>VYZM01017507.1:132508-231278 GCA_013398915.1 Dromas ardeola
AGAGAAAAGAAATTTTTCCCCCTCATTAACCAGCCTAAAAATCTGCTGACTGGAAAAAAAAATACAGCACTGTGACAAGTTTTATTAAAGCGAGGAATGAATGGGAGGGGTGAAGCGGGGGGGATTCCCGTCAGAGTTTATTTATTTAAGCAGGAGTGGTGTGATGATGTTAGACATGGAAAGCAAAATGCCATTTTCAGCAGCTTTCTGGCTTTTCTAAACTCCTCGAATGCTCCAGCTCATGCCTGAGGGCAGCAACGTCCCCTTTGCACCCCCTGGGTCAGCTGCTGCCCGCCGGAGCCCGGCTAATTCTGCCTGGGGTTGCAGGCAGTCGCTCTGAAACACGGCACTGCCCATGGGTCCCGGCACGTGGGGACGGCAGAGGAGATGGTCCAGGGCTGCCGGGGTCCTGCGCCCAGCCTGGTGAGGAGCACATGGCTCCACACACCTCAGGGACAAGGCAGGTGCCAGCCCAAGCGCCAGTGAGGGACAACGGTGGCATGACCCACAGAAGCAGAAAAATCACACTGAGCATTTGGTCAAACCTTTGCCTTGCTGGATGCAAGATACTGCCTTAGTTGAACAAAGCTGGATGGATATCTCCCAGCAAGGAAAATCTTCTGAACACCTCCCTGAATGCTGGGTACAAGGGGACAATGGCTATTGAACTGGGCGGCAGTTTTTAAAGCATCCTTTAGACCTAACACAGTAGGCAGTGTCATAAACCCTTTGATGGGAGCCCATGGGACTTTCTAAGGAGTCCTCTTGTCTTCCTGATTTGGGACCCACACCACCGCTGTAGGGTGGATGAGATGGGCGCCAACCACGTCCACACAACAGGTCACGATAGACTGAGGAGCAGGTCAAATGGAAACTTTCCACTTGGAAATAGGTGAATCACCCCTCAACCTGCTCAAAGGTGTCCCACCAGATAGGGTAAACTACAGGTTAGAACTCAGGCTTAAGCTCAGATTCAGCTCTTGCATTCCCACCCTGATTCAACTCTGATTCCCACCTTGAATCAGAGACTCTCGGTGAAGGACGATCTACCCCAGGTAAGTTATTTCAGTGGCTATCACCCTGTCAAGAAGAAAGGCTGCCTTTTTAATCCATATTGGTCTGGCCTCACGCTCCATCCTCAACCCTGGTCATCATTCATCAATCCACTCCAGGAAGCTACAGATCAGGCATGGACAGGGAAGGGCTGCAGCCCACCAAGGCACAGCCCAACCTCAGTTTACCCTTAGCACAGCAGGAATATTTCAAGCCCAGGGGGTTGAACTATTTCAAGCTGGGGTTCCTCCAGCATTTTAGTTGAAAGCACCCAGGCCATGCAGCTCCAAGTGGAAACCGGAGCCTGCTGTTCCCTTGCCACGTAGGCTCGACCTTACAAAACCACAGACAAGTTATCTCGTAACCTTGTCCTGAATAAATAAAATTAGCTGAGCTTTTTTAGTCTCTCACGGTAAGGCAGATTTTACAGACAGACCACAAATCCTGCCTGTCACTCTTTCAAGATCCATTTCCAATGCATTAAAGTCCTTTTTGAAATGTGCCTACCAGAACTGGATGTGGTATTACAGTAACGATCTCACCTGTGCTGTAAATTTTTAAGACACTTAAACTGGTATCCAGTCACTCCACCAGAAGCATCTCTCTCTTTCCTGTGCCTTCGTGAATGTGGTAGCATGTTAAGAAGCTGAATTAGGGATTTATTGTTATAGTATCATTTTACTCCAAACTTCAACCTTAAGTACAAAACACTTTCAGGTTTGGCATTTATACAGTGTTCAACATATGCTTTGATCCAAACAAGGGCTTTGACCTGCCTAACCTTTGCTGTATTTTTTTCACTCTTGTGAATGACTCGAGCACAATCTTAAGGTATCGGTTGTCACTCGCTTAACAAGAGGTTATTTTCAATTAATCAAAGAAATATAAACAGAGCCTCGCATTGAGTTCAAATAAGCTCAGAATAGTTATGCCCTTAAAACAGATGTCTAAGGCTGTGTCTCCTTTCAGATCAGAGCTGGTGTACTGTCAAGAAGAGGTCTTGCAGATCTGTTTGCTCAGCCAGCTCAAAAAACTACTATTGGCTCCAAACCCTGACGTGTGGCAGCGCGGCCCATTGAAGTCAGTGAAGAGGGCAGCCCACGGTGCAGATTGGGGTATCCAGGCCAAAATCAGATTTGCAAAGTCTTTACAGATTAGAGAGAACAGCGGAAGGAATTAGACGGCACCACACTATTTCAAAGTAAGGATAGCCCTGTATCAAGCCCAGCGTACTATACCTGTTTCCCTACAGTTCTGAGCCTGGCAAGGTAAAATAATAAAAAGAGAAGATGAAGAGACTCTAAGAGACTGTTGGTGCACCTTGTAATGAACTTAACAAGGTCAGGGCTGGTCTTTGGCCCTGGGACCAGCTGGCACAGTCCAGCCACACACACGTGGGAGGTTGAACGCCCTCAACCCCCAAAAGAGAACGTCCCTATCCAGACCGCCTGTTAGGAATGAGCTCTGGCCAATGCTAATGTTCAAGCCATGCCAGAGAGCTGCCACTGGACTGGGACAAACAGGGACCACGACAAAATTTAACACCATGGATAAAAGTTTTCCATTGGCAGGGCCCTGGCGCTATTTAATTAACTTAACCAATGAACTAAAATATAGCTGGTCTCAGAATGACAAGTTAGCCCCACAAGATTTTTCCTTCATCCTGAGGCCTTGGATAAATGCAAGCTTGCCCCGTGAGTCTCAGACTTTTCTACGCAGCTTTAACATCCTATTTCTTGCACTTCAGACACTCTGAATTTTGTCCGTAAGCTGCCCAAGGCAAGGAGCACGTCTACTCCTAGAGCTTTGCCCTTGCAGTTCAAAGCACAAGTGCGGCTCCTTAAACCCATGGGGTAGGATGCATCTCCACTCAGCTCAGCCATCGCAAAGGTAGATCTGAACTAAATACCTGTGCTGTCTCTCTGTAGTTGATAGAGAGAGACTAGCACTTGTAGTGGATAATTTGTCTTATCCAAACGTAGTTCAAGACAGGTGACAAGAATCGCCTCCGGAGCTGCCCCTCCTGCTCCAGGGATTATGGAGGGAGCCCAGCTTGTTCTTTCAATCTCCGCACCTAACTTTTCAGCGTCTAACGTGGACGCCAAAAGCAAGATATGTGTTTGCCTGGCATAACAGAGCACAGATTATTTCAGATCTCTAAAATACATATGGTAATAGTGTCATCATGACTTTTGATGCCAGAAACAAGTAAGCTTGTGTAGCCTCTGAACGAGGCAGACTCTGATTAGGCCATTATGTTTCATGGAGTTACAGCAGGGGCCCGATAAACTGTGTGGCACTAAAGTGTATCTTCTCAGCAGGGCATCCACTATGGATTACAAGGTGTCAAGAGAGGGGAGAGGCCACTGTGTCTTTCATTAGCTTATTATCTTGAGAGTAATAAATGAGTTTTCAATGTGAATTAATCTGAGGTATCTTCCTGTACTTGGTTTTGTTGTACATTTATGTATATAATTAAATATCTCTTTGCTAGGTGCCATTTTCTCTCTCTAAAAACACTTACTCAGTATAATCAGTCAGCTTCTTTGAGAGTTTGTTCTGCTAAACTAAGCTCATTCACAAATAGCACCTGCAGCAACACCTGGAAAAGGTATGGGCAACACATTTGAGAGTAATCACTTTGCAATTAGCTTGCTTGACAATGATCACATTTCCATTTTTACCTAAAAATAAGACTAGCAGCAGGGGAAAGGTGTGTCTCAAAAGGACAGGTTTTGCCTGTTTATTTGTGAGGATGTACAACATACAATCCCTTTCTGATAGTCATTCACCTGTGAGGTGTTTAGGTTTAGCTGTCCTATCCAGACAAGCAACTAATGAGATTCTGGAGAGAAATAATACACTTTTGCATTTGGGCGTTCTATAAAGGGAATGAATAAGGGCTTTGTTTTACTTGTTTGTCTTGCTTTTTTTCCTTTTTTTTTTTTTTTTTTAAATGCGAACTGTCGAGAGCTCAGTGTGAAATCCAATGGTATCATGGTCCGCGGTGGAAACCAGTGGGAGCTGTGGATGAATGACCCACACTGCCCTGGATAGGGCAAGAAGAGGGGAAACAATCTTTTATCCTATTGGTAGATCTACAACTGAAACCACAACACTAACTATGTGCCAAAACATTGTTTTTATTAGCTATACTCTCACCTTGTTTTATCATTCAGGGGGAAACTATTTCTATTTGAAAGACTGTATTAAACCACTTACAGAAGCAGGATTAAGGTCTGGTGATTTCAAGCAGAAGGAACAGTCTTACATACAATTTTTTTGCTTAATACCTTTTCATTTCATGCTAGAATGTCTGAATCCCACAAGCAAAACTATAATGCCCCTGAGATGAAGCCTTTTCTGGCTTTTGCAGTTTCATAGAGATCACTGCGGTTTTCATATGTTAACATTAGATTACCTGCTATTTTATAAAAAATATTCCTATACCTTTCCAGGCATGCCTGCTCCTTCCCATATTATTTTTGGTATTTATGAAGCCAGCTACACAGACTTCACAGGCAAATGACCTTTAAAAATGAATGAAGAACTGTAACATTTACATCCTACGTATTTTACAGCAGGAGAAAAGCTGGTTTCAGCTTCTCCCTTCTCCCTGCTCACCCCCCTGCAAACAAGTAAGAATTGTTTCTCTCAGGTCCATCCCTCTCCAGAAAAATCTGACCTACAAATGGCTTTCTCATAACTCAGCAGACTAGTTTAGTCCTCAGATGGATTTATCATTAACCACATAAGCACATGTTGTCCATTCTGTCCGACCTAATGAATGTGCTATAAATAAAATATCTCTAAACGCAAGTTTCACCATACCTACCCAAGCTGTTGCTGCAAGTCCTTGTAACTCCCAAGCCCACTTATGTTAGAAACATTAATCACTTGATTATAATTCAAAGCATCAGCTCTCTACAGCTGAAACTCCCTAGCACTTGACTTTGGCTAGACCCCTAACCTCAACTTATCACTTTCAGGCGTACTCCACATTTTCTTCTCCAATCTGTCACTAATGTAGAAAAGACGTGGGAATTCACTTTCGAAAGGTATTTTTAACCTAGGAGTGTCTCATTAAAAGGAGAACTCGGTATGGAAACCCTAAAACAAAACGTTTCCCATTTTACTTGGCATGGCAATCTGAAAATACCAGAGGTACGTTTCACCACAACCCATGTCATTTAAAACCCAAGCAACGTAAAGAAAAAGGAAAATCTTTTACAAAAGACACCATGAGTGTAATTCCTACCTATCCCACAAATATTTTATATGATCGTGGGATTATCTGTAGAGCTTTGTATTCTCCACCTTGAATGAAGGAAGCAGAATCAAGGCATCAATTAATTCTGACTTGTCTGCTCATTCATTAAAAGTGTGCATGGACAGTTTGGGTTGTTTCCTACTTATTTCAGCTGACAATGTAAAGATCATATTCCATCTTGACCAAAGTTTTTAAAAGCCCAGAGAAACAAAAGATTAATTGTAGGAAATTATTTTTAAACAGCATATGCTTTAGTTTGGAAATAGAAAGACAAAGATAAAACTCCCAAAAGGAAAGCCACAGCTAATGACAGCCTGAGAGGAAATGATCACACATCCTCAGTTCTTCTGATGGATGTTCTTCTAGCCTTATTAATCAGAAGTTTGTAATGTCGATAAATCACTGAAGTATGATAACAGATGAAGGTGAGTTTAGACGTAAAATGATCCACTGTGAAGGATTACAATACAGGAGGGAAAGGAGGGGGAGCCAAATACAGTTTTATAAACTGCATCCTCAGCTTGTGAGGACTTGTAGCTAATAAATGTCATTCCTTTTCTATATTATCTAGGAGATTAAGAATGTTTCGCAACGTATAACTGCTGGGAAGCCTCCGTAGCACCTTCTCCAGTTACTCCAGGAGGTTTACATTACAGCAATTGCTTTATTTTTCCATCAATTATGATTTCACTTACAAAGAGGAACTTAAAAGTACCTTTCTTCTTTTAACCTCTTTTGGAGGAAGTAGGCTCCAGCAGCGGAAAAGGAGAATCCAGGCGAAACACTGATGGTTTTGACCTTCCAAGGTTTGTCAGATGACCCTGTGAATGATCCTGTGCCACAGAGGTGTCAGCAACGTCTCTAACCTCCAGTTAGTCTATATACAGAGCTGTTGGTTTCTATATTCAGCAAAACCACCCAGCTATCAATCTACATGTATCACAGTTTGCAGTTTTCAAGGAAAGCATTTCCCAGAGCACTTCAGAAGTAAATAAACGCATTTGAGATGCTATTCCTGACGAATCAGTTCCATTCTCTGCCTTCTGCTAGTGGTTTTTATGCTGCAGAAAACAGCCCTAGTCATCTGAAGCAAACCAAAGCCACACTTATTCAAAACGGAAGATTACTAAAACAAGGCAGTTTGCCAATACGGCAAAATTTGCCTTGAGCAATGAAAGCCAGAGGTGTACCAGACACCTAGGAGAGAAAGGACAGAAGTGCACTGGATGCCTTTGATGATGCTTTCAACTGAAATACCAATTTGGGCGCTTCCCATGTAGGTTTTAATCAGCTTTGCCACAACACGGAGAGATCTTCAAGCTGATGCCCTACCAAGCTGGCAGTGCTACCTCATGCTGCAGGACAGCACTTGGTAGGCAAACGCATCGGCTTGGTCCAGATGCAGTGAAGCTACGCAAGGGACACGGCTTCTTGAACTGATAAACCCTACCGACAGAGCACATCGGCTTGGATGCACTGTGGGTATTGTCTTACTCTGTGTGGAGCCAGCCCAAACACCTCCATATCGTACTGTATTCTGCAGTAATATAAATTGGGGGTTATAGTTGAGTTCCACTCTAGTCCTCAGAGCTTCCCTTGCTGGGGCTACAGCTGAGGTGTCTCTGGCAACATCTACCCAAACACTTCCAATTCTAGGTTGCAGCAGCTAACAGGGAGATAGATCAGCTAGGCAAAGGGACAACCTTTGAAGTGATGAGATATTCCCATAGAAAATAAGGACAATTTATCCCTGTAATGACTGCTTTGTACTCCATGGGATAGTGGGGACAGCATTTCTGTTATTTCTGTTCTTGCCAAAGTTTCTGTATGTTTAAAGGGAAGTACTGAAAACACACATGAATGGACATTAAATTACAGAATTTTCCTCCAGGCTTTCTAAGCCATCATGAGCAAGAACAGGAGACAAATACACGTTAACATAAATTCTAAGATGAGATGTGTAATTTTACCTATATAGAAACTGAAAGAGCGGAGAAGAGGGAAAATTAAGAACAAAAGACAAGGGGAAAGAAAGAGAAAACAAAGAAAAAAAAGCCCTATAAATAAGCTCTAGCATCTGAGAAAAAGAAAGCAGAATACTTGGTGTCCAGTGCTGCAATCTGAGGTCTGCTGTGAACGGAGGGACAAATCTGTGGCACGGAAATGAGTCAGAATTACTGTCCCGAGGAACACACTGCAGTGGACCAGTCTAACTCATCTCAGGGGGATATGCAAGACTTACAGATCTGATTCTTGCCATATGATTCTTGCCAGATGTCTGGCTATAGACAACTGATCACTAGCAGACTATCTTAAGATAGTCTTCAGCTGAGACACACCAATTCCACCTCGAGAGCACTTAATTCTTAAAATGCAAAGAACTGAGTGCTTGCAATCAGCACAGGAATAACCTTAAATTACACCTTCACGCTACAAAGCCTCTGCTCTTGATATATGGAGGCAGCTCAAAGAAATAAAGGGGTATCCAGGCCTGCTTTCCATTGCTCTGGAATGAAGTATAGTATAGATTTCTAGCTCTGCATTCAGGCTTGGAAGCACATCTGGAAGTGTCTACCCTTGCATACGTTAGACCTGTGCTACAGTAAAGAAATCATGACTTCCACAAATATCATAGATGACGAAGAGAATTCCTGGCCTGAAACTAAATATTATTGTTTATTATGAGACTGACTCCTTAAAAGCTGCTGATACCAAAGCCATGAAGTGTCAGCTGCAGAGCCTCGGATTGCCATAGCAATGTTCCTGTGAAGTCAACTGTTTGAAAATCCACCCCTGAGCTAAGACACCGAAATCTTCCCAAACCACATGGTTGTTCTGCGTTTGACACAAAAGCAAAAAATTACACGTTATCAACCGGGAGTCACCTCACTGCAATACTCAACTGGTATCCCTTACCTGCAGGAGGGAAGGAATTGCAACATGAGAAAAGGAGTCGTCTTTGACAACACACTACGAGACAAAAGAACAGACGCAGCCCTTCTCAGCAAGCTCACCTGCGAGAATCGGCATGGATAAAACACTGCTGGCCTCCAGTGCCAGTGTTGTGATGATCATGAAGAAATCCCCTCCTTCCTCGCATGGCATTTGTTGAACTGAATAGCTAGAAAGACCTTTAAAATTGAAGGCGGAGCTACCTCTGGCCACAAGAACAGCCAGGTCTCCAGCAGCAGCACGGCTGCTAGGAAGTAATACATAAATGAGTTCATGTCAGGTCACTGTCAGAAGACAGTCAGAGGCAGAAACACTCCAGTCTCCAGTAGGCATTATTTTTCCACAGCACAGCCAAAAGCAGGCATTTTTTTAAAAACAGTAAAACACCACAGTGGTTGCAGACACCATTCATTAATAGCAGTCAGTCTGCCCCACTGACACCAACACCATCTTTGCTGCACTAAGCTGGTTAAAGTGACATAAATTTTCAATGAACAGTTATTTAAATGAAGGCACACAACTCACTGGGAGACCTTCTGTGGAAACCTCCATGTTCTCGAGGCCAAAGATCTGTTCCCAAATCCAAATCCACTCAGTAGCTACTTATCCATGAGCATGTCCCATGTGCTAGAGGAGAAAACATAAGATCAAAGATCCTGTTCTTAAAAATTAAGAAGGTAATAATACACAGAGGAGTGATGACAGCCTTCATCCCTCTTTCATAGCACTGCTGATGCTTTCCCATTTCTAACAGAGATTACAGAGGAGAGAGAAAAAGAGAGGCCCATGAAAGTGCAGCCTTTGTGAGTCAAGGGGCTCAGCAAGGAGAGTGTTTGCTCTGTTGGGAACCCATGGGGGTTCCCAAACTGGGCTGCATCCCAAGCCCGGAACTGGAAATGCTCATGGTCCTGGAATTGCACAGGAAAACTGTACCATGACACCAGAAAGGGCTTCAGAAATAGGAAACTTTGGGAACTGCTGCTCTTAAGAGTTGTAGTTAGATGCTTCTAGTCATGTCTTGTCAAGGGTTAATTGTATTCAATATCTCAGAGTTGCATTTCTATCCTTAGAAAGGTGACAAATTTGAGCAAGAGGCTTACCATATAAGCAAGCTGTCAGAAAAAAACAGGACAAATAAAACCTGTCTGACCTCCCTGCCCCAACTTACCAGATGGCAAACGCTTCTCACCAACTACAGTGTGCATCAAAACTGGTCAGTGCAAAGAAGCGTGGTCGTGCTCTGTGAGAAATATCAGGTGTCTCTTGCTCTGGTTTTTAGCCATTAACCACTGGCCCATCTGTACACCCACAACTCAGTCTTGCCAAAATGGTCTGGATTCTGAGCTAAGATTCCTGAATCAAATATCCCTTCTTCCTGACTTGTGCCATGGTAACATTTCAACCCAAAATCCCCAGTGCCGCAGAGAAGGACTCTTTCTTTCCAACACGCAGTAGGACGGCTGACAATGACCGCCGGTGCTAAGCTCCCATATACTGCTGTTCTTGAATAATACCTTTCAGGTTGGGCTGGCTAGATGAATATAACCATGGTCAGATATGGGCATGGAGATACCATGATACAAGAAACTCAGCCAGCTGAGATCATCACTGCACATCAAACCTCTCCTCCACCATCTAGTCCAGCTTTCTGAAGAACTCTGAAATGACTTCTGTGATCCTCATCTTTGTTGTCTGGACCCAGGACATCTCCAAGACATACCAGGTCCAGAAGAAAACAATGGTAAGCAACTGTGATCCTCTGAAAAAAAGGGTCACATCAAAATGGTGGAATAAATTCCTTTAGGAACTGCAGACTACTTCAAATACCATCCTCTTTCATTAAAAGTACGTGGTGCAATTCTTTGGCATCTCCTGTGTGAAATAAAATACATAAGAGGATACACATTTCACAAAAATCAAACTGCCTTAAAATCCTATCAAAATAATATGCTGCACTTCAAACACTCCTCCCCAGAGGGGAGGTTGTGAAAACAATAGTTGAAAGATGCATAATCATTTTGCTTAATGCACTACTGGAAGATGTTCAAACGCTCGTCTGATGGGTGCAGGAATAGAACAGAAAATAAAATAGTTCCGTTCAGGCCAGGTCAGGTGATGTTCCCAAAGATTCCTCCTACCCATTTGCTGAAGAAGCACATACCCAGGAGATTCTGTATGCAAACTGCTACTCAGAAGGGAGTATGATACAACAATAAAAACCAACAGACACATTTAGAATAATATTAAAAATTAAAAGCCCTTAGTGAAATCCAGGAGCTGCTTGTATGTATGCCCCCAGCTCACTGCAACACAATGCTTTTCTGTAACTTCTGGAAGATTTTAGAAGGTGGTAAATAAGTTGATGCTCTCCATACACCACATCCATTAAAAAGGGATAAATAGGCCTATCATCATAGGTTTGTCTGCTGCACGTCAATCCCAGGCAAAAACACACAACAGATGTGATGGGACTCCACAAATAAATTATTAATGTCCACCAACAATGTGTAATGGAAAAGGAATCTTGTGAAATTAATCCAGTCTCACATTTTGATGAGCCGACAAATGAGGTTAATAAAAGTAATAGGGTTGATGTAATGGGCTTCTGAAAAGCACCAGACTTGAATTATTGAGTAATAAACTTCACTGGTTTAAAAATCAACAAAGTACAGCGCAGATGAATTGGGGACCAGCTAACTGATACCTTTCCAAATGAAATAGTACACAGCAAATGTTCACTAAGCAAGTGAACTTTTGGTCCCATATAGATCCTGGCTTACCAGTTGCTATTTAATATTTTTATTGCTGACACGGAAGAAAAAAATAAATTATTGCTTAGTAAGTTTGTGAAATTTTGGGAAGTGGTATGGAATAAAGAGGACAATAAAGCAAAGCAATCCAGAGAGCAATACAGTAAAATGCACACAAGCCAACAGTATGAATTTCAGTACAGACATATGCAAAGTCCTGAATGAATGATTAAACAGTGGAGATATTGCTTCTCAGACATGAGAGAAAGGAGGCCAGAAGCAAACTGGAAAAAGCCTAGCAAGTGATAGAATCTCATTGGTTTGATATGGACTACCAGTCTGATATCTTCAGCAGGGTAATGCATGTACTAGAGATGTAATATCAAGTAGAAGACGCAAAGAAATTACATAAATTTGGTATTGGTGCAACTGCTGGTGATATTCAGTGCCTATTTCAGAGGCTGCAGATATTAAGAAATGTGAAAGAATTCAGGGCAAAGCCACAAGAATGAATAAAGAATTATGAAACCTCATTCTGGAGAAAGACATGAGAAGATTTAACTCTTTAATTTTACAAAGAAAAGGCTGACAGGTTTCTTAACCATAGACTATAATTATATAAAAAGAAAATAAGAATTAGCTAATGAAGTTGCTTCAGCCTTAAGAGTAAAAGATCTAGCAATGGCCAATAGCTAGAAGTTATATCTAGATACTCAGAACAGAAATAAATACAGTTTCTTTGACAATTTTGCAAGGGTTGTGGGATACTTACAGTCACTGGGAATCTTTAAATCAACCTTTTCAAAGTTTCACTCCAGTTCACAAACAGCAATGAATCGGGGGAGATCTTACGGCCTCTTGGTCTCCGTAACCTATCAATTCAGTGACAGGGCTTCACATGCTTCTGTGGGAGGCTATTTTACAACCTAATAAATGTCATCTTTAGGAAAAACTTTGTGGGATTCTGCTTTTTTCTTTTAACACACTACTAATGGACCACACTGAGTAACTGATTCCCTTGTTTTCTGTTCCCATCAAAGGACAATTAAAATAACGATCTTTCAGCAGTAATAGATAATAACACCTTTTCTAATACTTGTAAAGAATGATCTGAGAATGAATCAAGCAATTAATTCTTAGTTCTTAGTCATTCCTCCTACTCAAGTCCCAAACCAATGTTCACTTAAGCGCAGGAATATGTGATGAATGTTCCTTCAACCAAGCACCGGAGAAGGAAATTCGGCATTTGTGACCCTCAGACTGCCATATTTTATGGTATCTCTACCCCAACCAGAAGACTCCACAGAGAGAACTGAGAAACTTGCAGAGACTGAAATAAATGTGCTTCTGTGGTTAATGCACTCTCTCTCTCTCCACCCTCACCTGTTTTTTGGCTCTGGCTTGTCCCTTTCATGCTTTAATTTGCCTCCTAACCTCAGCCCTGCTATTCAGTGTCTAAACACTATGCATGTTTCCTTAAGACCACAAAGAAGCAACCCCATTGTGTAAATGAAACCCATTAAGACATTCCCTGCCCCAGGGAGTACACAACACAGAATAGAAACCAGCCTTGTCGAACTGGTGGCCTGCAAACTGAATCCAGCACAGACAATCCCACCGTCTTTCTTCCCAAGCCTTGCAGGAGACACGCACAGTGAAATGGATGAATCATTTCTGCCGGGCCTTACAACTAATGATGGGCACTGCCAGCAAACACACTGTGAAATGATAGTAAAATTTCTCTTCGTTTGCTGTAACTCTCTCCTTGCCCCTTTTTCCAGATATGGGATGGGGTTACCTGTCCAGCTCCTTTTGCCCAGATGTGTGCAGCACAGCAAGCTGCATTGCCCTATCCCTTTTCCCAGCCAGCACCATTGCCCTGCTCCCCTCAGCAGGACTGCTGAACACCCACGATCAAAGTCAAGAGGTGACAGACGACCATGAGGACTGAATCTCCATTCTCACAGCAATGATGATAGTCCCCAAAGGACAGCCTTGAAGTGCAACTTTCACTGAGTAAATCCCAGGGCTCTGGAAAGAGGCTGAGAAACACTAAATTTAGTAAAGAAACAGAGACCCTACAACTCCTTATTGCTCCCCCCCGTCTGAAAAGTTTAATAGTATCAAGATACTTGCTAGAATCACAATACATATTCAACTACCAGTGCAATGAAACAGCATGTTTATGGGGTCAGCCAGGAGGTACGGAGACTCCAGCGTGGACAAAGTTGGAGAAACATTAGAAAAATAAATGGGAGAGGCTGAACCATAATGAAAACTAATAGAACTTACATTTTTTTTCTAAATGGTGGACCTCATGGATCTAGATTTCAAAGTGATGCATCTACAGACAGGTGCAATCATTAGGACTCTAGGTCAGGCCCCCAAACCGAACTTTTTGGCACAAATTTCTCTGATTCTCATTTATCCAAAATTTGTCAGATCAAAACTTGTTAGTAGTATTAGTGCTTTCGAAAAGACGATCTCTCCCAAGATGAGCACCATCCCAGCACTGTTTGCATCACAGCCAGCCCTCCTTCCAAATCATTAATAAGGATCTTAAGCAAAAACAGTTTAACATTGTTCCCTACTGCTCCCCTGAGGTATCTCCCACCAAGTGTTGGCATTTATTCATCACTCTGTGTTTCTGGTCCCTCCAGCCTGTTTTCAGTCAGTTTTATAATCTTCATCTCCAGTCAATCTAAATTAATTTTTCAGCTCAGTTTTCGTGAAACAATACAATAATTGCCTCACTACATGAGCAGAAATCTTATTTACACAGATTAAATGACCACATTCTTTTCATCTACTTGGTCTGCAGTTGTATCAAACTAAGTGACTCAGTTACGTCTGGATTTGCTTCTTAAAATCTATGTGTGTGTCATTCATGTTCCTTTTCAATGGTAAAGTTAACTTGTGTCGAGGGTCCGCATACTTCCTACATGCCACTAAAGGAACTGAGTTAATAACTAAAGTGTGCTCTGAGTCACACAGAAAACTCAATATACTTTTCTTCACTGGGGATGAGGTTTGCTTTAACTGCTTACAGATTTACTTTGTTTAGTATTTTCTCCATTATTCTGTTACGACAAAATTCACCCCTTTTCTTTTTCCATCATTTACATTCTGTTTTGGCAACTATCTTGAGGGCGAGCTAACACATACACGGCTCCATGTGAATGCTTGGCACAGCAAATTCTTCTTCTTTCCTTATTTAGACTGTTTTAATAGAGATGGAAGCCAAAGTTATTGGATAGTTACGCACTCTTTTAATGATTGCTGTTTATTCGTAAAGATCAATACAACATATTTTCCTCTGTCCTCTGGTTCTTGTTTGATTCTTCTGTTTTTCAGAGATAACTGTATGTGAGCCAGCTCCTTGACTAAATGCAACAAAAACATAGCGTGCAGATCTGGTTTCCCAAGTTTTATTTCTAAAATTTTCCTGTTTCCCATATCCCTGAAACTCGTCTCACAGAGGTCGTATTCTGCCCCATTCACGATGTATTCAGTTAATGTTAGTGTCAGGAGATAGCACAGAGATTCAGTAAATCCAGCAGTACTGACTTCAAGTTCTCATTCTGTGGGGCTTCCTAATGCTGTTAGACAGCTTGAGGTCTAAAACGGGATGAAAGGAGACAAGGCGAGGTAGATATGTCACTTCCACTCACAGCTCTGCTTATGGATGCTTCCCAACTTGGTGAAAGTCAGCTAACCCACAGGAACAGCAGTAAGGTATCTTGGCACGTGAAAAAGTTAGTGCCTAGAGCCACTCTTTGCAGAGATCAGAACTTTTTTTTCCACCACATATAATGGGGGTCACCCCAGTAATAAGAACAGGATTCTGGATCTGTTTAATGTCTGAGTCATCAACTTTTTGTGATTAAAAGGGGGGATCAGGGTCTTGAAGAAAGAGGTCTTCATTTCTTTGTGTCATTCCACTAAATATAAATGTGAATTTCCATCAGCAGAAATGAAATAGCTGTTTCAACAGAGTTCCTGAAGTTGAGACACACACACACACACAAAAAAAAGCCAAACATCTGAGCAGGAAAATGACATAAATTGAAGAAAATTAAGTGTCCTCTACAAGGGGCCCTGCCCTTTTAAACAGACAGACTTCTCCAAAGAGTGTTGAAGAGAACAGCTTGTTCCAGCTGCTCTGTGACTCAGACTGGCATAAAGGTAATAACTGGCCAGGGCAGTTCTGGAACAGCAAAAGTGGGGAGAAAAGAAAGGCCAAACACTGCCTTGGTTCAGAAGATATGAAACTTTCAAGTAACCGAACACCAAGCTATTGAACATCTCTACTATATCCCACCAGTCAACGTGTTTACTGTACACGTATGCAAGTGAAGTCCAGAGACGATGGTAGACAAGTAGGAGCCTAATGGTCACAACTGTATCTGAAACACTGATATCTGGCAACCTCATCACTCACTTGGGTTCTGAAAAGACAACTGGGCGCATCTGAAGATGTGATGAAGATCTTCAAAATGACCAGTCCTTTAGGGAGCTTCAGGCTTGGGCTGTGGATCCTAAGAGGGGATCTCAAAGAGACCCAATTGTGGAGTCCAGCAGTGATTGTTTGATGAGATGAGAAAAGCAAGACAAAAAAGATCAAAATGGACTAGATAAGTCTCTTGATATCAGCATCTGTGACTCTTTTGCTATCAGCATTGTGACACTGAACTATTTGCCTCTGTTGTCTTGACTAAGATCTATTGAAATGAGGAACAGCACATCTCAGGCAATTTGTTAAAATCACTCCAAGTCTCTGAGTGATGTTAATGATCACCAACTGAGGGTGGAGTGCAGCAAAGTGGATGGCATGATAAATGGCAGATGACAAGCATCCACCTTTCTGACGAACTTCTATCTGTGCACTTCCATGGACTCTCAATACACCTCATCACATCCTGCTCTTTACCTTACCCACCTTCATCACTCTCTTGGGAAGCATCCTCATATTTGTTTTTTAAATACAGAGATGAAGTAGAGAGGGAATAAATGGCGTGTCTAATGTCATCCAGGTCTGCCCAGGTCTCCAGCAGTGGTCTAGGCAGAGACCTCCATCACTTGTGCTCTTGGAGCTGCAGACAAATCTTATGGCTGGTTGGTCCTTAAGAATGTGCTCAGCGCTCTGCTGCTCCTTCCCCTCATGACAGCCTCTACGTCACCAGACATTGCAAAACCTGTCACGAGGAGGCAGAACAGTTAAGGGCATGAGTACCAGCGTCAGACCTTGTGAAGGTGCTTCAGGTTTGGTGTATGTGCTCTAGGAGCTGACAAATTTAAAGACACTCAAGAAGATTTTTGCAGAAGTATTCACACAGACAGCCTGTCTCCACATGTCTATCAATAATGCTCAAGTGTCAACACTTCCAGGCAAGGATCTTAAGAAGCCCTCACCTGCTATAGGGTTGCTGATGGCCATTATCCCTGTTTCATAAATGGGAAAAGTCAGGCACAAAACAGTAAAACAATTCTGCAGTAACTCACAGATCAGAGCTGGAATTAAAAAAAAAAAAAAAAAAAAAAAAAAAAAAAAAAAAAAAAAAAAAAAAAAAAAAATGTAAATCCTGGCTCAAGTATGCTGTATTATCTACAAAGTTATCGAACCACTCCTCTCAGAGTTTTCTCTTCCATTCCCTCTCTGTCAGCCCCACCTTCCTCCGATCGCCACTCATTTCTCTCCTTGCTATTGTCATTTCCCTTCCTGTAGTCTTTCCCACTGACTCTCTCCCAGCAACGATCCCTTCCTCCCAGTTCTGCAGCTTTGCCTCAGGTCTTTCCCTAAATTTCATTGCATCGGACCATCTCCCTAGGACCAGAGCTGCTTCTCAGGAGGAAAACATGCAGCTGCTGGTGGCTGGAAAGTAGCCAGCGGACTCCCCATCCCCCCTAGCTATGCTGCAGGAGGATGCTGAGTGACCATGTCAGCAGAGAGAGCAGAGAGCAGCCTTGGCTGCCTGTTCAATACCCTGGAAGCAGCCCCTAGTCACTGGAAAAGGGAACTAAAGGAGAAAGGTTGCTCCCCCTGGCCTCACCCACATGATATCCCATCCGGCATGAAGGAGATGTTGACAGAAGGGCCTGTGTGTTACCACAGATGAGAGATTCTTGGCTAGTAGGGATGCACCTCCACCAGTCACCTCCACTCCAGCAAGAGGGTAGACAACTATCCGAGGCTCCTGCTCACCTATAGCCAGAAGGTGAATGCAGAGTATCTCAGTCTGCTCATAAAAAGGGCTGTCAGGTAGAGCAGAGGGAGGCCACGGGCAGGTCCCTTCTCTATGTGGAAGGAACGAGGATGAGGAGCAGGTTTATTTATGTTGCTGCTGCTCTGATTTGAACACACAGGGGTTTGAAAGCGTACAGTTCTCATGTTAAATTATTTTTAAACTCAGGAGGAAGGGTTGGACTTACTACTTGTGAGCTTATCACTGACCTGCCCCTTGGGTCTATTGATCTATGACATCCTCCTCCTCCTCCATCTCTCCCAGGATAAACTTCATAAGCTAAACCTAACTACACACAGTTTGCTCTCAGGACGCACAATGGTCAAATAATGGGACTAGTATAGTATGCAACCGCAGGGAAATGGGTTTGAGCAGAGCACAGGTACCCTCCAAGCCCCCCTTCCCAAGCAGTGTGTCTCCAAGTGATGAAATGCAATGCTATCAAATGTCATGACAGAAAGCACGAATAAATAAAACATGAGGGTGTCTCTTAAAAATAAATGTTGCTCCATGATCTTTTTCCCAGGAGAGTGAAGTTTCCAGTGTGCTAGCTCTCTCTGCGTGTGGTATCACATACTGCATGGTCTGTTCCCTATAAGCTCTCAACATATGCTACAAATCTGCCTCTGATGCTTATGCCGCCTTCTGATCTTTTGCAGTCACACGTACATACATGGGGTTTTGCCACAGGCTATCTATCATTTCTCCCTTTCCAGCATCTGAAATGCGTGACCCACAATTGAGTTTTATGTATGTTTTACCGCAGTTTCCACATAATCACACAGGAAACTTTAATTCTCACCTTATGAGGCCAAGCACAACATGTAACGTCGGACACGGGCTGCAGTTCTAATCCTTGTCTTTCAGACTGTATCTCCAATCACCGACAAGCTGTATTTCTTACAACGGATAGAAAAATATCTGAATCAAATTCCATTGCAAGCAAAGCCTTACCCTTCACGACCAGTTGTTTACCTGCATCCTTTTCCACATCTTACCCCAAAGTAAAACCTTAAGTCATTAGGCAATTGCTGCCCTCTGCCTCTGAGCTGATTTCAGCTCATTTCAGCTGTGGATTAAGCACAGTGGTGGTGCATGAGGTCCATCACTGTAGCTCAGACAGCTCTGCAAAGGCGCACATCACCCTGTAATGACCCACGGCACACTGCGAGCTTGTGTTGCACTGGGCCAGATTTGGGGATGGATAAACAGGTTCTCTGCATACAATATTTTAGGCTAGAAGACCAACCTCTTACGCAGGGCAGAATACAGTGATGAAGTAGGTACAGATTTCCTGCGGGCGTCAAGGGGAAGCAGCCCCATCCACTGCAGACCCGTCATGTCTCAAGGCTGACTTGCCCCTCTCAATCCTCCCTCTCATCCCCTTCTACTCAATTCGCCAGGAATTCACCATGCCTGGCCCCTTCCCCATCCCAGACCACAAGCAGCCGACACAGCTGGTCGGCATCATCCACCTTCCAGCTGCCTCTGAATAAGGCCCCCAGCAGAAAAGGAGGCTGTGGGTCACCCCAGCCTCTGGCTTATTGCAACCACCTACCAGCTGTACAAACCCTCCTGCCTCAGGGACTGACGTAATTTGGCACAGCGCTCACCAGAGCGGTGCTGTCTGTACACACACATGTTAACACCTCACCGAGTGATCCTGATTCAAGCAGGGCTCACCCGCTGCCATCTGACATCACGTTACACGTGCCTCATCCCCTCCGATGGCACGTTTCTGTTTACGGTGAGGGAATGTGACTCTTCCAGGAGGGCATATCCCAAGTACAGGGAGCTTTCCAGTGGGGGATATGCCCTCCTAGTTGGATCACAGATTCACAGATACACAGAATCACAGAAAGGCAGGGGTTGGAAGGGACCTTTGGAGGTCATCTAGTCCAACCCCCCTGCCAGAGCAGGTTCACCTAGAGCAGGTTGGACAGGAGCGCATCCAGGCAGGTTTTGAGTATCTCCAAAGAAGGAGAATCCACAGCCTCTCTGGGCAGCCTGTTCCAGTGCTCTGGCACCCTCAAAGAAGTTTTTCGTTGTTGAGATGGAATTTCCTGTGTTCCAGTTTGTGCCCGTTGCCCCTTGTCCTGTCGCTGGGCACCACTGAAAAAGTCTGACCTCAAGATGCCAAGTCTGGGTGCAAGAAGATGGAGGATTTTTTAGCTCTCTGGAAAGGGACTAGCTGGGAAGCGGTGACAGGGAAATGGTCTTGTAAAGTACCCGCCCAGTGCATGGAGCAGATGGCACGGAGGCATCGGAGAAACCCTGTAAACAACCAGTTGCGCTTTAGCCACAAGCTGTTTAATCTGCTTCGAATACAGGCTCTGTCACCTTCCAGCTGGGGCTGGAAAACATCGGGTCTGCTCTGCCTGTGGGGCTTTGCGAATCTGTATATTCTGAACTATTGCCAGGAGTAACTTTGGTGCTGGAGGGATGAACGCTGGGCCCTGTGCAGCGCACCAGAAAGGCAGTGACTTATCCATGGAGGAGGGCAGCTGGGGAAATTCCCTCCCACTCTAAACTATTTCTTGGCTCTTTACATTAGTTGTCAGCCCTTGGGAATATATTTTCCTCTCTCCATACTCTTCTGTGGTCTGCATTATCATTTGCTAAATACTAGCATGTGCTGTTTATCATGAGGTCCGCAACCCTCGTCCACTCCAGGGAGTTTGCAACTAAGTCAGAGCAATAAATTTTCTGATATTCTATGGGCTTTATAGCTCTAAAAAGCACACAGCTGAAATTATTATCTCAGAGCCTTCAACCCCTAATCTCACAGTGAAACCTTTGTCACCCAAGGCAGGGAGGATGCACACGAACGCAAGCTGTTTATACTCACAGCAGATTCAGGCTCAGGCTCCAAGCCTGCTTACTAATAATGATGATTACTTTGGCTCCACTGGTTTTATAACATGTTTGAAAGGCTCAGGGAAACCACATTATCTGCAGCTCCCTTTCAACAGCATGGTTGGTTCACAAGAGCTGCTAGGCAAGCAAAGGAAACAGGGTGTGTTTGTGGACTGGGAATCAGTTATAATAACATCATAGTGACCAAAATGAACACCATGGTCTACAATTACTGCTGTTCCTCTGTGTTTATTGCAGAACAGAATCCTCTGAGACCTGACTCAAAACCTGTTGGCTCCACTGAAGGATTTTGCAGCAGGTCCTAGGACCCGCTCAGACAAGACATCATCCCTTACTGACCTCCTTTGCCCAGCGTGTTTGGGGAGTTTGGTCTTTCTCCCTGCAATAGCCACTAAGAAGGAATTCAAACCTTGACTAGAAAGGTTACTCCAGCACCTCCTCATTTCTGAACCCCAAAGCCCATTTCAGACTCATTCCTGGTTGACGACTAGAAATGCTGGCTACAGGATATGATCCCAAGCACCTTCAAAGCAAATCAGAGTTCAGACTGAAGTGGGAACATTTAATAAAGAGTATAAGGGTTTGGGGTTTTTTTATTAAAGAAATAAATTAAATGCTACTTGAATGTACATGTCCAAAAGAAACACTGGTCTGAGGAGCCTGTATCTTTCAAAGTTATCAAATTAGCCCAGCTTGGTTTCTACCGCCAACCTAAATAATGGTGGATGTTGTCCAACAACTTCTTTTTCCTTCCGAACAGGCAACATCATTAGAGTACATTTGGAGTACTGCATGCAGCTCTGGAGTCCTCAGCACAAGAAGGACATGGACCTGTTGGAACAGGTCCAGAGCAGGCCATGAAAATGACCAGAGGGCTGGAGCACCTCTGCTATAAGGACAGGCTGAGAGAGTTGGGGTTGTTCAGCCTGGAGAAGAGAAGGCTCCAGGGAGACCTTACAGCGGCCTCCCAGTACCTAAAGGGGGCTACAGGAGAGATGGGGAGGGGCTGTTTGTCAGGGAGTGTAATGACAGGACAAGGGGTAGCGGTTTTAAACTGAAAGAGGGGAGATTTAGATTAGATATCGGGAAGAAATTCTTTACTGTGGGGGTGGTGAGGCACTGGAACAGGTTTCCTGGGGAAGTTGTCGATGCCCCATCCCTGGAGGTGTTCAAGGCCAGGCTGGATGGGGCTTTGAGCAGCCTGGTCTGGTGGGAGGTGTCCCTGCCCAGGGCAGGGGGTTGGAACTAGATGATCTTTAAGGTCCCTTCCAACCCGAACCATTCCATGATTCCATGATTAGTATCAGAGAGGAGACATCCTCCTACCCTGAATGTACCAGGTACACGGAGCCGCTGCTGCTCTCTGAGAAGGGGAGCCCAGAAAAAGGAGAAGAGGAGACTTGTTGAGCAGCTGAGAGGCCATGTTCCGTGTGCGGAGGGAACAACTGGCTTCAGCAGGCTTTGCTTTGCCAACCTTATGGCAACAAAAACAAGAGAAAGAACTGGACAAAAATATTTGACAACAGCCTAAGAGCAAAAAATGGGGTGGCTTCCCCTGCAGCAGACTCTGTCCCTCTCTTGCTCTCCCACTATCACCGAAGCCAAGGCAGAAAATGCTCCCAAGTTCAGCGTTCGCTGGCCATTCCCTGGCAAGATCCACTCTCCATCACACAAGGGCCAGACTGTCTCAACATTTCCCCTGTAAGAGATTGTTCTGGAGTCCCATTGCCCTTTCTGGCAGGAATACCGTCCTGATCTGGTGCAGGGATGTTTCTAAGTATGCCAGGCCGCTGAATACAGTAGCCTGTTATCCCAGAAAGACTGAAGAATAAACAAAGAGGGACTGGAAGAATAATGCTCAGTAAACTTCCTTGATCTGGAGGTCAAACCCAGGGCATATCTATATTAATAAACTCAAGGGCTCAAGCACTGGCTTGCAATTGTACACATGTTGTAACTAACGAAATTCCCAGAGATATTTTGGCCTGTGCCCACCCAAACAGCACCCTGGCATGGCCCAGGGGACAGCACAGCCAGGGGACTTTTCACTGCAGATAGGTTGGGTATAGAGAGTTTCTCTATTTAAATGCCTTGCCACTTGCCCTTAGGGCCAGAGAACGTTTTTACTGCACAAGCGTAGCCCACAGGGACCCTCTCCCAAATGCAGTTAAATGTCCAAACTGGTGCAGAGCCGCATCTGTTGTGGTGCATAGGGGACGCCTGGCAGGTCGCAGCTGCCTCCTCGATGTATTCAAACTCATCCCCTGCCCTCTCTGCTGCCTGGGAGACACAAAGGGAGCAGAAGATGCTGGGGGCTGCGAGTCGGCGGGATTGCCCCATCACGGGAATTTCCTACAAGTGGGCACCAAGTCAACACCAGTAGCTCCCAGGACACCTCCATGGAGCAGGGACAGTGGAGTGGCCAAGCCGTGGCACACTGCAACACATCAACTGGCAGATGGTGCCAACGGTCTCGGAGCCAGCTGGAAAGGGCTCTAACTAGGCTATGCTGGCTTCTGCCAAGATCAGGGCTGGGTAATCCCCGGAGAGCCTCCCAGGCTACAGGTTCTAACTGGAACCTGCATGTGCTAAACACTCTCCTTCACTGGAGAGAAGAGAGTTTCCCTGTGTTACTGGGAGTGTTCACTCCACTGGAGGGACCCGAACCCTGGTCCTTTCTCCAGGTGACACAGGTTATCAAAGCAAGGGGCTCCGTGTCCAGACAGAACATGTCCTCCAAATCACGCGGGACCTCCCATGCTTGAATAAGGCTGTTGGGGTAAAACACCTCCAGGCACGTGAAGCTATGCCATGGTCACCTGCACCATGGCACCGCAGGGTGCACACAGGACAGCCAGGCAGTCAGAAGGCAGGAGGGTTATGGAGGTGCCCACAGCTCTGCTGGTGTTACCCCAGCTGCTTTTGTGTGGATAAATATCCCACAGAGCTGGTGTGTAAAATATGGACCTGCCAGAGCACTCTGCATTACTACAGTGCATAAATATCACCATGAGCTTTTGACTGTGGAAAGTTGATATTCTTGAGTTGGTACAAAGCATTTCTGGATGCAAATTATCATATTTTCCATGTTATAGACTCTAGCCCTAACCCTAAACCTTTGCTTCTGAGCTGGGTAAGTTTCCACTGAAATAAAAAGAATGGGAAAGTTTTTCTTTTATCACTAACTGGGAAAAGGAAATGCCCTTCAGAAGGACATGGACTCCTTTGATGTCTCAAAATAGAAAAGGGGCTCTTTGCTCTTCTGTGCCATAAGAAGGATAACACTGCCATGCCCATTTTTGGGATTCGTTGTTTTCAAAGATGGCTAAAAACAAGAAATAAATAGCAACACTTGCCTTCTCTCTCTTGCATTCTTACTGTCCTCCACAGCGACAGCTGCCAAAGCAATGAAACTATATTAGGACCACTGCATCCCTTAGAAAAAGATAAACCCTTCACAGGGTTTCATCCTTGCTCGGTGACGAGAAGTTGGGGAGTCAGCATTGGATTCAGACATCTGTATTTCAGTGTCTGCAATGTAAATGTCCACATGGGTTTTAAGTGTGTGAGTTCCCATTATTATCAGCACTGATCTGGCCTTTACAGTCTGAGAATAATTCAGCTGGTCAAATATCCATGATCCTGTTAAACATGAGTGTCCAGTGCTTTCCAAAGGCCCCCGGCTGAAACATCAAAGACAGGATGTGCAAATATTAGGCAGGACCTATGAATAAACCAATATCATTATGTGCATATAAAAGGGCAACTCAGCTCTAGGTATCTAGTCAGTACAAAACCAAGTTTCCTTGGCTCACTGGCTACAGCAGGAGCTTCGATATCTCATTGACCTCTACGCAGCTACATTCAGTATCAGAATCAAAACCTGCAAAACTGGGTACAAACCCACTGAAGAATAAGAACCCTTCAGGAGTGATATTATTTCCCAAAAGGAGATATTATTGAACTACATACCGAATTTTTGTCTTTTCTAGTAATTACTAAGATATGAAGCTGTCAAAGACTAGTAAAAGATTTGAAGCAGTTTAGTAAACTTATAATCAACAAGGTGCTGGAACTTCATTTAAACACCATGAGGTCTGAAGACTCGGGAAAGTAATTACAAATAGTTGTTGAAAATATGTAATTTGGTAGAAAACACATTCAAGGTAAGAATTACCTGACCTAACTTAAGATATCAACAATGCAGATATTCACACTTGGCCTGGTCACTGTGGGTTCCTCTAAAAACAAAAGAGAGAAATAAGCACTTGTAAGGTACCTGAGATACCGACTTGAAAATGGGATGAACTGCAACCTAGGAATGCCTATTTCTTTTCATATACTGACTACAAAGGGAGGCCAGCATATCTAGTCCATATGTAGGTGATTATACTGTAGATGGCTACATCTGGTCAGCATTAGAGCGTGTTTAATAACATACCTATTTGCAACTGCATTCCTATCCAGATCAATATGTCTATGCACTCAGTACTCCATCCCTCTACTTACACTCAAGATTACATCCACTGCTAGTCCAAACCTTTAGTCTTGAACTTCAAAAGCATTTGTAGGCTGGACCCGGCTACACTGAGATCTACAACTCACTTGGTAAGGTCCCTCAGGAAAACACAACTCACCAAGCCAGGACAAGACACCTGAGACGCAGCAAGAGACACGGCATTCCCTCCAAGAAATCTGTAGAGGAGTGCTTACAGAGAAAGAGAGAGGAATCATGACAAGCCCTTTCACTTAGGAAAATACTTTTGCCCTAACCAAAATGTCACTGCTAATGATTACATTTCCTTGAATAAAACCTATCTGCTCAAGACTTCAGGGAACACATTTACAAAGAGCCACCATGCCAAAAAATAAAGCAGTTCGTATGATCCTGAATTCAAGAGCGAGCCAGCCTTGCATATGTAAAGAGCTGGTGAACCTTTTTGCAGTCTGGGACAGGTAAATCATTTCTTGCACCAGTTTAGCTTGAAAGTCAAAAAGCCTGGCTCAGCTATGAGTGTGTCGGCATCCCAGGGTATGGGGCACAGTTTCTTGGCCAGCTGCAAAAGGAAGGTAAGTCAGTCATCCAGATCTATAAAGCAGCAACTTGCACTGTTATTAGAAGCTTGCCTCCCCATCTGGAAATTAAATGCAAACATATGCATATGCCTAAGTGCTGCTTAAGAGAAAATCACTACCCTGACAACGCTGAATGGGAACAGGAAGCAAAGAAAAACAAAAAATACAAACCAATATTTGTGCCTTGCCCATTTCATTTTCTTTACTGTCAAAGGCACCCTCATTTTTAATTAAGCGTAACTTAGGGGGAAAAGAATGATGAGGTGAGAAAGGAAAGAAAATCCATTTGCTTGTTAATACTGTAATAGGCTAAGAAACATCTGACAGAAAATTTACATTACACATGTTCCAACTCCAATTTACTAGGTGGCTCAGTCCACTCAAAAAAGAGGCACAACACAGCACCGACATCCTATACTTCATTCTTCACTGATACCCAAGGCATCTGCAGAAGGTTTTGATAATCTCTAATAGCACAGAGGAGTAAATTTGCCTTTCTGACTTCTGGGAATCAGGTACAGCTTTCACACAGCAGAAGTCAGACCCTTTGATCAATATACAGCACGTTAAAAAATGTGTGTTAGTATGTAATCCTGGGATAAATCCTGGATGGCTTGGTTTCTTCACTGAAAAAACATAGGGGAGAAGAGAATTTAATACCAGTTATTTTTCATAGTAAGAATTATAACAATACTTCAGAAGAAACAAAAAAATGAAAGAGAAATGTGAGACAGTCATTGAATTCATGACTGAGTGAATTATCGTGACAACAATGGATATGTCAGGCACGAGCTTAACACCTGATCTTTCCAAACGCTCAACAACAACTGTAGGCACTGAAAGCAGAGGCTCATCACATCTGTGTGCTCATGTCTGCACTAGATGCATACACTGAAATGCCAAGGGAGGTGGTGAGGCTGCTCTTCTCTTCTGCCAGATGCTGAGCAATCAGCCCTAGGACCTCCAGCCTAACCACACGAGGCAGGAGGAAGCCAAGCGACTGCCCAGTACCAAAGAGCTGGTGTCAAATCAGGCCTAAGAAGAAAGCCTCTTGGCCTTGGGCCAGCGTCCATCCATTGCGCCATGCTAACTACCATGCCTGTCTAAAAATAAAAAGGCAACACTTGTTGATAAGGAGGAGGGGGAAGAAATGTGGTGGGGTTTTGCCCTTTTCTGAGCTGATCCATTTTCTTTCGTGTACCCCTGTAGAAAAGGCATTTCTTGTCTATTCCAAGAGGAAATACTACAAGAATTTCATCAAAGCTTGAAGTAAATAAATATGATCCAGGGACTAGAGAGTGCAAGTCCCATCTACAAATTGGTCCTTGACACATACTCCCCAAGTCAGTGTGAGCTATAAGAATCCAGGCTGAGGCAACTTCTGACCAGCTAGGGAACAGGTCTGTTGGACTCCAGATGGAGCTGCATACCAGGTGTCTTCCTCTCCCTGAGGCTTTGGCTTAGACTGAAATGGAGTGACATTCATTCAAAAAAGAGACCTCCAAGTCTCTGCCCTCACTCCTTCCCTCCTTCCCCTGAAGGCACTGACACCAAGGGTCCATCTGCTTGGATTAACCAGCCTCCAGAGTCTTTGCAGGCAGCTGTGAGATGGCTTTTAAAGATAAGAGATAGCCCAGGGTGGCCTCATGGTTTAGGAATTTTGTTAAATATCTTCTAAAGGGATTTAGTAGGATTTGCTTCATTGTTTATATTATGCAGTATCAGTCATCCTTAAGGCCCCAGGCCTTTGTATTAGTAAGGCTGAGAACACAACTGGCCAGCAAGGGATGCTGATACTGTCCCCCATGATCCTGTTATTCCCCATGCAGAAACGCTTCTCTATTCTGACATTCAAAAATTGACTTGACTTTCCTTGGCTTAGTTCACCTAAATAAAGGAAAATAAGTGAAATACTGAGCAGCAGGATACTTGGGACTGAAACTCCAGAGAGTCAGTCAGCTTTTCTTTCGGAATACTGGTGCTGGTACTGCATGATGCCGAAACAACAGCCACTGCTGATATACAGCAACGAAATTGTAGGTCTCTGCTGGCCCCCAGGGGAAAAATAATCATAAGCCTGCTCAGTTTTTGTTAAAAGATATGGGTAATTGTGGAAAAGAGCAACAAAAAGACAATTGAGCGACTGGACAGGTTGATTTATGAGGAAAGATTAAAGGAGCTGAACATGAATGGCTTAGCTAAACAATGACTAAAACAGGACACGAAAAGTAGCCACTGTCAACAGTATTTGAAGTGTCTGTCTGAAGGGGCATTAACTGTTTGGGTGCGTACACTTTTAATCATTGGAGGTCATGGAACAGAGGTAGGAAGTGTAGATGGCAGCGGAATGTTTCGGAAAGTTTCTTGCAGCTCAAGACTGCTGGGGTGTAACTCCCATGGCAATCTCCTCCCCACTGTAATTGAAGGTGGTGTGCCCCCCAGAAGGCCATCTGTACTGAGCAGACATTACCTAAGGAACTTTCTGGGGCCTCTACTCTTAAATGCCTCACTGGCATCCCCATCTCTAAGCACCACTGCAGGGATGACCAGACATCAAGACTGTAAAAGTCCATTCCAAGACATTCATACAGTCAGAAGATAAAATATCCATGCTCTGGGCCTCAGAGATCAAGCAGGAATGCAAGAAAATGTCCAAAGTGGGGGGAAAGAGTGGTCCTCTGGACTTGTGTTATACCACTGAAGGATGAAACGGGGCTGGGCATGTGTCTGGGTAGTGGGAAGACACAGAGATGTCAGCCTCTACGCCCTACCATCGCTTTGCCTCTCACAGTCGAGAACTTGAACTGGAACAAGAGAAATACTCTTTAGTGTCACGTGCTAAAGAGACGCAGGTTGGCCATCATTCAGCTGTCATAAACCACATAAGTCATATAAGGCACAGCATCCTCCTCCCTGCCTAGTCCATGCGGAGCAGGGGATATTAATGGCTGCCTACTACGGAGAACCCTCCCTAGTTGGTTTGGCCATGGAGAGCCACAGCTCAGTTTCAAAACAGGAAAAAAATAGAAATTATCTCGCCACATCCTGCTGCTTTCTTTTCATCTCATGTGAGAAAGGATCAGGCAGGAAATACTGCATGGTGAAAAGTGCACCTGGAGAACAAAGCATGGATCTATTTGTCTAACAAAGTCACCACAGAAGACATGCACAGGTAAGGCATTATGTTGATAGATCTTGGGTCCAGCTCCGATGACACAAACCCTTGCGTAAATGTTGTCTCCACACCTAAGATGAGACTAGTACTTTCTCCTGAAGTCTGCCTGGCCCTGCCTATGTCACCACTAAATTACTCATAGCAGGGCCTGCTGCTTAATAAGTGAGCGCATTGCACAACAGGACAGTCCTTGCTGAGGCCTGTAGGCACAGCAACACTGTGTAAATCATTAGTGCGCTTCCCAGCAATTAAATACACATTTGATGCCCATGTACCTTTCATCAACAGGCTACAGACACCCCTGAGTGGCTGTTACTGTTATTCTATTTCAGCAGCAGCTCACAAACCCCAGTTGTACCAAGGGACCCCATCACGGAGGTCGCATATATTTGCATCTTTGGTGGCTTTCACAAAGTTGCTGTTTATTTCCCACTCTTCCAGTTCACTTTTTATGGTCAGGAACATGGATTTTCCAAACCCCAGAGAATTTCCTGTTTGCTTCGCATTGAAGTAGAGAAAGAGAAGAGAGGGCAGCTAGAAAACAGCCGGGCAGTGGTCCATGCCCAGCAGAGAAATGTGCACGTGCTCGCAGAAAGACACCAGCTGTGAATCCTTCTATAAACGGTGCAAGGGAATAGCATTTTCTTGGTACATTTTGATAAAGGAAAGGCAAATATATAAGTGATCCATGCAAATATATCCTAATTGGTCATGGTGTCAAACGTTCCCTTTAAATTTAATCTAATGAGTGTTTCACTGAGCTGTCAGCAATCTCCCGTAGCCTCCAGGCACTAATGAGTTAGCATCAAGGTGTCAATGCTTTTGGCATTAACCTCAATTAGGAGGAGTTGGGGTGATCAGTGAATGAAGGGTCAGCCATTCATTGCTGAGACATTCCTCTGGCTATAGCCTGCAGTCTCCTGCATGAAAGGGGCTGGCAGCCCGGCTGCCTACCGCCTTCTCAGTAAAGAAGACTCATACGTGGCAACATTACTGCTAATTACTATATTTGAAACCTGTGCAGGTCTTGACAGGAATGGAGAATCAACAATAACCCTATTTAATGAGGCTATTCAATGAGGTTCCCACGGAAGAAAAAAAGTAGCCTGTGACAATAAAATGGTAAATATCGACCACTTATTCATGGTCAGAACTTTCAAAAGAACACCATTAAGGGAGTCAGTATGTCAAAGTAAAAAAAAAGTCTGGACAGCAGGGTTATGTTTACAGGAAAAAAAAAATCACCATATAGATAACCCATGTAACCTTCATTCTGCTCCAGTTGTCTCTCCCCAGACTTCCTGGAAGATTTCCTTTAGATATATTAAATTCAGATATCATCTTGCACAGTCATTCTTGAGTAGATCTGCTTTTCTGGGGTGAAACCATGGATGGATCACAACTACTTTCAAGGCTGTGCCCTCCCTGTTCAAGCAGGGACAGCCAGGCAGGCCCCCACACCTACCCCAGGCCTGAAATAGTTCTCCAGTTGGCAGATTGCTGTTCGACCCCCAGGACATGTGCATATTTATGCCAGAGGAAATCATTCGACAGGCAAATCTGTTTAGGAACCTCAAACGCTTGTCAGCCACCATAAAAATCTTGGTTACATTACAGTTTAGCATTACAGTTATTACAATAGAAACTCTGGGTCCATTCTAAAACATTTCTTAACTTTCTAAATTTCTAAAATATATGTATAATACCAGAATGAAAAAAAGTCCCACCTGCGTCCTTCCCATCATTGCCAACACCCATTCCACCAACCACTCTTCCCTGCATCCAGCCATGACTGTAACTGCAGCAGCCCCTATCCAGGAGCATCACACACCACAAAATGACCTGCAGCAGCCCCTCACACTCAACGGGAACTTCGCAGCGAACCCCTGATGCACTTCCCTGTGACTTTCAGACCACGGTCCTTATCAACTAAAACAAAACCAAAATAAAATAGAGATAAAAGGAACAAAGGCCTCAGGTGCACAGACCTTGTGAACAGTGGGGGTCAGGTGTTGCAGAGCTAACTCTTTATGGGACTCTTCTTTTTTTCCATAGTAGAAGCTCTGTACGTTTCCCAGTAATGGCAAAGATAGAGGACAACAGCAGCAGGCTTGCAAAACTTGCCTAATTGTAAGGCAGCACTTGTCTTACAGCTCATTCTGCTTAGGATCATTGTAAAAGTTGTCCTTTGAACTCCCTCTCTGCTTCATCCAACCCCGTCTTCCTTCCTCCCCATCCCCAAGGCAATGATTTTTATCTCCAGGTCTCCATTTCTTCTCTGCAAGAATCAAAGGGCTTTCAAGCCTTTCCTTTGAGGTGACAGCATTACCTGCTCCTCCTCCACCTGAGATGCAGAGCTCTGCTTCCTCCGAATATTTATTTACCCTAATCTATGTCAGACCCAGGCTCATTCTGCCCTGGTAATGAAGAGCTGCTGTGTCTGGGCCAGCCAGGCCAGACGTGTTCAGACTCTTCTGGATGTGTGAATCAGATCAAGCTGCAGTGAGTTGCACAATAAGCAAAACCAAACAGGAGCAGCACAATGACAGCCTCCGATTACCTAATTTACCAAGCTTCATCTTAAAACTAATCAGGCTGCGCCATGTCACTCACATTTCACATTCTTGTGCAGTCACTAACATAAAACCTAAACAGTTCTTTGCCTGTGTAGCATATTCCTCTTTGATGTAGGACGGAAGGGTTACTACAGTCTCTTCTATTAGCAGGTACCTCCAAGACAATTCGTAAAGTGTGTGCCCCGCTCACTTTAGTACTGGTCAGCAAAAGAGATGGCATCTTGCCTTTGCCCTCAGGGAATCCATGATCTCCAACAGATCTATGCCATGAATCCAAACTATATGAGCCTTGCTGGCTGAGGGGTTTCCTTCTTTGTTTCTCTCTAAGATCCAGGAAACTGCATCCACAAAATTTGTTAAGACAACATCACCAAAGAAGACAAAGTCACAGTCTCAGAAGTTGGTAAACATCAGCCTTAAGTTTTGTGCTTACCCATCATGGCGCAGTCTTTAGTTACACTGACGGATGCTTTTTTAACAGGTTCTATGAAGTATGAGTATTTCTGAAAGTGAGGTCTAATTTTCTGAAAGGAGAAACAAGCTCTTTGCTTTTTCTTCCCCTGGATGGAAATGTGTAAAATGCTGGAAGGAGGTTCAACAAGTCTATTCGCTTACAGGAACAGGTAACAGATGCTACATCACCAATGATGATCTACTCTGCCTGCTCTCCCATACCACCAGCCACAGTCCCTGACACTCTACAACAAATCTGACCTTGAGAACAAGAGACCAAAAGACTAAAAACCTGAAAGCCAGTCAAAGACGACAGCAAAGCTATCAACCCCATCCTAGCTCCTAGAAACATCAAGGGAATTTATAAAGATAAAGTGTGGAAAGTGGACTTCAGTCCCATGCAAATCCAATTAACAGGAAAATTCTTCTCCAAATCCAAGTCTGGAGTCTGATATAACCCTGAGCTGGGCTGCAAGACACCGATTTGAGAACTTTTTCAGCACTAACACTCCTGTCTGGCTACACATAATTTCTCAAGGTTCAGAGAGCCTCCTTAAGAATTTAAATAAGCATCACGTTCATTTCTTACCTGGATAAATCTATGAAAATTGGAGATCCAGTCAAACAGTGGGAGTGGAAACCACTACATGTAAGGAGAAAACAGTGGTATTATCATTATCATTATGTGGCAGTGATAATTTTGACCAAAAGGAGCATTTGTGTAGGAACACAGTGGTTGACAGCCATGTAACCAGATGTAGATATCTGCATTGTTGACGTCCTACGAGTAGATAACAGAATCTCAGCTAAGCACCAGAAGCTCCCTTCATAGTCAGTACAGGAGAACTGTCACTTCAAATATGCTGCTCATCTCTTTCAGGCACCTACTTTAGGATGAGATGATTTGTGCCTCAAAAGCAGCTGTTCCTCACCATTACCTGTAAATGGAATTTTTCTCAGATGGGAATGTCTACACTATAAATCTCTATGGCTTATGTGTCTACACTTGGTCAGATGAATCCCACTTCATGAATTTTTCATTATTTGCACTCATTACTTTTTAAAAAATACACTATAGCTTGAACAGAATCATAGGCTTGATACAAAAATTACTGGACTAATTTCTATTTCTTAGGAAAATAAGACATAGGATTTGAACAGATGTCCCAAACCATCTCTGAACCCAAATGCGTAACATTAACAGTAGCCACATAATGGAATTATATTATATCATTATTCTGTTCTTTATGTATTTGGGAAGTCAAACTATGTGGCCATGAATTTAAAATCTACATGTCTGTGAGTTCTGCTTTAGAGTTTCACACAAGCATCCCAGTTAAACAGACATTATCAAACATTATATATTCAGTTTAATACCCCTAGAGCTAGGTTGCCTAAAATGTTTACTTGTTTTTAAACATTGATTTTATTTCAACTTTTGAAAAAAGGAAGTTTGCATTATATATTCTGTGCCTGTCTTTCTCTAGCAAGACCCTGTCCGCATTGCCCTGTTTCAGAAGGGTCAAAATGCTTTTGTGTGTTCTTGGAAGTCTGGAATTGTTCTTTTTCTATTTTTTGCAGATTTTGGATATTGCTTTTTATAGAAATTGCTTTTTTATAGAAGGCCTTTTTGCAGTGACAAAAATACATTTTCTACATTAATGAATTCATAAATTTTAAGAGCAAAAGGGACCACTGCATTCACCCAGCCCGAGGCATTGATAGATTTACTGCGCAGGAGCTAATGGACTAGAGCACAGTCCCGTTGAGATGACAGGAGAGAATTTATGCAGCTCCTCATCTCCCTCCTCATCACCATCATGAGGGCAACCACCTCAGAGCTCTCTTGTCTAACACAGACCCTGCCTGTAGTCCAACATGATAGAATATTTATTTAAACACAAGATTTTGGAGAAAACCAGACTGTTTTCCCAAGTACCCAGAGAAAGCAAAGGCCAGCACATCCCCATCACGCCAGAGCATCTCTACCACATCTCATTGACCCCTCTTGGTCTCCCAGCAGCATTAGACCCCACAAAACAATAGTTGCTATCCCTGTGCTCAGGCTTTATCCTTTACCTACCCAGTTCTCTCATCAGGATGTGAAGTGCCTGGCCTCTGGGACTCGCCTTACTGCCTCATAAAGCAGGACAGCAGGATTATTAATGTGGCAGAACTGCAGGATTTTCCAAGCAATTTATGAGTTACCATGGCAGTTCATTAGCTCTCAGCCCAATGACCCCTTTCCATCATGCATGAATCACGCAGGAGGCACACACACATCCAAACACACGATGAGTATTCACATCAAAAATACATCCAAGACCACATTTCCTCCATTTTGTCCAACGTATGTCCAACAAAGGCACTAAAAAGTCACCAGTGATCTGGACCGATAGCCAACCCACTGAAACACAACTAGACATAAAGAAATTCACAATCCCCATCTTTTTTTCTCTTTTTTTTTTTCCTCATCAGGCCATTTCTGACCAATGCCTGGACTTAAAGAATAGCAGAGGTTTCACATTTACAGCCTCCATTGACTGCACAGGGCGGCAGGTCTGGCGGGACAGAAGGCACTCTGGATTGCTCCCTTGACTTTCAGGGCTAAGAATAAGGTTTCTCTTTACACACAGAGAAGCCCCTCATCCCCACTCGAGGAAGTATTTGAGAAAATATTTAACTTTCATGGTATTTATGCATGGGTCTTAAAATAAAGCACACACTTAAACACTTCCTTGAGCCCAAGTGGTATTACGCACGTGAAAAAAAAAATCAACACAACGTTTTAATGCATTGCTGAGTTAGGACTTCAACAGAGGCCAAAAAAATAAGTCTAGTATACTAGAGAAGAAAGAGATCTAGAGAATTAAAGGGAGTCTTTGAAGGTAATAAGTGGACAATTAAGAAACGGAAAAGGTCAGGAGCACAGTAACTTTTATCAGCAAGTACAAAACCACTAGCAAACTACCTGCAGATATTACAAATACAATGCTTTTTACCAAAGAAAGAGAGAGAAAAGGAGATGGGGGGGGGGCAGGAAGAAGAGAAAAAAAGAGAGAAAGACTTCTATTAAGTCTCTATGGCACTATTTCTCTCAGTTGCCTTAATACTCTTTTATTTGCAGTTATCCTCTAAGAGTTTCAAGGTGTTTTAAAGAAAAGGCAGAGCTAAAATTTTTGTATCTCCCTCTAGTTATAGCTGCCACACTCAGAAAGCAATCTTGCCACACGTTATGTGCTTTCCCAGGATTAACTTGCCTTTTCCTTTTAAATAAATCATTAATGTATGCATTAACGCAGTAATGGGACCCGCATACTAGAAAATCCCACCTTCCACACCATCCCATTAGCTAAACCTGGCTTTGGGCCAAAATTTAGTATTTCGGCTCCTGCCAAAGTTCAGGTTTGGAATGTTTTTACGTCAGAAGATTTTTCATCTGTTGCCTTGTCGGGGCTAATGGGACCCTAATGCACATGAGAGATCACTATCACACCAAGCTGCCGGTTACTTGCTTGTTTCAATCATCTTGTACATACACGCTAACTTGTAGCATTTCCCTCTCAGCTAAGTGATGCCAATAGGCATTTAACGCAAGATGCAAAGGGATATAATATGATACGGAGAACCGCTGACTTGAGACACTCCCACTGGCTGGAGTAATTACAACAAATTAGCCAAAAAAAAACACAGCTGAGCAAAAAGTTAGACGACATCTTTACTTAAAACCAGATTCATCAACAAAATTGCGTATGTCTGGCAGGAATTCTCATGTCCAATAAAACACGAAGGCTGAAGGAATGAACCTCCAAGAAATTTGGACATGGCTTAAAGAAACCAAAGCTGTTGCCTCATCCATTTACCTCTCGGAGATCCGGGATAGGGCTCAGCTCCTGCTGTCAAGCCAGAGAAGAACAGTCTGTATGTGCTGACCTGAGAGATGCTCGCAGATATTCTCCTGCCAGGACTGGGAGGTAAGTCACCGCACCAGCTCTTCACTAGTCATTGCTCTACACAGCCAACACCAGCATTAATGCCTGTCACAAAGTCCACCTCAGCAAAAGGGCTGGGATTTCTGGTAACAACACGTGAGTTTTCAATTAATATTACCTTTTGGCACCTCATAAATTACTGCCTCAACAGATTATTTTTTTCATGAATTGCTATCAGTAGAAGACGTGTTTTCCTCTTTCCAGCCCTCCCCATGCTTTATCACCAAGAACAGAGTTCAGCTGCCCTGTCCCCATAATTACCGAAGTTTCTCACACGGGAAATGTCTGCGTGAAGGCCCTCCTACACACGTCCATCAGTATGCTTGCTCTCACCACCCCTTCTGAAGCAGCACAGTAGGTCGGTAACACTGGCTGAGGACACATCACAGTTTTTCTCCAGGTGGGACCACTGACGCAGTGGCAGGAGCTATGCCAGAACATTTCTGCCACAGCCAGGCAGCCAGGGAGTGACAGAGAAGAGCAGGCTGACTGCAGTGCTTGATCTCAGAGAGGGACGAAGTCACCTATTTGAAGCACCAACAAGAAAGGCCGAAGTGATGCTCAGAGAAACCCTTTTTGTACACCCATCACATTTCCTAAGCTATGCCAGGGTCACCCTGCGTCTTCCACTGCTGTCCAGTGAATAGCAGCAAAGTCGCATCCTGCACTCCAGGGATCGAGTATTTCCAACTGCAAGAGGTGGGGAACGGGGACACGTATCTAGATACTGATCACAGGAGAGTGCAGTCGTATTTGTTAGTCAAACTGGTCCGCTTTCACTCACACAGGTTTTGTGAAAGTAGGAGAACACAATCCCAGGAGCAATAATGCATGCAGCTTTATGGAAACCTGAAACAAAGAGATACCCAACAGGGGGTTTTCTACACTGCAATTGTTCTCTAAACCATAAGAACATCAAATTGTTTGGGTTTATCATTTCTTTTTAAAAAATGCCAGGATTTACTTCTGTCTGACATGAGCACATGGGACTGGAATTTGATTTCTTGTTTATTTGGTTTTCACATTTTGAAGGATTTTGCTGTTTGATGGGGAGAAATATGTGTCTGATGAACACAAAATCCAGCTCAGAGACACGTCTGAGATCATGATTTTGAAAAGGAGCCATGGCCACCTTCAAAGGATGAGGCAGATTTCACCCACTAAAAAGAAAAACATGCCATTTTGTGCTCTCAAGCGTGACTCATTTCCTGATGCAGTTAGGCTATGACTAGGAAAGTTAAGGTCAGATTAAGAGATCATGAATGTCTTTTGTAGTGGACTTTGAGACCAGGACCACAATGCCAGAATAAGGCTGCAGAGGCCTTTGAAGGAGATATCCTCTTGGAAATATATCATGGGGCTCTGTTTGTTTTTTGAGTTATGTTTTTTGAGTTATATTTGAGTTATGAAGGTCCTGTTTCGCTGTATTGCTATAGTTTCCATCAAATCCCCACGAGGATAAGCTTCTCTCCAGTCTCTTTACAAGAAAAATGATACAACATCATCACCTTCCTCATTAGAAAATTCACAAAGCTTTGCATGGATAGCCTTGCTACTTCTTGCTACAAAATTTCAAACAAAAACAAAGAAACCAAGAAAAAAAAATAATTCAACCTTCCTGCCATGCCTGCCAAATGAAAAAACAGCCAGGCAGGAGCTCAGAGCTTGATGTTCCTTCATTTCTCTCTCTGCTCTTCAAGGTGCTGCCCATCAGCCATGCTACAGCAACTATACGAAACCCCATAGTGACTCCATCTCAAATACCACCTATCAGATTCAGCGTGCTGCAGTTACACATGGAGATTGACCCACAGACCTGTTGTTGCTTGAGGACACCAACAGCACCTCCTCTACTACATGCTCAGCCATCTACTCAGCAGATTCAAAATAGAACCAGAATTTCCTCTTCCAGGTGGACGTAGAAAGGAACGGAGAGAGACTGAGCTGTTCCTAGCAACAGCTATATAAGCAAAACCCTCAAGCAAATATTTTCAAATATATCAGCTACAAATGACCAAAATGTCATCACCGGAAGAAGACAGACCTCGTGTTGTTTTCATACCACAGAGCTCAGAGAGGAACATTCTTTTCTCTGTTGCAAAACAAGATGACTAGTCAAGTAGGAGCACAGTGTCTGCTCAGCGCTGTGACTTAAGCTCCCAGCTGAGAGCTCCAACTGTTTGCTTTTTTCCAAATAGCAATATTTTGCTAAGAAAATATTGCAATATTCACCTGAAGATCTTGGGAGTGATTTTCTATTAACGTCGTAGATGGGTATGGACTGGTGACTGTCTTATTCTACTGTACAAAATGAAATACAGAACAAAGTAATGAGGATCCTCCTGATAACCACAACTTTGCCGCAGTCAAATGAGACGGCAGGATGCTAACATTCAGGATGTAAGCATCCACTGAGTGGATTGATTTCACCACCAGATTTTCCTGCCCTGCAGAGGCAGTGTCATATGGGCTAACAAAATATTATTTCCATGTTTTCTGCTTTTTCTATCAAGCCGATGAGTAGAAAAAAAGACAGAATTAAACCACACAGGTGTTCCACAGAGCTTCCCCTTGTTGACCAAATAAGAATTACCATGAGCCAACTGGAAGTTCAGCAACTTTTTATGTACGATCACACGTCTTGTCGTTCTTACACACCATTGTTCATCAAACACAAACCCCAACAAGAGTTAAATTAAGATAATTTTGTGGCTCACCACAGGTGTAGATGACATTAAGATGCTTTCGGATGCCCGGGTAACAAGGATCTCCAAATTCATAGGTACTGGCATATATGCTGCAGCTTCTTTTCCCGTGACACCGCTTGATCATGAGTTGGAGAGCAGTAGCCGACTGACACTCTAAAAGGGAAAAAGGAAACCTATTTGTGAATATCTGTCCATTCACACCAGAAATTGCCTAAAAAAAAATCTACCAGATGCAGACTGTGAGAGCACATACATATGAGCTTTCTGTGAGGATTTCAAAATCTTTGTGTTTACATGGGAAGGTGTATCTGGCTCTCAAACTCCCCTAATAAATTGTAAATTGATGAAAGGAAATTACCAAAAAGAAGAGTGAAGACTCAGAAATCCACATACATCCACAGAAAAAGGCTGCAAATAAAAGATGGCTTGTTTTCAAAGGGAAAAGGCTCTCCATAATAAAAATAATTCCTTCTCAACCTGTCATTTATTCTATAAATGTCTGAAAAGACTCTAAGACAGGTATCAATATCTTAATTTTAATGGAGAAACAGAGTCATAGAAAAGTAAAAAGACTAACATCAGCAAATCAGTGCAGAGCATGGAAAAATACTCAGTTCTCAGGAGTCTCACTCCAATGTATTTAACCAGAAACACTACAAGCTTCCCTATAAACTAAGAGACAATCGGAGGAACAGAAAATACGTTAATACTACACTTATAATATTCATATGGAATTCCTGTAGATTTATTTAGCTGTCTGATAATGCAACTGATGACAGTAGCATGCAGTTATTAGCAAATTCCCACCTCATGGATGTAAGGGAGATGGACACTGTGATCTTGTTTGGGGAAGGGTAAAACTCTGATTTGATTTGGGTGTGTTGATTTTTTCCAGGTTTTGCTTGTTTCATTTTGAGGGGAAGAGATAGGGAGACTTTGGGTAGGCTTTTTTAGCCTTTGTTGTGTCCAAGAGAGTTGTTTCAAGCCTCCAACTCTGGCCCCTTTCTGCAGACAGAGGTGATCAGTGTCCCTGTCTGCTCTTAGAAGATGATGTATTTCTGGGTCTAATGAAGGTTACTGTAAGGTCAAATAACTATAATGTTACCATTTTCCATCTAAGTAGAAATATTCTGCCAACAGTGTTTATTCCACGCAAGTAGAAATGTCATACTCAGGACTTCAACATATGCAAAGCTCCAAAAGTAAATATTTACAGCTTCCTGAAGAGGGGAAGTGGAGAGGGACGTGCTGAGCTCTTCTCCCTGGGATCCAGTGACAGGACACAAGGGAATGGTTCAAAGCTGCATCAGGGGAGGTTCAGACTGGACATGAGGAAGCATTTCTTCACCGAGAGGGTAGTCACACACTGGAACAGGCTTCCTGGAGAGGTGGTGGATGCCCCAAGCCTGTCAGTGTTTAAGAGGCATTTGGACAATGCCCTTAATAACATGCTTTAACTTTTGGTCAGCCCTGAAGTGGTCAGGCAGTTGGGCTAGATGTCCAACTTCCACCTCCAACTGGAGGTCCCTTCCAACTAAAATATTCCATTCCACTCCATTCCATTCTATTCTGTTGCTAAAAGCAACAGGAAAGCTACAGAGAAAGGAATACAAACCCCTTTTGGCCACTAATCAGGAGGCAGAGAAAGGGAAAATGAACCCCAAAAGGTACTGATTGCCAGAATCAGCACAACAACAACAGAGAGACATAGGAAAGCCACAGAAAACTAAGCCTAGGAGGCAACATGTCTTTTTTCTCAAACCAAAGGCAGCATTTTATTTCACATGCTGCAAATGACAAAAGAAAAGGGTCCCATGTGAGCATTTTCATACTGAACCACCCAAACTTCCTTAGGGGATTTTTGATCCAACAAGGGTCAGAGGTTCCAGTGACAACATCTGGCATGCAGCAATCCTGCTTTATTGCCTTTTTGTCAAATGTCCAGTTAGAGAAACTCATCAAATCTAAGCACTGCACAGGATTTCATGGAGGGCGCCTATTCTTTTTCTTGGCTATTGTTCTCACGCGAAACAGACAGCATCCCATGGCTGTCTGCACAGGGCCCTCGCCCTCCATGGGAGGGTGGGGAATTACCCATTACTGCTCCTGTGAGAGACACAACAAGCCTTTTGCATATGTCATCACCAGAGACAGTCAGCCTTTGGGACGCTCCTCATGTAGGAACGCGCAGTATCAAACTACAGACTCTGCCCCCAACCTTAACAAACTGGACTGACTCTTCAGGTGCCAGATCTGTGGATTCAGCACATTAAAAATGCTTCTAGGAGTTCTATCTGTTATATAGTCTCCCACTAACATCACCAGCTTTTCTAGCCATCACCACTCATGTCTTGGTATCGAAGATCCCCTTCCTCCTGTGCAGTACTGAGCACGCTACGGTCTCCATCCATACTGACTTTAGCAGTGTCATCTGCACTAAGAAACCAAACAGGGTTCAAATCCGGACACACCATTATCCCCCTTGTTCAAGTGCTACTCCGTTTCTTAGAACGATTTTGCCCACTAGCATTACACCAAACAGGTAATATAGTCTGAGATATTGCCCAGAGAGGTGGTGGAGGCCCCATCCCTGGAGACATTCAAGACCAGGTTTGATGAGGCTCTGAGCAACCTGATCTAGTTAAAGATGTCCCTGCTTACTGCAGGGGGGTTGGACTAGATGACCTTTAGAGGTCCCTTCCAACCCAACACATTCTATGATCCTATGAGGTAACAGGGCTAGCCCCAATCCTCAATTTGCAGAAGGCCTCCCTGGATATTTTGGATGGAAAGGAGAGGAGCAGGAGCACATGGTAGAGCGTTTTGCTGCATGGACATGAGGTCAGTCAGCCACAGGGACAGGCAGTAGGCTCCTTCTCACTATATTAAGTACAGAGTAGCTGATGACGGTAGATGAGCACAATCCTAATGCTACCTTTATCAGCTAGTAGTTCCATCTTTTTTTCCCCAGGCGAGAACAGTCTTACCCATACTACCCACTGAAAACAAGGTGCCATACTATGGGACCCTGCTCTAGCCCCTTCACCAGCCCCACTACCAATACAGATGTCGTTTGAGTTACAACATCCAAGCAGAGAGCCTCTTCCATGTAGATCCATCTGCCAGAGCAGGTCCTAACACTGCAAACCCTACTTGTATTTTAATACTGCCCAGGTCCAGCCTATGCTGTTCAGCTACTTGTTCACTGGTAAATGAAAACTTACCCTGGCCCATTCCCTGGCCTTGATGCCAACTGTGGTGGAAGAACCCACATCCATGCTGTTAAACACTTTTACCCTCCAAAACAGAGCGGTGATACCCAGTCCCTGTCCTATAACCAACCTCAAACCATCTTCTGGAATGCCTAAGAGAGTGTTAGTTGAGCCAAGGCAACTAACCATGCCACGGACCATGCTACAATTTAACAGTAGAGATTTATGTCCAGTATCTGTGCCCAGGCCCTGGCACTGCTCGTTTACCATGCAAACATAGTAAACATGGTAAAAATGTAGCCCTAGATACCCAGCTTCTCTGGGCACAGGCCAGGCCTCCATATTCACAAGTATCAGTAGTGAAATCCTCAGCTCTCCAATTGTCAGACTGCTCCAGCTCAAGCTGCACTAGCCAAAATGAGCGGGAAAGCAGAAGAGACTCTCTATGCTTCAATTACAGATGGGGATGAAATCTCCTCGCATAGAAAGTAAGGCACTGAGTTTTTTAAAGCCTCTTTTATGTGGACTTTTTGCAAACCTTAATATTGAAAATACATCCATGACAAAAGTCACCTGTTGGGACTGCAGCACATAAACCATACAATAATTTAGTTGGAGGCAATATCTGGAGCCTATCCAGTCCAACCTCCTGCTCAAAGCACAGCCAGCTTTGATATTACATCAGGTTGCTCAGGAATTTGCCCAGGCAAGTTTTTAAAATCTCCACGGATAAATATTCCCCAAACTCCTTGGGCACCTGTTCCAGGGCTAAACCACTCTCCAGGTGAAGAATATTTTCCACGTATCTAATCAGATTTCCATTGCTGCAACTTGTGTTCATTGCTTTTGGTGTTTGTTTGGGCTTTTTTCTGTGCGTTTCCAAGAACATTCTTCTGTAGAGCCATGTATTAGGTAGTAGAAAACAGCAATAAGATCCCACCTTGAGCTTTCTCTTCTTGAGACTGAACAAACCTGGGTTCCTCAGCATTTCCCCATATGTTGTGTGCTCCAGTCCCCTGACCAGCTTGGTGGTCCTTCACTGGACTTGCTCCAATTTTTCAACATATCGCTTTATCTGGGGAGCCCCAAACTGGACACTCCAGCAGTCCAGCTAAGTACTGGAGTACTGGAAAGCCAAATACAGTGAATAAACCCTCTCCTTGCTGTGCTTACAATATTCTTCCTAATAAAGTCCAGTACCCACTTAGCCACCATTGCCACAAGACCACACTGCTGACTCATGTTCAACTTCTTGTTCCCCGAGACCCGTTGGTCCTTTTTCGGCAGTGCTGCTTTCTAGCCAGCTGGTCCCTAGCCTGTGCTCTTGCAGAACTTTGCGCTTGCCTTTGTTGGACCTCACAAGGTTTGATAAGGTTTCTCCAGCTCACTGAGGTTCCTCGAGGTCCCTATCCGCTGCTGTAACAACTGTCCTGTCCAATTTGGTACCACCTACAAACTCCGTCCCATTATCCAGGTCATTACTGAAGACGTTAATGAATATTGATCTCTGACTGCTTGTAAGTGGCTGCCAGTTTGACTTCAACATAGCATTGTGAAGGTTTCTTGTAGTACTCCATTTCCTTGGCTCTTGTAGCAAACAGACATAATTTAGGCAAGTCTTTACCCCTGCCACTGACCTCCAAACACTCATGAGCACCAAAATCTCGTGACTGTAGGAATGGCAGAAACTCATCTGAGATACCCAAGTTACAAAATCTAACTAAAGTCTACTGACACCACCAGGCTCCCATATGGTAAATCCAAATATTCTTCTAATTTTCCCCGTGGTAAGGCCTGAGCCATTCTCTTGAAATCAATCATATTCTTCCAGCTCTGAAAAAAAAGAAATGGACTTTATGGACAAAATTAGACAAAGTATTCACTTCAGAGACTTCCTTTTTGTCACAACAGGGAATTTTCCCTGTTTTTCCTCCACACAACTTCTAAGCACAAATGCCTTGTGCATTCCCAGAAATGCCAGGGCAAGCAGCCAGCAGTAATCTGTGGGAGGACTACACTGATACTGAAATTAGCTTGGTCTCCTCTCTTGATTTTTTTGATCTGTCAACATGTTCGTCCTCCACATAACACATTGAACTGAAAAATGTAGGAGCAGCAATCAAAGCCTCCAAATGGGACCATCTTCTTTATACTTCTTATACACTTCAAAGGATTTCTGATAAGAAGGTCATTTAGCAGGATGCCAAAATGTCATATTCAAGTATCTTTATCCCCTCACTAACTAGCACTGAAGATGTCAATAATACATTTCAGACATGGCTGAGTGATAAATGAGGCTACAGCACCCTCATAAATCACCACCACGACCATGTCATTCAGAGCTCTAGAAGAGAAAACATGGTGTTTTCTTTTACCCCCATGTCTCAGAAGTACAAAAACACTCAACATCACTCCTGTTGGCTGTTGTCAAGTGCATGTAGGTAATTCAACTTCCAGATGTAAACAAGTCCTTAGGGAGCTGGGTTGAAGCGAGATCTCCAAGTATATTGGTATCTCCTCAGGAGGTGATTCCAGGTCAGCAGTTTTCACCTCCAGGTGCCCATTCCCAGAGCTTATAGAGACAAAAAAACAGAGGCTTTCTTATCCATAAATCATGCAGTTAGCCTCTCAAAAAGATGCTGGGGAGCCAAGCCCAGCAATGTGGTCTAGCAGAGTTGGGCTATGGGTCCTTGCAGCTGGCCAAATTCACATTTTCGAGGTCTTCAGAAAAGGAAGATAAGATGTGACACTCTTGTTGCACCAGATAGCACGCTCATTCAGGGCAACATCCCTTTTCTTTTGCTGCTTGTTTGCTTGCTAAATGCAGACTGCAGATGTTACATGAAATACCATCCTGACATCAGTGACAAACAAGTGATCCCATTGTATCAGACATATGGGGAAGGACACTCAGAGATGCCAACGCCATATCCCTAAGTCTGAGGTAAGTACTGCTAAGCAGAGCCAGGCCCCTGCCAAGAACCTTTTAAAGCCCACAAAGCTCAAATCCCACAGCAGAGCAATAAAAACCACTTTAAGACCTCACAGAAGATAGAGAACCCACTTACACGGGTTGGGCCAGAGTTACCCTCAGCCTTCATTAGTCTTGGATTGCTTCAGTACACTGCCAAAGAGCAAATATGAATCCTGGCCATGGTGAAACTTCCACATGTGAAAGTGTTTAAAGATATCAGCTGTTCTTTTGGAACAGGGTATTTTAAACCAAAGTCTGGGTTTAGGGGAGAGTGGGATCAGCTCGCTTTATCCTCTTTACTCCTGGCTCCACTTTCTAGAAGTTGCACGTCCCTTCGGCCTTGCTGCCAGTATAAGGTGAATTCACTTTCGCAGGATCACTCCACAAATGCAGACTGCTGTCCAGTTTCATTTCACAACTCTTAGTCTAAACCCTCAGTAGGTAACTCATCTCACCAGCTGCATTTAGTATGATAATACTCCCTGATCTACCATCTTTATCAGCCCAACCTCTGACAGGGTAAAAACCCAAATCAGATGGCAAGAAAGCCACACTGGAGGATTTCACCAGCTGCAGCTTGCAGACAGCATTGGCTTTAAAACTGGAATCAGCCTCAGTGATGTAATGTCCATATCATCAAGCTCACCACAATGAATGGGTTTTAGTCAGTTTAAGGCTGCTTCCCAGCATGACTATTTCTTTATTACCTCTTCCTGGTGAAAAAAAAGAAATAGGAGCCAAAGCCTATTAATCACATCCGTTACTTCGGTTACTCACTGTTACTTGTTTTTCTCCAATAAGGGTGACACATCCAAACCTGAAATCCAAGCCATACGTTGCTGCTTTTGCTTGCAAAACCTATCTGGGCTTGAAAGAATGTTTCCAAACAGTTTAACTTTTGCATTATGGTAACTCTTAGATGATCTGGAGGAGATCAGAACCTCTTCCAAGGCAGCAGACATTGCAGATGGATCCACAAACAGATTTAGACACCTAGTTTTGAGATGGGTGACTAATCCCACAGATGCTCAGGAACATTTGGGCATCTCTTAACCTTGTGATCAGACTCACCTGCCACATCCATGTTGAGACTGCAAAGGCAGGTTCCTGCACAGATGAGGCAGGCTGTCCAGAGCAAGCAGAACCCTGTACACCTGCACGTGTGAATATGTTCGCATGCGGTAAGGCTGTCAGGTAGTATTTTTCCAGAGGCTGCCTGTGGGACTCGAAAGACAGCAGGGCACAGAGCTCATCCCAGTATTGTCTGTTCTGTCAGACTAGAGAGAAATCCAATTCCTCCTCTTCTTCATAGACCTCAGGATCATAGGACTGTTGGCTAGCAGGACATTTTCAATCTCCAGTGCTCACTGTAATAATTACTGTTTCATCTGAGCATCGGATCTCTTTTCCATCACTAATCTCTATAGCCTCTTTGCATATTAGCCCTGTATGCCCTTATTCCACATAAGAATCATACGTGTGCACTTGGAAAAAAGAAAAACAGAGCCTGAGAAGAAAACTACACCCAACTGTCAGAGGATGTACTCTCTCTGAGTCCGTGAATTTAGCACACAAATTGGCACTCATTCTACTTTTTCAACCAAGTATAAGACCTTGAAGTATCAAAAGGACCAAAAGACTGACTCTAATTAAAGGCTTCAGAAAGATAATCACTGCCTAAAATACTATTTCCAGTGGTGCATGTGAGGTAAGTGATTAGGAACTGGAAGAGGACGGGTGGTACCTGATCAAGAGACGAATTCTGTGGCACACTTTGGCTCAGTGTAAAGGCATCAGGAGCAGACATACATCTCGAATTAAAACAGTCAGCAGAACCCTAGCTTTCCTTGCTATCGTTTGAGGAGGAGGTGAAAGAAACAACCTAAGATAAATATTCCCTTGAGGGAAGTCATTTACAAACAAGTGACAGCTCTGGGAGGAAACTCCTCCCAAGCAGAGGACAGGATTTTTCTCTGAAACATGCAGCACGATTTCTTGCTAAAGAATAAAACAGGAAAAGTTACTTGCCGGGAGCTATGAAGCAGGGAGGACAGAATGAAAGATGGAAGATGCAGGAGTCAATTAACTAAGAGGAGAGAAATATAGTTCCTGCAAAGAAATCTGACAGATGTCTGAATTGGCGCTGTGGTTATCTACTCATCTGCCAAAAGAGAAAGCAAACTTTGATGGAAGGGCAAGAAGGACGTAAGCAGGAAGAAATAACTCCAACCTTGCAGGTGAGGCAGCTGCCCACATTCCTTCATGTTTTACCTAGGAGTGACTCAAAACTTTCCCATTCTGCAAGAGAATCTCTATCATCAACAGGAGGGAAGGGAGTTCCCCTTCTGCTCTTGGACAGTTTCTCATTTATTTTAAAGATGCTACGTTAGCTGTGGTTGATACAAAGTTCAGCTCCTTCATAAAGCTACAGCTGCTGGAGGTGTCTGAGCCTCGGCTTCAGCTGCTAAATTAGCCAAAATTAGCCATCCTAGCAGGCTGTGAAGGATGTCTTCATAGAGTATTGATGAGCCAGTCTGCCCCATGTGCAGTACATCAAATCCCAGGCGTTTGCAGCTTAGTTTGTGCCCATTAAGTTTTATGTTCTCTTTAAAGCTAGTGCAGAAGAGAGTTAATAAAGATGGGCTTTGTCCACTTTCTCTCTACAGTAAGCAGCCTGGGACAGTAATTTGTTTATCAGCATAGCACTGTCACACAATTTCAGATGGTGGCAACAGATATACGCTGGATTTCTCTTCCTTGCCATGGCACACAAGCCTCTATAGAGGACACAAGAAGTGAGTTGGGTTTAGAACCAAAGGGAGTGTGGAAGACAAGAGGGAGAAAACCAAACTACGGATACTTGGCCCTGAAGACCAACCAATATGAAGACCAATCAATGAAAACAAAAGACAACCCTTAAACAAGGAAAGATGCAGAAGCAGATGTGTAAAGAGGAAAGCTCAGGAGCAGAGTCCCAAAACTACTAAAAAGTTGCTGGTTTGGAAGCCAGAACAGAATGGGCTTCAGAAAACCTGCACAATCAGTCTGTTCCAAGCACAAGAAAACCCTCCTCAAGTAGAGAAATAAAAGAAATTAATTCATTAGAAGAGATTGTTAAAAGCACTTCTGAGCCGTGAGCACGGGCACAGGAGAATTTTTGCTTGATACACCACTGGGCTGTGGGAAAGGATTTGCAGCCAGGACTGGTGGGAAAGTATTACTGGGGCTTTGGCCCACACATTAGCTCTGGTTTCCCAGGTCCCTGCCCACCAGCTGTGGTACAAGTATTACCTGATGCTGTGCAGAACAGAGTCAGAAAGATGTTCCAACATCTCCCAGTCAACCTTGAGGCCAAGAAGAGTCTGCCTCCCCCAAAACAGCTTCACTCCCAGCATGCTGTTTCTTTTTCTGTGAACTTTAATGTTTGAGAGACTTTCTATTTGATGTTTGCTTTGGCAGTGCCAGGTACTTTGGCATCCCGTTGATCTGGGTTTCTGATATAAATTGCCATCATTATAACATGGCCAAGAAGGCCAGTGGCATCCTGGGGTGCACCAAGAAGAGTGTGGCCAGCAGGTCGAGGGAGGTCATCCTCCCCCTCTACTCTGCCTTGGTGAGGCCACACCTGGAGTACTGTGTCCAGTTCTGGGCTCCCCAGCTCAAGAAGGACAAGGAACTGCTGGAGAGGGTGCAGCATAGGGCTACCAAGATGATTAGGGGACTGGAACACCTCTCTTATGAGGAAAGACTGAGGGAATTGGGTCTGTTTAGTCTGGAAAAGAGACGGCTGAGGGGTGACCTAATTAATGTGTACAAATACTTAAAGGGTGGGTGTCAGGAGGATGGGGCCAGGCTCTTTTCAATGGTGCCCGGCAGCAGGACAAGAGGTAATGGGTACAAACTTGAGCGTAGGAAGTTCCATCTCAACATGAGGAGGAACTTCTTTCCTTTGAGGGTGGCAGAGCCCTGGAACAGGCTGCCCAGAGAGGTGGTGGAGTCTCCATCTCTGGAGACATTCCAAACCCGCCTGGACGCGTTCCTGTGCAACCTGCTGTAAGGTGACCCTGCTCTGGCAGGGGGTTGGACTAGATGATCTCCAGAGGTCCCTTCCAACCCTATTATTCTATGATTCTATGATAACATACAGCAGCAGGGAACTTTGTGTTGGTGCAGCTGGATATAGCGTCTAGGTCTTGCACAATGTCACTGAAAACAGCTGGCTAAAAAAGAAATGTACAGCCATACATCAGAAGGACGTGCAGAGGAGGACAGCTTTACATTAAAAGTACGTTTTAACAAACGAGAGAGAAAAATTATTCACCACACACTTCATAAAACTTTGGAAACTTTACCAATAGGCCAGAAAAGAGAAAACGATCCTAAAAAAGCCTAATCACATCTAGAGACTGCAACTGAAGGATCAATTGCAGGTTTAATTACAAATGCTATAGTTACATTTAGAAACACTTGGTTTATTAATGTGAACTCAAATCATCTTATCACCTTTGTATCTGGAACCAGAACTCATAAGAAACACATGAGGCTCCAGTTTTGCAGAGACTGATTCAGAGTGTGTAAAGTTGAACAAATTAATAACATTTTGCAGGTTTGGGGGCTAAAGTGAGAACCTGAGGACAGCTTCAAACTTGGGTCCAAGAAGTCTCAGAGAACAAAGCAGCTTTGGTCTGACAATGACAGTAAAATTTTATTATTTAATTTGCAGCAGAAAAGAGTCGATTGTAGGCCGTAAGGCAATCGAGATAAAAAGCGAAGCAGCTAACGGCTTTTGCTTCACTCAGTAGTAGACAGGGATGGTGCACCCAGTGCATCTACTGCTCTGTGAAGTCCCTGAGCTCATCTGTCCTTCCTGTTCATTACAGCCCAACGAAAGTATTTTCCTGACCATGGGTATAGCTCAACAAGTGCCTACACCTAGGCTGAAGCAAGGTCCGAACTTCGGAAGCTGTGGGACTGGCCCACTTTTTTTAAGAGACTACCCAGCTCACACAATCTGCAAGTCACTTCTTGCCCTTGGTTCCTAAAATAAAGCACAGTGTGGTTGCAGCCTCACAGGTTTCACATTACCTTTGTTTCTCAAGCTCAGCGTTCACCATCGTTGTAATTTTGTAATATTCTTGAGTGACGTCTGAAGTATTTTAGGAGGAACTTTAGCAGTTCTGAACAAGTTACACTGGTTTTCATTCAGAGCAACTCCATGGAAATCAGTTGAGGTGCTATAGATTTAAATCTCTTAAATTCTGCCCTTTTATTATTAGGATTATATTCAGGATTTACTTTTAACTAATAGTTGGGCAATAGGCATCTTTTATAAAATCAACTAAAGTTGATACTACTGACACAAATACCCACTTTACTTCCTCAAATATCGTACCAATATCATCAGAGATCTTGCTAGTGCAATTTAAATTACTACTTTCAGAATTTTTATTTACAACCACTGCATGGGGTCATACTCCCCAGTAAACAACTTTTTTAAAACCAAGTTGAACCTTAGCTTGAGAAAGATCCTGCCCAGAAGCAATTTTCAATGGTTTTTTTCATTTTTTCTAAAAAATAGCCATTGTGTGCATATAAACCCAACTTCATATAAATCATTTTTTATGACTCTATGGAATCCAACAATAGTTTGAGTTTTCTAGAAACAGCTCTGAAGTGATTTTAATTACCTCCTGCTGTTTTGAGACGAAAAGTGAAACACGCAAAGTATCTAAAATTGAAAAACAACTTTCTGAAAGCAGGCATTGTCCCACTTTAACAGCATTCTAAATGGGAATTTCATTTCAATTTAAATTTAATAAGGTATTATATGTGAATTAAAAAGCAACTGATATTTATTTAGCCATCAAACTTGGATACTTGTGGCTTTTATTACATACAAACAGACTGGCCTCTAAAAACATGTTCTTAATCATCAGCTATACACATAATAAAGTAGTTTCTCCCCTGAATGTAAATCAAATGCACATAGAGTCACACCTACGGGCAGGGGCGCTCTGGAAGCCTGGTGCGCGCATTAGAGAAGACGTGGTCTGACTCCCCCCCACATCTGCTGCTCATCCCACAAACCCAGCCTTGCAGCCGTTTTAAAGGCCGTCATCATGGTGAAATCAGGACGTACCACTGAGAGCGTTTCAGCCACAAGCACTTGGATCTGCTGAAGGACAAGCTGTGCTACATGGCGTTATCTGAGCAGCACAGATTGCAGTAGATACCCCGTCTCCTCCTGCTGCCCTGGTCCTCCACTGCTTCCCCCATCAGTGCCAGAGGTTACTACCCCTCATCGCTCCAGCTCCACAGTTTGGAAGCCGTTTACTTTTAAGTATTTCACTTAAGATCGAGATTAGAGCACAGCCACAAACTTGTACTGATGGAAACACAGGATGGGAAATGGTCATGGATAGTGAAGCGGAAGAGAGCCAGAAATGCATGGCTGGAGGGGCAGCGGTCTCTTAAAACCAGCTCTTGTGTTGGCAGGAACAGAAACATGTACCATGGAATAAAATGGATTTTTTTTACTGCATGTATTTCATACTTATTCACATGCTAGATCTGATCACAGATAAACAAACTAGAAGGGTCCGTTATTTATATGGTGTAATAAATATTTATATGAAGGACCGTGAAGGCTCTGGTTTGAGTCATATATACATCTGCATTAAGAGGAGGAAATCAAAACAAACTGGGTTGGATCACCTTCTGTCACTGCATTAAAATGAAAAATGCCAGGGAATGAGCACCTAAGGCACAGGCTCCTTTGCTGAACTCATTCCTCTGCTCTTTTGTTATCAGATCCAGTGAGTTAGAGAGCGCCACTGACCATCTGAGTTTCCTCAGGGCTTTGTAAACACATCCGTTTTCCCCCTGCAGAGGCACCGGAGAGAACTTGGATGTTAAGCGACAAGGACATTTCACTCCTCAGCAGACTACTCAGCTTAACCCAGGCACCACGACCCAAAGCTAGGCTTTGGAGCCAGAGTTCCCACGATCTTGCGCCGACTCCAAAACCAAGCCCAGACTCCTTCTACCCAGACGAGGAGTTAAATTGCTGTGGGCTCTTTGTATACGTGATGGAGAGAAACAGGGTCCTTGAGAAGGAGATCTAGATCCTGATGTTAGAGGTCAGCTGAACATGTCCATCTCACTCTCTGTGGTTCAGAGGGGTAGCTACCATAAAAATATGTATGTGAATATGTCAGGTGCCCTAGATATGATCAAGAATATCACTCCACTAAACGATAAAAAGGGTAATTGGTTTACATCCAAGTTCTTCCTCCTCGGTCTCCTAATTCGATCATTACCTTGCACTCAGATACAAGTAGGAAAAGGCCATTTTTTAAAATTGGCTTCTCTTGCTATAAACAAGTCGCTCAGAGATGCCGGCAGAGGCAGCTCTAAACCGCACGATAAAGGGGCAAAGGGCTCACGGGGCTGAGGGATATTAGTGGTTTGTTGCTTGCGAATAACCCTTTCCCCAGAGACCTCCCTATGCTCTGTGTATTGTCTTTGCACATGCTGGCAGCAAAGCAGAGGCTTTATTAAGAGAGTTACAAATAAGGTCAAATTCCTTTAGGAGCTTTTCAGAGTTCCCAAGGCACTCAAGAAGGGGTCCAGCTGTTTGCAGGGGTTTCCCATTACGGTCAGAGACACAAGTTTCAGCATGTTTCCAGTTAAAAGAGGATCCTGGCAGATTTTCTCTTTAACATGACAGGGATAGGATGGAGTTCTTCACAGTAACTTTTCCCTCACAGATGCTAAGCACGTTCGTGTAGACGTTAGACAGAGAAAGCGTGTGTCTGGCATGGCACGGTGTGTGAAGTCTGAGTTGGGGATCTTATAACACCCAAAAGCAGCACAACGATGGCTGGGTTATGCAGGTGTGAAAGGGCTGCAACATCACAATACCTCAGATCCCTCCACCTGAGCACCTAACGTACTTCATGTCCCTGCAGAATCCAAGAAACTCACCGTTAGTGGACTTTGTATCTCCTCAATGCTCCTACAGGAGTACAAGGTCTTGTTTTCCAAGGCAGAAACAACATAAATTCAATTATTTGTTCCCTTACCTTATGGCACAGTCAGAAATATATACAATGCTCTATTAGGCCACCCCTGCTCCCCATCTTAGACCTCAGTTCTTTAAAAGCCTCATCTGTAGAAGCTGTAGATTTCTAAATTCAACCCAAATGTGCATTTTGTTCACAGAAAAAAAAGGAATAAAATTTTCTGAACTGTTTTTCATTAGGAGAGGAAGAAAAGATACCCTTCCCCACCTTTGGAGCAAGTATGAGTTCTTCACTCATCAAGTAACTCATGCTGCCTGGATAAAAATAATCACTGCAAACTTGTCCAGGACCTACTTCCCAGGAAAAGGCCCTTTGCCAAGGCTCAGACTTGATGCAAATCATCAGTCCCGTGAAATTTAAACAGAATAAATCTTCCATGTGCAGAACATAGTTGGGTTCTGCCTTACGGGAACTGGATGCTGCCGTGAAGTCTGAGTCATACGGTCGTATTTGTAAGATCAGCTCCTTGCGAATGTCTGGGATCAAAGGCTGTCAGGGAGCAGCCCTCCCCATATCGCAGGGCTGTGGAAACGTGCAGGGAAACGTTCTCTAGCTAGAGAAAGCTTTGATTTATAAGCCGTGATGTTTTCACCTGCTCCTGAAGGAACAGAATTGCCTGCTGGGCTAGGCAGGCCCGTGGTAGGAGTACGGTTTCTGAAGCAGGTCAGAGGAGTCTGCACGCCGCTCCCACGATTGCTAGTGGCAGCTGGGAGCACAACCGCTCACTTCGGTGCTGCAGATGTACGCAGGACTATTTTTTTTCGCAGCGTGCCATAGGGAAGCATGGTGCGAACGTGCTTTTTGGCTGATTTGAATTGCAAATGGATCCTACGCTGGTTTCTCCTGTGGGGCCAAAAGAGGAGTGATAACCACAGCCACAACTCACCTCCGCTTTGCCTGCATCACCAGAGCTCTGTCCCGTTGGGTCAGGGCACACAAAAGAGACGAAGGGAAGGCAGGGCGAGCTCATGATAAGCAGAGACTGCCTGTAGCATTGGCAGCATCGTGCTGAGGGGGATCAGCGAGCTGTTGCTGAACACGCTTGGCAGACCTGGACAAACACTCTCAAATATAGCTGGGATCTGAGGGATGGAGTGTGGCGAGTTGCAAGACCACCTGCTCACTCATATTGATTTATCTAAGCTCCCTCACACCCACCGTCCACTCTGAGGATTTCAGCATGCATCTACTGTAGATGCACCAGCATCTACAGTCACACTGTGTGTCTTTCACACTAGTCACACAGTGCCCAAATGCCTGGGAGAGCCTGGGGAAGGTACTGCTCCGTGATGAGTGCCTTGGCTCTCATCCCCAGCCCTGCAGGGCATGCAGCCGCTGCCCCAGAGACACTTCCCACCCTCCCTTTGCTTTATACAGGCAGGGCATCGCTGTCCCCCCAGCATCCCAGCAGCACCAGGCTGACTTAACAGATACTTGAGACCACAGCAACTCCAAACGCACCGATATTTGTTCTCATCCAACAACACAGTCATTTTTAGCATCAGTCCACAGCTTAAAACCTTGCTCTGGATTTCAGTGTAAAGCTACCTCAGCATTCCCACCACTGGCTTGGCATTACGTTGTCTTGTACTGAGCCTGCTCTTCTAACTAATTTCATTTAAGAGCTGACACTGGAGGAAAGCCCTGCCTCGTCCCAGCAGCAGACTGTGTGCTGCTCTCTAGGATCCAATACCTTATTTCCTTGGGCAGACATCCAAATTTGTAGAGATCAGGCAGACAGCTTAAAAACAACAGGGCATCCAAGCACGGTCTGACACGTGCTGTCACACCTCACTGCTTATTCTCCCAGATCCACTGCCTCCCATCCTGTTTGCTAGTGCCACATACCCTGCTCTCAGCCAGTACAAGTTTCAGGACTTTGTATCCAGCAAAGTAAAACTTCACCCTTCGTGGCTTCACATAGAGTTTTGCTTCACGCTGACATTCAAGAGCAGGTCCCAGTGCTAGCACCTTGTCACCGGTACGTGCCTGTTTCTGCTCTCTCAGCAAGGACAAAGGAGCGATTCTCAGGTATACATTAGAAACCCCTCAAGTTTTGCTGACTCGGCAAGTTACCACCCGGCCGAACCACCGCAGCACCAGCGTGCACACTCTTTGCCCATCCCAAACACCACATGAAAGAGGTCTAGACTAACCTGTTACACAGATCTGTTTCAGCTTCTGCTCCCTGGCAACTGGGGGATAACAGGAGCACATCCAGGGACATAGGGCACCTCAGGAGATAGGAGGTAACTTGCCAAAGGACTATGACTCCTCCTGCCATGCGTCTGAACCACAGGACTGGGTAGGAAACCCTGAACTACTCAGCTGTGCTGCAAGCGCTCAGATTTTCACAGCAACACAACTAAGGCACTCACCACGCTGCACAAATAACCTGACTGGCCTGATTCCACCTGTGGTTTCCTACTGACACCCATCACCTGCGTATCATATTTCCAAGCAGTCACTTCACATGCTTCCCTTTGAATAGCATTTAACTCCTTAAGGGCACTGGATCAGCAGCTGTGAAGCCAAAGAACCCCAGGCACAGCTGAACAGATACAGCACAGGCAATAGCAGCAGTTTGAGCTTCCCCTTAAAGCCCCCTCTGAAGCTTTTCCCCCTCTAGAGGCAATTCCTTTGGGAAACCAATTAATTCCCTCTCACCTCTGCAGAGGATGATGAGGAATGCTGACCACAGGATTTTGCACTATGGATGTACGCTGTCTCCGCCACAGCCTAAAAGACTCCAACTCATTTCACATTGGCTCAAGAACAGACAGTTCGAGTGAATGTTTTTAAATTTATCGATCTTAACACATGAACGTAAGAGGCTATGATAGCCTGAGAGAAAAGAAGCTACTTGAAGGTACTGTAAATCAGCCGTAACATCATGCAACTTAACAACTTGATTTTTGAATTTTCACCCCTTGCTTTATCTTCAGTAAAAGTTTAAATGCAATGTCAAGGTTTGACTTGGCCACAGATGGTCCATGACATCCCACCAATAATATGCTCCTCCATAGTATAGATAGAGGCTCAGTGTATGAACCACCAGGAGGACAGAAAGTTGAACAAGAAACTCAAGCATATCACCTGATGAACCTGCTAAATGTCTGCTGCTTGGTAACTTGGCGAGGGCATCTAGCTGACCCTCAGTTTGGTGCTCGTGATGAAGCTCAGTGCTGGTTAACAAGGTACCACACATCAGGAGCACCACCGTGGCAGGTTGCATGTGCCAGTCCTTCTTTTCCTAACCAGGACCTGAGACAGCCCTACCATGATGACAGTAAATGACATTATGCTGCGCAGATCAGTGTGCTCTGTAAACCATTCCCCTGCTTACCAATCATGGGCATCCCTAGGGTTTGGTATGGGCACTCCAGGCTGCCTCCTTGTGTCCTTCCGAAGATAGCAGAGTAAATGGCTATCACCATGCTCTTCTTACAGCTTAGCCTCAGCTTGTCATCTTCACAGGCGACTTTACTCTTGTACTCATCTGGAAGGAAACAAACGCTTAATTACTCAGCTGATCGAGAGGCGGGCACTCAGCACGAAGGGAGCCCTCTCACCTCCCCATGGTGTGAGCTTGTCAGAGGCAGCAGTGATTCTGGGCGTACGCCCAGAGGTGCACATCAGCTGCCAGCACAATCCCAGCCTTACAACTGCATCTGTTAGAGTAGGTCATTTGCATTATGCATTCTCTCTCTGGCATTATCAGCACATTTAATGAACATATTTTAACCTAGCACGTGTCAGTTCCGGTAAATAGCCAATAATTTCATTTTGCAGACAACTAAGTGAGGCATGGCAACTGAGTGATTTCCACATGGTAACATTAGAAGAAGCCTGTGTCAGGGCAAGGTGAAAGCCCACCTTTAGGCGCAGATCAGCCCTTTATGTGCCAAGCATTTATTCTACATCGCAGCAGCTCAAACGCAAACATAATTATGCTCAACAGCTTTTTTTCACAGCACCTCTCCCTTGGTAGATTCAAGCTAGGTAGGAGCTATACTAAATTTGTTAATGATGGAAGCTTCTCTTGCCTGTTGCAAATACAGATATGCAAAGCTGCTCCCCAAATCCTTCTTAAAACGGTCAGTCCAAGAATGCAAAATACAGTCTTGCTTTTGTAAGGCTGGTGCACACAGAAGAGTCACTCAGTTTACATCTGTCAAGGAGAGTGGGCAATTATTTCATAAGAAATCACAAGTCATTCCCTTCTCTTTACTATTATTATTTGTATTATGGGAACCCCTACAGGTCCCAACCTAGAACTGGCCCTCCCCGTGTATGTCAGCCAACACACCACAGAAGACAAACACTCTTTTGAAGAGCTGGGTCTTTACAGCTAGACATCTACAAGTGTGAAAGAAAGACTAAGAAAACTGAAGTGGCATGTCTACGGTCACCCCAGCCAACCCAGGACACAGCCAGGAATAAAAACTCAACCTCCCCAAGCCTCTGTAGAGTGACCTTCCGCGTGATTATGTTATTCACCGTTAGAAATGTAGCCACAACAGCATCCAAATTGCTTAATGGGAGGGGTCCCTGACCCATGGTAACCTCCCAAGCATGATCAGTCATTTCATCTGAAACGCTCCTAGTTGTACCAGGTCAAAATTGTGAGCACACTAACAACCAAACAGGGTAGATAACCCTCAGCCAGTGCCTGAGGCTGCCCCTGGCCTTGTATCATTTACTAGCACAGACATGACTTTTATCTCTCTCTGTCACTAGTTCTCTATGTCTAATATCATACACACACAGACACATATATATGAGGACTTATGCAAAGTCCAAATACATCAAACTACTCAGTAACTGAGAGCACTAGCTAATAATTACTTTACAGTTTAATACTTAAGTCTTTACACCATGGCAGCCAGCACTTAATGTGACTTTTTTGGCTGTATTGTAACTATAGGCTCAAGAATCATTTTGCCTGATTGCAGGTGGAGAGGAATTTTCCACCAAAGTTGAACATCGAAGCATTTAGGTTGGGAGACTCCTCTGGTTTAATCTCTGCTCAAATCAGGGCTAATTTCTACATTAGATCAAGTTTTTTTCAGAAGAATCTGCACACAGAAAATGTGTACTAAAACAGGCACATGCTGATTTAAAAGAAATGTCTGAAAACAAACTACTCCTCATACTCAACTTGAAAATTCCTACTGGAAGTCAAAAAGTAGCCCCCTCAAAATAGTCTATTACCTGGTGATCAGAGCATCACCTGGAGTGTGAAAACCCTGGTCCAACCCATCACAGTGCAGGTGAGAATCTTAACCCTAGACATTATTCCACTACATAATCTTCCTTCTCTGCAGCCTTTTTCAAAAATCTCTGAAACATCCTAGTTTTTATCCCACTGCAGGGAAACTTTCAAACCTTTCAAATATTTACTGAATGGGAAAACACTTCCTCATCCATCCCTGTAGATGAAGACAGAATTAAGATCTAATTCGTTCATGGAAGAATCTGTTTGAAGAACACACATCCTTCAGCAATACCTATAGGGATAAACCCACGACCAGCTGAATGTGTAAAACAGAGACAGGAATCAGGAGCAGAAGCTCTTTTCAACATCAGAGTATGTAGGAACCTCATACAGCTGTGAAGTATCAATCGTTATTTTATCTATGGAGGTATTTCATCCACAATCACCATGTAGGCATCTGAATAATACACTGAACATACTAAGAGCTGTTATCTTCACCTACAATGGTCTCCCATAGGATTTTTGTTTCTTCTGGGAGGGAAATGGGATAAAAGCTTTAGCCTAGCTATACAGTGTAAAACCTAGCAGAGTATAATAGAACTTTATAGACTTAATAGACTTTTTTTCCTTAGGAAAAAAACATGGATTCAAGCTAAATGCACATAGGCATAAAAGTCTGCAATAGTATAAGATATACATAGTTACTAAAAGAATACCTGGAGAGGGAGAATACTTCTGACTGGGTGAAGTGGTTGAAATATTAAATAGTTGATTAACTTCAGAAAAAGATCAATTTTGAAGTCTATAATGAGCGAGTGCCAAGGTCCTCTGTGAAGGTCTTATTTCTTACGAGGCACTAACTCAATTTCCTCTTCTGATTTGGTTATTATTAGCTACATCTCCCAATTAACAAGTATAACTGATTGCTTAGCCACATGTCCTGTGGACCCATTTTAGGTCCTTAGAATTTTTATTAAATTCTGTTGACCGTTCAAAGTCAGAGCTTGTCATTTGGAAATCTGACTGGGATTTTAAGACGGCGAGTACTGCATTTAGCCCAGGAGACAGTGGGATGCACAGGCATTCCCATCTCTGCTGTAAGTCAGCCCAGCAGTCATGAGAGTCGACAACAAAACTCTGCCTCACATTCACAGAATCACAGAATGGTAGGGGTTGGAAGGGACCTCTGGAGATCATCTAGTCCAACCCCCCTGCCAGAGCAGGGTCACCTAGAGCAGGTTGCACAGGAACACGTCCAGGTGGGTTTTGAATGTCTCCAGAGATGGAGACAGAGAACTTCGCAGTTCTTACCCTTGTAGCCACTCTGGGAAGTCGTGTTCTGGGCTTATGGGGGAAGCTGCCTGATGGATGGCTTGAGATATTCGACCAGGGAGGTGAACCTGAGTGCACACTCCCTGGGAACCAGCATAGTTTATGGGTGATGTGATCCTGGCACACTGCGGTGTGGAGTAAGAGGGCTCTGCCACCTGAAACAGATGCCACTTCCTCACTGTCACTAAATTCTACCCTAGGAAACACCTATTGGAGCTGCCAGTTCCCAAGGCTCTAGCTGAGTCCAAACTGGTTAGGGCTGCCACAAACAGAAGACACTGCTTTCTTATGAGGAAGAAATAAAGAAGAAAAATAAAGGATGAAGTACTCAGTAGTATTTCAGACTCCCCAAAGGTTCCCTTAAGCTTGATCCCTGAAGAAAAGATGCTCTTAGTGTTTCTGGGCAACCTGAAAGAAATCTGGATAAATAAACAGATAGAAAAGGATGTTACAGTGGACACAAGTTCCTGAAAATATTTTCTGCTTCATAGCATTGCCACCTTCATCTTAGCCAGGATGAACCAAAGCCAGCTGTCTTTCATCCAGGCACTGATGGCTCCCAGGCATTGGATGATGGCAAGGACTGTGACTGATATAAAGAAAATACAGAGCTAAGCATCATCCATATATTTACTGGTACTTCAACCCATTTTTCTCTCTCACTCTCCCAAGAAGAACTGGCCTCCTACAGATCAGTCACAATCTGGTCCTAAGCCTGCTATAACTGTTACAGTCTGGATATAATTCAGTCCAAATGCAAACATTTGTATTAGTGGGTTTCATGTTTCACCCTGAAAAATTAAACATGCTTAAATGGCCTAGGAAAGGTGGCAGTGATATTCAGCAAATGGCTTACTCAACTCTAATCCCCCATGCAGTCATTTGTAGGGCAACAGAGATTTACCGTGATTAAGATATTTGCTAAGGATAATATCCCTTTTATTATTGCCTGTTTGCAGAGACACTGGCTTAAATATAACTCAGTAGAGAGAGACCAAGGAGGGAACAGCTGCAGGCTTTTCTAGACACGTTTTTAAAGGTCATTATATGACATGATTATAACATAGCTAGAACAATTGAGGGAAAACAATTATAAATGTTGCTAATGGAAAAATTGGCTCTCTCAAACAGTAAAGAGAACAAGAAGACCCTTTGTAATTGCAGGATGCGTACAAGAATACTAAAGTATTGACCTGTAGTAAAATACTTTTACCCAGTGTCTTAAGGACATTTTCGCCTATGGTCCTTAATTTTCTGAATGATCATGACTGGGAAGCTCAAAACTGAATGTCAATTGGCTCAATCTCTGCAAGACCTTAGAGGTAAAAGCTCCTAAAAAGATTTTGTGTGTAACAAAGTGATGGAATGTATTAATGCCAGAAGTCTACCTTGCCTAAAATTATATTTTTCAACAGAACTTGTGAAAAAAATTTATTAAATTTTGCTAATTAAAAGATGTATGCTTCACATAATCAATGCATAGCTGACTTTATTTCCCAGATCAAAGAGCTGGAAATACATGGAAAGAGAAATCTGTCTTCCTCACAACATCCTAAAGGATTTAAATCAGGGATTTGAGCAAACAAAGAGATTTTGTAGGAAATAGAGATGGCCTTGCTCGCTTTCTTATCAGGTCAGGATTCTTTCTCATAGAAGACTATTTTATCTAGTTTATAACTGTTAAAGTAAAGAGCCTGCACCCAAGATACCACTTCAGAACCAAACTGCACTCCATGTTAGCCAATACCTTCTCTTCAGCCCAATTTTTGCCTTGCTCGCCTTCATCCCAGCTTTGTTAGCTGTTCCACTGCATACCACCCAAAACAACAAATATTCCTTGCCTTGAAATTCATAACTCTTCGTTATATCCAGCCATTCCACCAACACCTGTCTTCCTCTAACCAATAAACAAATGTGTTTAACTATTGGGTCATGGTTAGTGCTGGTCTAGGAAAGAAGGGCATAGGGACCATTCACTTTCTCACCCTGCCACTCTCTCCAGAAAAACTGCGTTAATGGCAGACACATCTCCAGTTCTCTGTGCCACTCTTCTTCCTACCTACATCTCTTAGTGCACCTACCAGATACTGGCTGGTTGCAATGTTGAACACCTGAAATGCACAGTGGGCCAGATGGCTCAAGTGGAATACGCAACCTTTTAGTGACAAGTTAAAACTCAGCAAACTTTTATAGAGACTGGAATTCATCACCAAATAATAAAGATGATGATCTCACGTGTGATGACATTTTGCTGGTTTCAGCCCATACCTAGGCAGTAGAACACTTACATTGCAAAAGTCACCACACAGCAATTTTTTGTGTCAGTCTAAAGAGAAAAGCCAAAACAAGGGTTAACCATGGGAATATGAACTCTTTACTATGGATGTAGACACTCCAGTCCGTAACTCACAGAGTCACAGAGGACAGAAGGTACCTCTGGAGAGCATCTTGGCCAATCCCCATGCTCAGACCAGAGTCAACTAGAGCAGCAGGTGGCTCAGGCCTGTGTCCATTCAAATCCAAGGATTCAGACTCCACAATGTGCTTGGACAATCTGTTCCAATGATCCTGTTAATCGTGTGAGAGATTAATATAGTGAGTACCTGTTAATATCTCTTCTGAGGGAATTAGGAAGATGAGTCTCCACAACAGGAAACCCATTAAACACTAGGACAGACACCTCTAAGCAGCATCCTTGAACAAGAGTGCCTGTGCAACAAGACTGCCCATGAACAGCTCAGCTTGGAGATACCCATCCACTACCTTTCCTTGTAACCTTTCACCCTCATTTTTATATATTCTTATTTCCCCCCCCAAATCAGCTAATTCCCAGGACCTTCTGTAAGAAACAGACTTTTTTTTTTTTTGAGTGCATGTAGATCTAAGTCCATCCTCCCAAAATTAAAACAGACAAGCACCTCTCAAAGGTGCCTCGGACACTCCTACACTCTTCTGTGAAGAAGGCAATTGGACTAAAAGGATATTTTCCAGTCTGTGCTCCCCTTCAAACCTTTTTTCCCCCCCCTTCCTATTCCTGTGTTCCTATATTTACTTATTTTCATTTCCAGAAGGCATTTGTTATCCGAGTTTTGCATCTTCTTTATGCTTTGGAAGATATAAGCAGATTCTGGCCTCCAAGTCCCTGAATGCAAATAAGTGAACATAGATCAGAAATTCCTCACTGTGGCAAATGCCTAGACTTTAGGGCAGTGCACATCGCTTTGGCTCCTTGCTTTTTGTTTTCTTCCAGTTTCCTTTCACTTACAACATGGTCCTCATACCCTGAGTTCCAGAGCTTCCACCTCATCTGCATGAACGTGCTACTAATGCGAACTTTCCGTTCATCTCTGGATTTGAATAAATGCATTTTAATCAAGTCAGCAGTCCCTTAGGCAGGATCGAGTGGAAGAAACCTTTCCAGGACAGCAAAGGTCTCCAGAGTCCTCAAGTACAGCCTCTCCTCTGACTCCCCCCAAGCACTTAAGCTGTGGGATACCTGGTCATTCCCTCATTTCAACAGCCAGGATCTAAAATGGATCGTCCCCTTTAATTTGGAGCATAAAAAAGTGAGAATGTCACAAATTGATACATTTGCACAGAAATATCTTTTAACGTTATTTCAGCTCAGTTTTCCCTTGAGAAATTTTTTTGCGAAGATGCTGTAATTCAACTTTTAAAAATTGAAGTTTGCTACTCTCAATGGCATGGAGTGCACCGCTTACGGCTGCAGAAGCTAATCTGAAACTCTGAAAGATACAGCTCGGATGACAGTCCAGAGTTATATCAAATAGGCAGTTTGCCAACTTCAGAAGTACCCCGAAAACTCAAGAGTGCCAAGTTTTGGAGGTCTGAAACTATTTCGACAAGTAAAAAGATTGTTCTTTGCAAACGACCTTGTCAGATTCCTTTAAAATTACGCTCCTGATGCACCCATCCAATTTGCAATGTTTAAAAGGCGCCTTTCCCCACTGTCACTTTCATTAGTCTGAAGTAGTTGTCTTTTTATATTCGGCTGTGAAAACGCTGGCAGTGCTGCGAATTAACTGCTACATTTCATTTCCAAAGTAGAGTTCAGATGCACCTAGTTGCACTTTGGTTTTGGACAAACAGAGGTATATGGTTATCTAAGGAGGAAAAAAGGAACAGTATCAAAATATATATGCTAGACGTGAGATGAGAGTTAAACAAAACACTTGGGAGCCCGGGACAAATTTAATTCTCATCCTACTTCTTCCATTAATGAATTTGGGCTGATTTTCTGAAGCAGCTGTGACTTACTGGTGTTCTGCTGCCTAAGCTTCTGCCTTACCTTTTATTAGTCCTCCTTCCAAAGACCTGAGAACCTGCTGGCTAGATTTCAGTGAAAATTGTCAGAAACGTTGAGATGACAAATGTAGTTAAGTCCGAAACGTTGAGATGACAAATGTAGTTAAGTCCCTATGCATTTTATAAGGACTGGTAGCCAATTACAGAAGAGACTCACATCAGTGCCAATGCTGGTTTTAATTGTTGCACTGTCCCACCAGCCGACCAGCATGGATGTAATACCTGGCTGATTAGCACGGATATAAACATGGACTAGCTACACCATGGGAGGCCATGGTGCAAACCTCTGTTACTGCAACGAAAAGATGGCAGGTATGCACTAAGGAAAAAATTACATGAATATGTAAGGAAAAAGATTTCATTAGTACCAATGCTCACGGCACTTTTGTTCTTCTCTTCCAGTGACAGCGTAAATCTGGAGTAATGCTGCTTAAAGTTATTATTAAAATAGCTGAAAGGGAGAATTTAATCTTATATCATTAAAATGGTCTTCTCCAAGTGTTAAAATAATGGCAATAATAATCCTGATACAGGAACATTAAAAGGATACCTGACTGATATTTTTACATATAATCCATGGGGTCGCCTAGAGCATAAAATATGGGAAAAGGAGGTCTACTAGGTTAAAAGCTAGTTCACTACTGTCCTAAATAATTAAACAACGCACAGTATTCCCTCAATGGCTTTGCCTGAGAAGAAAAAATGTATCTGGGAGAAATACAGTTACCAAATCTCCCAAATTCATCACGAATGCTTTAGAAGTCCCAGTTCCCAGAGACATGATTAGGTGACAACATCCAGTGCCTTTTAAGTAGTCAGAAAAATAAGTGTGTAACCAAGAAGAGCTTGATGCAGCATCAGTATGATGAAAAGCTGAAAATAGCAGGAGGTACCTGTTTTAAAAATGCATAATTAATCTGAAAACCAAATGTAGGACTGATACTGAAAGAACGTTGAAGAAATCCACAGTATTGGAAAGAGTTCATTACCACGCCTCTACCCTGGAGAAGATTTACTCTTCTCTGCATTTCTTCCAAGAGAAACTTATTTGAGGAGAGCAATTGATCTATATTTTCTGTCTTGAATAGGTAGGCCCATGTACAGGACGCCCTGCAGAAGTACTGTATAAAGTTGCCTCTCTGTTCTGCTTACCACACTGTGAGGCCTTCACGCATGGTTTAAACTGTGGATTCAATATAACAGATACAAACTTTCACAATAGGAAAAAAAAAAAAAAAACCAAACACAAACTTTGCACCATCTCAATTTTGTTTATAAGCATATTGTTTCTGGGACATGCTTTTCTTCTCACAGTTCTTCACCAGTATGCCAGAAAATCTTGACATCTATTGTTCAGAGCTTGAAAACCTCTATCACAGCTGGACTGTGTTGAGATTTAGATTTCTGGGTTTCGTTTTGAAAAAAACTGGTTTCTTTGTGTTTATTCTGGTTAATTGTCCCAAGGACACCCCTTCGCTTCCTGGGGAGAAGGCTCCCAGACCACTTTGTCTCTGGCAGCAGTCAAAGCCATTCATGACACCTGAAGCACCACCCACAAGGCAGCCTCCATCACCAGCACAGAAAGGTATCACAGGTGCCCACAGTGCCTAAGGATGGGCTGGATCTCCTGAAACCTGTTGCACTGAGGGCAAAGGCTCCCAGTTTCTCCTGGCAATGCTAGGGACTCACCTCTCCCAGCACAGAATGACTGTGGTGTATCCCTTTCTCGTCCTTCATCAAAAACCTGTGGCTTGAAAGGGGTTTTCACCCTTGTTTTTTTCCCAGGACCCCACAGAAAATGGAAAAGCCAATGGACAAAGGGGATGGATAAAAGTCACAGCTCTATGATTTATGCAATTCAGGCAGATTTGAGAATTTGTCTTTTTTAGTGGTTCACATCTGATGCAGCAAAGGGAATCTTTCCACCCACATCAGTAGGAAGCAGCACCCTGGTCTTCACTGGCTCCCAGTTCTCCTTTTGATGTCAATCAGGGCTGAATGACAAGGTTGGAAAGAAAACTGGGATATTTTTTCTTCTTTTTTTTTTAACCCTCCCGAGTGAGCAGCAGTTTCCTCTCCACGGGTGCAGGGGCTGACAATAATCTCTGCATTCGCTGACAATGAAATCACACGTTCCTCTTAATCCTGGCCCTGACAGCCAAGTGATTAGCGTGCTACAGAGATAGGGCTATTTGACAGCGCCTGAAAATCTCTGTGCATCAATGGCTTAAAACAATATTAATCGTTAGCATTAAAATTTCTCTGACCCCAATCGCATGCTGATGGATCTGTCCTGTGTTATTTATAGTGTTCCTTTATTTACACCTTTTCATCGCCACGGCATTTGCTGCCTGAGGTTTTATTGCCCTTATAAATTTCCACTCCCTGCACCACTTTAACAGTTTTGAAATAATACAGATAAGCATGAGCAAGCTGATGAATGCAGGAGGTAAAAGGCTTATTCTTCTGCCTTGGTGGATGGGCCAGAAAGACATGCCCATTAAACAGCCCTCACTCCATCGCGCTGCTTTGGAAAGCCTGGCCCACCAAAAAGCGATGTAGAGAACAATACAGTGAACTTCTCCTGCCACCAATAAACCTGTCTTACGAAGGAGATTAATGCTTTTCTGAGAGGGTTGATAACTACTGAATTACCAATCTATCCCAGCACTAAAATCAATCACCAGCGTTAAAGGGACTGGGAATACATTTGGGTCCCTCTTTGCTGTCTTATGAAATGTCTACAAAAACTCTGCTCTTTCCATAGCCCCCTGCTCTTGCTTACAGCATTTTGCAAATTCTGCCTAGGGAGTGAAAGGCTGGAGGATGTGTGATGAGACCAGGATTTTCACACCATGTTCACTGAGTTTAACAGAAAAGGTGTAATTCTCAGCCCCGCAAAGTCAATGGCAAAGCTCACACTAGATTCAATACTGAAGGAATGGACTGTAGGGAAATTAAAAGACGAACAAGATGCATTCGCTGCAAGCCTAGGTGGTCCTTCCAAAATGTCCTTTCCGCATATTTCAGCTCATCTGATTGAAATCTGATGAGCAGACCTGACCAATCCCCCAAGAGACGTGAGGCAGCTTCACATTCACGGCAACTGGGAATCACCAATACAGAGAATGACTCTTTGCAGTTCCTTGATCACTGGAAAAGCTCTGCCACAAGTAATAGTATTCTGCTGTTTGTACAGGTTTGGAAGTACCGCTGACCAAAAAAATCACACACCCTCACCAAAAGGCAGAGACTCCTGGGACACAGCATGGCAGCTCCATCATTATATGATACAGTGTGCAAACTTGAAGATGACGTTTATACCAGAAGATGATGTAATTGGAATTAATCCCTAACTGGTTTAAAATTCAACTGCTTTCTAATTAAAATTGCCAAGGGCAATGTTAAGAAAAATAAAATTATCTGACTAAGATTTTGGCAAGGACATCAGGATGGGCATTCCCATGTTTGAAAAAAAGTAATTGTAATTTCACAAGAATTAACTGGGCCTCTTGGATTATAATTATATCTATGGTGGAGAGAATGACTGCCTGCTCTCTTCAAAACATGTGTCCAGGTCGATTCTCAGCACAAAAGTTTTCCCATAAATCAAAGCTACAGGTTCTGAACTAGAACAAAGTGACTTCCCCCACCCCCTTCCCTCCTCCTACCCCCACACACACTTTTGGCACTTCACCCTTTGCCAACAAATACAAGTTTCCTTCCCAGATGCATTTCTCAGAGCCTTGATGTCTTTTACAAATATGTTTTTGTATTGTTACAGAGGGATTTGAGCTGCAATCGGAGCTCAGGTCACAATCCAGGCTTTCTGAAACTTCAAAGGTTTTAGGCTTACATTTGTGAATAGAAGGGAGAGAAGCAAAGTTTGGTTCACACTTTGTTACATTGCTGGGATGATTAATACAGGCAGGCTTCGCACCCGCCAGCCTCCCATTATCACATCCAGCTGCTCCACACAGCATTTGAAAATGAAATAAAAATAATAATTAAAAAAAAACCCAAACCACTGGATGGAGATTATCTCTTCCAGAGTCCTTGAAGTCATAAACTAAAGTAGCAACTGCCCGATAGGAAAGAGGGACAATTTCACTATAGCATTACAGGAGGCTACAGCTCAGGCTATTCAGAGCTGAGAAGGGGACGGTGCAGCCAGGATAGCGTGGTAATGGCAGAGGAGGAGACAAGAGAAAGGCACTACGTGGGGGACTCATGGGGGAAACCACATAAGCAAGGTAGGAGCCCTCTCCTTTCTCGACAGCACGGCCAGCGAATGGCCACTCAGACAACCCATCTCATCCTAAAGTAAACCCTTTGCAGAGACAGGCAAGCATTTATGTCCCCGTTTTGTTTAGCAGCATCAGCACTTCTGAAATAACAAAGCCAAAACAATAACCAGACAACCAAAAAGCCACTGTGGGAAAACAAATGCTGCTTGTACAACAGCCCAGAGCAGCCACCAACACTGCTAAAATCAGCTGCAATGGTACTGCTGGGGTGCAGAGAGATGAAGTTATTTCTTCAGCATGACTTGGGTAGCCCCAGAGATCCTGTTCCTGGCCAGGATTAGACCACACAACCCCTCCGGAAAGTCTGGCACGCAGAGCAAATATTTCCTAGCTTACAATAACACACGATCTCACACAGTTCTCTGTCTCTGAAGTAAGGGGGATGAACAAACACCAAATTGTTTGAATAATATTGGTGAATCCAGATTTCAGTTAGAGGGAATTCATGTTAGACCAATTAAATAGTATGTCAATTCCTTCTAATTATATGTTCCTGCAGCCTACCCGGTAATTATACTTAATGGGTCTAAATCAAATCAGCATGTTACCTGAGAAATAATTGGATTTGTGTGCAATTTTTTAATGATCTTGAAAGGTACCCCGGAGATTGAAGCCCTCTGTGCTGTTCCTAGGCTTGAGTGTGCTTTGGAGGTAGATCTCAGGCTACATTTGCCCTTATAAATTAAATGTGCCGGTTCTCTGGCGCTCAGGCCAACTGGCATGGAACAGCCCACAGCCATTCACATCAACTTTTTTAGCCTCTAAAACCACGTGGCTGTACCCAAACTTCCCACTGGAAACCATCTCCAGACAGTGCTAAATGCCAGGCTACATCCACACTAGCAGAGAACAACTCCAGGTTTCACCTACAGCAACATGTCCCAGCCTTGACCTGCAGGGACCCTCTGGGGGGGTCTCTACCGAGGCTGTTGATAGCAGGATGAGTTGCAAAGGCACCTGCAAGCTTAGAAGCACAAGTCATAGCTGTGCTCTGCTGAGACCCATACTGAGTTTTTGAACATCTTCCCAAAGGTTGGTGCATATCAGAAACTAAGGCCCACGTGCAACGGGAGAAGAAAATAAATGCTAAGCCCATATACACTTTGATGAACCTTGGCCTTCAAATCACATAGCAGCAATAACTAAGTCTTACTTACCCAAAAATGAGACAGAATAGAGCATTTTATTGATTATTTCTGATCTCCCTAAACATTCTGTACCTGAAAATTTAAAGTATACACATACATAGTGTATTTATTCATTTACAGGCACAGAGAATACACAGCACTGCCAAACACCTGACATTTAAAAGCAGTGCCATGCGCATATCTGGCTCCTGTACACACAGATGAGTGTCCACTAGACCCCAGATTCAGTCATTGGATCAGAGGGAACCATGATTAACACAAGACTTCCCAAAAAACACACAAGCCATTGAATTTCTCACTGTTTCTAGTTAAGCAAGCACTTCTTTGAAATATTTCTTTGAATTTCTAGGAGGTGAACCATAATGTGTCAGCACCAACCAAACCTCTGCGTGAGCTTCCCTGCTTCCAGCGAAAGCAATCTCAGAGCAGTTAGTACAGCACAGATTGTCCCAAAAGCCCTGCTCCCCAGAGCCCCACCATTTGGAAAATGTGGGGCTTTCAGTTTCAGCATGATTTACTGTCCTCCATCTCCTTGAAATTCTGCCCATGAGAATCCAAAATAGCACCTTGCCTTTTGAGTGAACCCCATACAGCCAGTGGGCATCGAAACCACTCGATTTCAAACACAACATAATGTCAGAGAGGCATAACTGCAGTGACAGTGGCTGGAGGGGATGACTGCACCATCTAGTTATTCTCCAGCAAAGGTACAAGTAAATGCCACTAACTTCAGTTTTGATTTCTTTCAAGAAGTCTTTCTTTTTAGATAACTGCCTCTATTCAAGGGCCTTTTGAGGCTCCAGCATGATTCCGAGTGTGGGAGGGCTTGGGCATCCTCATTTTATATTACAGATGTCCTGTCCAAACTCTGCAGGCCACTTCCCAAAGCACCTCTCCTACCTGTATACAGGAAAACCCACATTCATTCTACCTAGGTAGGCACTTAACCAAGGCACCTACTTCGGTAGCATGGTCACATCAGGTTCCATCAATAGGCAAAGGAAAAAAATAGATGCCTCTAGAGGACAATTCAGACCTCAAATAGCTTCTTATTAAAGTAATTCTGTAGTGTCTACTGTTAAGAGGGACAAATTCAGGAACTGAAACATAGCCCAAAAAATTGCATTTGTCTTCTGATAAAGTTATGGATTGAAGCATGCACCGGGCAGTGAGCTCAGGACAAGGACCCTCTGGTGCTCTTTGGTTACAGTTACGTGTGCTCAGACTTTCTGGAGCAGGTCAATACTTCATAGGACCACAGCTTTTGGGGTCAACTCTTAAACATGAAGGCCTTGCACTGGATTCATTTACAGCTGATAAACAATACTCAAATACTCAATAACCCCAAAAAGGCCATCAAAATTTTTCATGGTCCTGTACTTTCCATTCTGTGGATCCATTTCTTCAGTCCCCTCATTAACCTTCTCCCTGCAGCAAGGTGAAAAGGCATGGTTACCAAACTCACACAAGCGCTAGATTCAGTTTGTGAGACTCAAAACTGACGTCTTGAATCATCAAGGAAAGGTTGACCATGTCCCGGTGTCTCTGTGCAAAGCTAATCCTCACGTATTTCAAACCTTTTTATTAATCCATTGGGTTCTGATTAAAAGCTTGCCAAGTGACTAAGAAACAATAATTTGTGTCAGGTTACCCTGTTTAACCCTGCAAAATTGGAGCTGCCTGAAAAATGTCTTGGGGAAATGTCTTCAAGCAACTTCCCCTGCTCTCTTTTAGGAAAATCACTTACCCAGCACACACGCAAACTCCTTCTTTTCTAGCATATCTGTAATTAGCAAAGAATGCCAAGCCATAAATATTTATGCACAGATGGGATCCTGAAGTACCTTCAGAAGTTCAGCACAGGCCTCAATAGTCAGATTTCTCCAGCGAGCTTTGATACACAACCTGCAGGTTCAGGAGGACTTGTCAGAACACCCTGCTAATCACCCCTCTCTCAGGGATGCATTTCTCACCCAACAAGGGATGTTCCAATCACTCACGAAAACCCCACAACAAATGCAGGTGCTTCATTACTTACTTTTCATTTGAATTCCTCACAGATCTTGCCAGATCCCTTCAGTTCATTAGCACAGGTCTCTGCGTGCAAAAAGATTTCTCTGCTGCTGACAGAGTCTGAATGTTTCTGCTTTTGTTTCAAACCTTCTCTGAAAACAGGTATGTTGTTCTTCCCTGGGCAAACTTTTTTTTTATTTCTTCCTCAAAAATTTTGCTGACCGTGATGCTGGAACCATGTTAAGTTATGTTACCTAAAAAACTTGGGATTAGGCTGGTGTGAAATGCCACGTCCAGACTATTAATTCAAATAGAGTCAGGACCTGTTCTCTGGCTGAAATCAGTTGGCACAGTTTGGCCACCATCAAACCCTATCTGTCTCTAAACTGACATGTCTGCTTCCAAAGTGCTGATGGAAAACAGTGCCCAGGCTGTGCTAACTCCCCCAGCGGGGCCAGGATTTGGCCAGGAGGGTATTGGTTGTACTGGGCCAAAGCCGCACCAGGCTCACCTCCTCCGCAGCATGCATGAGTGCACTCCCAGTATCCAGGCGCCGGTCCCATGTAATTTAAATGCAGCTAATGAGATCACACAAAACATAGATTAACATTTCCCAGCCTGATCTGGGAGCAATTAGGAGCTGGCTTATGGCATGGCGTGGGCCGGTGAGCTTCCCGTTGCACCACCGTCTTCGGCGCCTGCCTTAGGCGCCCAGGTCTGAAGTCCTCGCCCACGCAAAGAGCTCCCGCTCCCTCTGGAGGGGCAGGCGGAGAGGGGACAAGTCCCAGTAGCCCAGTGGGACAGGATGGCGGCTGCAGATGGGAGCGGGAGAAGCCCACCCACCGCCAACAGCGTGAGCTCAGCGCTGGCAAAGGCTTTCGCTGGCACCTGCAAAAACAATCTGTAACCGGGGCTGCCAGTGAGGGGGAAGGAACCGGAGCAGAAGCATCCCAGCAAGGCAGCAAGTGAGCCGGAGAGGGGAAGCGCTCCGCACCCAGGGGGTTATGTTACACCGAAAATAAAGGTGAAAGGGAAAAGAAGTCCTATGAGGCCTCTCTGGCAAGTGTTAAGTATGAAAACGCTTTGGTCTCGCCAGAGCAGAGATTCAATAGCGAGATACTTACTTGGCCTGCACTTGTACCACACGATGAGGTATTTGCCGGTTCCAGGGCACGGATCCGCGCCGAACAGCCGGCTATTGACGAGAAACTGGCAGCTCCGTCTGTCCTGGCACTCGTCCAGCATCTTCTGCAGCCAGGGAGGCATACAGACGCACAAGAGAAACAGAGAAACAAAAGCACGTCAGTACCCCCACCAAAGGGATCATCAAATGGAGACAAACTGGAGAACGGCAAGGCCATCCTCACTTCTGCATCCGTCCCCGGCAGGAGGCAGGCAACGGTGCTTAACGCAATGAGTACCGCAGGAGCCATGGGCGAGGAGAGGGCTAAAACTTGCTCTGCTTTAAGAAGCACGATGCCTTTCCCTTTCATGCATGCAAAAGGAGGGATTTGCACTGTTTTGAGACGTTTGCATGCAATTTAATCATAGTATAAGGCACCACTGTCCCAGGAAAAGCAGCTTTGAGGACACGGATCAGCCTTGACAGTTAAAAGCACAGACTCACACCCTGCCACCACCATTCTGCTTTAGATTTCTCTGGAGATGCACAATTTCAACTGCAGCTTTCAAGAAAGCTCTTGCCTCGCTTATATAAAAGCTTTGGCAATTGCTGGTATTGCAATAATTGTTGTGGTGGGAACGCTGCTATATAGCCAACTTAGTCAGTTTTTAATAGGGCTCACTCCTCTTCCCCCATGACTATCACGTTCCTTTTAGCTATGCTCAGCAAGGGCCTGCGAGTCGGAGGGTCCTCCCACCACCGGCATTTTGGGTCCTCTCCCCTTTTCTGCACTGCCTTTCCTGTAACGCTCGCTCCCCACTTCCCCATTCATAACGCTCTTAAAAACTCCGTCTCAGAATCCACAGGGGCAAGACATTCTGTCTCCTGCTAGAAAATAGCTTCATTAAGGAAGATTAATGATTTCTTTTAACCCTATGATCCTCTAAAGCAGGAGTGGGGGGAGAGAATATCATTAAGTGGGGCAGTAATTAAGTTTTAAATTCAGCTGGATGGCTTAGGCGGTATTTATGTGCTGCTGTAGAGCCCCTAAAGCGCTAAAATTACCATAATGTTTGCCTGACACACATGAACCTGTCGGAGCATTTTGAGACCACAGAGCGAGGTAATCCACCAGCCTCACTAAGTCCCTGCGATACAGAGCTGTGAATTCCAGTCCCAAAACAATTAATTTTCACTTGCAAGGAGGTACTGGAAAATCCTTTCTCAGAAATTCCCCCCTGGACTCCCCTGGTCTCTTTTGTCTTCTCCCTATTCCCTTTTCTTACACCCACCTCGATATTTGGGTTTTCCCACAATCTTATCCCCATGCCATTAACGTATAGGCTGTTCCTTCTCTACCACGTGCCACCCAAACCAATTTTCTCTCTGCCTCAGTGACTACTTTTGAGTTCTCCCTGAACATAATATATATAATCTTTAGCATTATAACTCTGAACATCACCCTCTGAACAAGAGGAACAACAGCCGTTCCAGTTTCAAGTGCAATTTGAAACTGCCTCATTTGCGGTTGCTCATAACTTCCTAAAGCTTTCACCTTTTGGGCTAACACATGCAAGAATTCGTGCCTGCCTCAAGCCTGACCTTTATTTTAAAGTTCAAACCAAGATGATTCGGACCTTTCCTAGGGAGCAGAGAACATATGCTGTTGTTTTCCACTTACAAAGGTAATAAAATGCAGGCAACTCATTTCAAAATACAGGGCTTAGGAAGGAAAGGCTGAAAGGTGAACACTGAAGAAGGTGCCTGGGAGCGTTAGCCCCAACTTGACCGTCACATTAAAATGCATAGAAACAGCATATTCTTTCCTCTAGGCTCATAAGGGCTGACTGCTCACTCAGCATGTGAAATTTAATTCAATGCAAAATCCAATGAGTTGCAAAGGAATTTAAGCGAGGCCTCTACGCGGATACCTCATTTGATCTCAAAAAGCAGAGAACTGGAACAACTCTTGAATGATTCGCATACAGAGAGAAATCCTCTCCAAATCACCGCAGATCTGCAAGGATTTGCTGGTACTGGACAGCCATGGCTGCGTTTACACCCAAGCAGTGATAAGAATATGGAGCAAAGGGAAAGAGGCAGCACCCCAAATGTTTTCTTTCCCACAAGGGAAGCTTTCTCCCCTCAAAGGCAGCAGACTCGGGGTTTTTTGCCAACAAACCTGTTCATAGCAGATGGGTGGGATTTTCAAAAGCCTTCAGCATTGCCTAATAGGGGCTATTAAAACCAGTGGGAAAACCACCTTCGGTTTCAGCAGAGACTGAGTAAGGCCAACAAGATGCCCCTTTGAAAACCTCTGTCCTTAGGCTCAGCACCAGGAACGAAGGCAATTAATTGCCAGCCTCAGAGAATGATGAACATGGGCAGCCTTCACATATTGCCACTTTGTCTTGCTCTGCTCTAGCTTTTGGCAGCTCTTGCTTACTCCATGTGTTTCACCTCCTGAGTTCACTTCCTGCAGGAAGCAAAGTAACACAGAGCCCTAGGGAGGAGTTTGTAACTAAATTAAGGAGCAAAAGTCATCTGTGCCATTGTGAGACCATAGAAAATGGAAGTGTTCTTGAGGCTGAATACGCCTTTTACTAATTGTTTTTAGCGTTTAGCTACAGTTTCAACTTAATTTGACAATGGCCATGACTCTGAGAAGTTATTTCATGGGGGGACAGAAATCAGTATTTCCTTTTCATTCATGTAGTTCTAATGTGCCTCCCTCTGAAGGGCAACGATTTTCCTGAAAATGCAAAAGATTTCTGATTTCCTGCAGACGGTTTGAGTAGAGTCTTAGGTGTAATTAAATGTATCCATAAAGAGTAAAATAAGAAAATATGTTCAATGCTCAGTGAAATACCACAGGAAAAATGCAAATAAAATTAGCAGTGGTTGACTGTGCCATGTTCTTGATTAAAAATAAAACCCAAAGATCCTACACCAGCCCTAATGTTAACTTAAAAACTTGTACATACAATTTTTACCTACCCTTGCATACACAGAAATCTTCTTCCCCACTGGTTTCATCAGTATATGCTGTACACTAGCATCTTCTTAAAAATTGGGCCACACAGTGACTCTACAGTACACGCGTGACAAGATGATCCGCTACAGGTACTCCTCCCCTGCAGGTCCAGTGCATCTGGTGTTTACAGGGACCCTTACAAACCAAGATCTTGGCTTTCTGGCCTCACTCTCAAAAATCAAACTTCTGAGTTTGATCAGAGCTCTGGCAGATGTCACTTCTGAAATAGATTTGCAAATGATCAGCTAGATTGACACCAAGGAAGGCTGTGAGTTTACTTGGTAGTGAGGAAATGTCCTGAGCTCACATGGCTTTTGCTTAATGGCTTGAAAAATGTGGGCAATTCATTCTACGTTTGCCTTGTTTTTCTGGCTGTCACTGTCAGCTGTGAAGGTGGGAAAACACAACCACAAAACCAAACAAAAAGAGGCGCACAAACAACCTGAACTTGCACAGAAATAGCAGTAGACACACAGAATCATCCCTAACCGGGATATATAATCAGCTGTTTATGTCATTGCCATCTGGTAGACCCCTGACTAATGCAAAATAAAGTCGCATTGGATTAGATTGTATTATAAAAATCACTCCAACTGAAGAAGGTGGAGGAGGAATTCCTGTCTGGCATGAAAGGGGAGGGAAGACACATTAATTGCATTGTGCCATTTTATAATTGCGTTCCAGTGGTAAATCAAGCCTGAGGGCTGACAGCCAGTGCTCAGGAGGGAAGTTGTGTCTGTTTAAACCCATTCCATTCTCTGGTTCATGATTGAGCTAAGAAGCTGCAAGATTTAGAGGAGATAAGAGAGCAAGAAATGTGAATTCAAGTAAAACAAACACTAATCTAACCCCTGTGATTTATGCCCTGGATTAATCTCATTGCAGTGACCCAGCTCTTAAAGCAAGGGCAGCCTCAAGCTCAAAACCACGTCTTTCTAGTGGGCATTGCAGATGAAACACATTTCTCATGCTCATTTTGTTGTGCTCATTAGCTAAGTAATTGCTTGTGCTCATTAGATAACAGCCTTTTAAATCTAGGACTGGATGCAAGCTCTGCAAGAAGGCTGTCCTCAGCCATTCCCAAGGGTGCACTCATTTTTGTTCTGTCTCTTCAAATCAGTCTTCAAGAAGCGTTTCCCCCACACACTTAAAATAAACCACAACTGAGCTTAACACCCAAGGCAATTAAACTTATCTCAGTTCTTAGTCCCTTGTAGTAGTTCATAGAGTCAACACACTTAAGGTGAAACTTTGGACCCATATAAACCAATGGTGAAACTCAATGGGAACTAGGATTTTGCCACAGGGCTGCCCTCTGTACAGCCTCCATCATCAAAGGAACATAAGGATGGCTGCAGGGCATGTCAGTCAGGCATGAAATTACACAGAGGAACCCCGCTAAATAATTGCCCAAATTGTACATTGCTGAGAATAACTCAGAGAGCAAACTGCATGAATGGGTCAGAGCTGTGTGCAGTTAAAGGAGATTTGTACTAAGAATTTTACATAAGAAGATACCAGTAATTTTTCAAAATATGATTAAGCATTTTTTAGGTCAAATTCAGCCATTATGATAAAATTACATCAACACTTATATTTTGTGCACCTCCATGAGTTTTGCAATGAGAAGAAATAAATAAAACAAACAAGGCAGCGTGAATTCTCCCTACAAAGACATACAATGCAATCATAGGATCGTCTAGGTTGGAAGGGACCTTTAAGATCATTGAGTCCAACTGCAAACCTAACACTGACAAGTCCACCACTAAACCATGTCCCTCAGCACCACGTCTACATGTCTTTTAAATACCTCCAGGGATGGGGACTCAACCACTTCCCTGGGCAGCCTGTTCCTATGCTTGATAATCCTTTCAGTGAAGAAATGCATTCATAATGGCTTCATGTCATGTTTCATTTGAATTTTGATACCATCTTATATACACATGAATGATGGTATTACTTTAAAACACACTGTAAACTTAGTAAGTTTAAGTTTTAAGTTGCAAACTTATTTACAGGTCCTTTTTCCAATTATCTGAAGACTGCACATTCATCTCTATTCATTCACGGAAATTATGGAAGCCCATGGACCAAGGGTTTTCCAAGGACTGGAGGACAGACTACACGAAGAAGTGAAATCCTTGTTGATGGCTACTTGCCTATGGCTTCATCAGGTAACCTTCCCAGCCTGCTCCATTAGAAAGTAATTCAGTTTTGCCCAAATTATCGCATTCAATCTGTGGATCACATGAAGAAGAGATGAAGGGCCCTGAATCCCGACTACTGATCTATGGCAGGTTTCAGTACTCTAGTAGCTATCTCTTATCACTCTCCCATGGACCTTGCAACACTCACGGCAGAGTCAGGAGGAGGGAACTATGCCCACATGTTTGGTGACTCCCATGAACACGCCAGACTGTGAAATAAAGAGCTGAAAACTGGGCACACATTCCCTTTCACCAGCTCTGCTATGGGAGTAGCAAGTGCCAGCAGGGCAGTAGGGCAGCCACCACCGGGCTGGGATGTTAAAACACGACAGCAAGACTCACCAGAGCTCCCCTGGCAGAGCCTTAAAAGATCCCAGAGAAAGCAATTCACAAAGAGCAGGAACATGCTCAGCAAACAGAAAGACCCGATAAAAGCTGCATCACAAATATCACTTAATTAACCATTACCTACATTTCCTAACAGTGGGAAACTTAATCTGTATGCGGGGTCAACTTCAAAGGGAGGGGAGGTCTCAGCTTAAGAAATACAAAAGGATGCATAACCAAAAGTCATGGGATTAAAGAAAGGGAAAGCTTAAAACACAAAGTGGAAAAAAATCATTGAGAGCAAACCATTACACTGTCAAGCAGGGTCTTAGTGGCAATGATGGAAGCCCCATGACTTGGAAAGTTTAAATTTAGAGTAAACAAGGCATTAGGAGGCTTACACCCCGGGGAGCCGTCCTGCCTCATCAGGGAGACAGGCTGCACCGGCCACCTCTGCCTCCAGTGTCTCTTCTTCTGCAGTCCGTACACACTGCTCTGATGAGCTATTTCATTCAAGCCAAAGATTTCAAAGATATGCCAATTTAGAGATTATCTATGACCTCTGCATCAAGCAGTTCTTCTACTTGCAGATAATTAGCTGGGGGAGCTGCTTGCCAGAGAGTTATATTTCCGCCTGGGCAAGATTCATGAATGAAGCCGCACCGGTTCTCTGATTTTTAAGAGCACATAAGGCTCTTACATCAGTGGGACCATACGATATCCTGTGACTGGACATGGCAGGAGCCACCTTCTTGGCCTACCAAGAAAGCCAGAGCAACTGGATCATTGTCTTCTACTTTGTATTTTACTCTTTCACACTGTTAATCCAGAACACTTGGGGAAAATAAAAGAAACTGTAACACATGCGCGCGTGTGCGCGCACACACACCCCTTCCTGCCCCCTCGTTTTGTGACCAACAACTGGCCCATGCTTTGAGAGTCATGCAGCTACTGGAGAGTTTCGCTCATTTTTCACCAAAGAGGTCAGCTCCCCTTTGCTTTCTATCACAGAAACCTCCCTGGTAGGTGCAAATAAGAAGGAGGGAAGAAGGGTCCGGGGAATCCTGTGGTTAGCATGCAAGGAATCTGCTCCCTTTTGTACCGCAGCCTCACACACTGCTGGAGGGACAGCGGGAGTCGGTGACAGCAAAGGTGTCCTGTATCTTGCTTAAAGGACAAAAGGAAATACCACACCAGCAGCACTAGTGATTCTTGTCACCAAGGACTGGTTGTCCAGGAGAGTGTTGAAAGGCACCCAGGCCACAGGCCATGGCTAGGCTCCCTCCCCAGACTGGCTAATCTTTCCAAGGAGAGGCATGGCAGCTCCAGAGCCCCTTCTAAGCACAGCTCCCCTCTTCAAAACAAGTCACACAGTAAAATATTGCCCCTGAAGTGCAGTTTCCTGCTGATTTCAGTACGTGCACATATGAAGACAGAAGCTAGCCTACAGGGAGTCTTTGATAAATATCTGGCAGCAGAAACACCACAGGTAAGTGCCTTTCCAGGGCTTTTTATTTTCCTTCTAAATAAGCTTTGCTCCAGGGCTTTCTGTTTTCCTTCTAAATAAACTGTGGGTTTACTTTTCCATCATTCTGAGAATATTGCAGGTAATCTGCTGTAGAGTGTCATCTAGTTTTCTGGTAATAAGCAATAATTTTAGGCCAACCATTAAACATTCTTCCATACAGACCTTAAGTAGTTTATTTCTGAAAACAAGTGACATCAGGAATACCGATCCAGGAATGAGCGGCTGCAGAAAGCTTTATAAGCAAGCTACTCCAAACCTCTTCAGCTGAGCAGCTTCCTTCAAATGTAAACGTGCCTCCATGCATTTCTGCAGGCACAAGTTGTGTATTGTGAGCTTGGCTAGGAGTGATGAGGTTTTTTACTAAATGGATTCAGTTATCAGCAGGCACTTATCATTAGGCAGTGCAGAACGCTTAACACTCCTATTTCTCCTTTGTCCTCTGTGCCAACATTTATGTCTTCATATGAATAAGCACACACTGGTGCTGTATCCGTTTATCACCTTCCTTATTTCTCCAGAGGCAAGAACTCATGAGATGCCCCCACGGCAGGGAAACGTAAATGTATGCGATAGTGTGAGAGACAAGAGAATCACAGCAGAAGGGAGATGCTAAAGCACATGAAGATGGTCGCTAGCAGATCTCCATGGAGTAGAAGGTGTTTCCATATGTTCCCGTGTCACCCCCTGCTGTGCATCAGTGTAATTTAGCTTCTTCTCCATACTCACACTAAAAAAATCAGACATCAGGGGGATTAAAAATGGGCTTGACAAACCCTGTGTGGGTGACATGGGACAGAGCAAGAGAAAAACTGCACTGTGAATGCACAATGCACAGACCTACCAAAAATCTTTGAGCTCTCGAAACTGTTAGGTTGCATGCTCAGGCCAACTGCACCTGCACGATTGCTCCGAAGGGGTAAAGGTACGTGGAAGTTACAAATCCTCACAAAGGCACACACACAGAGGACCATGCCAACACAGGTCTGCTCTTCAGCACCCAAACTAACATCTTTGCATGATCCTGCTTTAACAATATAGACTTTCTAGTGAGAGTACAATTCATCTCTCTGCACAAATTATGTGGTGTGGATAAACACCCTCTTACCTACTGCCAACCATTTTCAGTAGCATGACTTCAATATACCTAAATGACCCTTAATACTCAAGAATTTACTTTTCTGGGTGAAAGATTTTGGTCCTGGCAGCTGCTCTTCCTGACCTACAAGCAAGAAAAGAGATGGTTCAGCCACCATAAAGCTCCTCCTCACAGACCAGACCTCCTCTACTAAGGCAGGACAGTTTCCATGGCATGAGTGCCTTTTACCAGAGCCACCAAGGCTCCAGATGTTCTTCTCCTCTGTCCCCCATCCATCCTACTGGCTAGGACAAGGACATTGCTCTCTCTTACTTCACAATCAGGAATACCCTCTGCAGGACTCCATAAGGAAAGCACAGAAGGGCCAATATTAGACCAGACTGTTAATTAACAGCACTAGTGCCGCAAATTAGCTTCTGTTATTAAAGGATGAGTGGGAATTTTCTACACTTCCATCTTCAAAATATCTCAAAGATGCTTCACGAATACAGCACCAATCTCTCATTCCATCCTGCCATATATCTCACGTGACTTGTGCTAACTCTGGGCTCCCCTGTTAAACTGAGCGGAATGTGGGGAGCAGAGAGAGCTGATTAAAAAGGAAATCATGTCTGGCTTTCAACACAACTTTATTTTGCTGTTCTGATCTCTCCATATTTGTGTGACTTGATCTAGAAGTTACAAGAGCCCAACCACATCCAAACTGAAATCCCAGTCTGAATGTCCAAATTCTTTGTGCATTTGGAAATCTCCCACTGAATCTGACATCACGGTGTTAGAATAACAGAAATGTGTAGTTTGGGGTCACTGCCTTAATGTCTCAGACACGCTCTCCCAAGTGGTCTGCATTTCATTTCAAACAAAAACAAGTGACTAAAGCAAGGGATCCTGGCAGCCAACCACATAGGGCTGGATTAGTAGTGGTTGTCTCAGCGTAATCAACCCTTTCTTTTCCCCTTTTTACATAGAAACAATGTGTGAACTGGGCATTTACAGGGGAGAGAGCTTCTAAATGGGAATGAACTGTTACTCACAGGTAGTGTTTTCAGGGAATAGTATTAATTAGCGCCCCTTACACTCACCCCAGGCCACTCTCCAGAGAAGCAGCAAGTTTATACAGTCATGGGTTTGATTAGACACAGTGATTTTATATCCTTAATTTTGAAGGGTTTGGTTTGGCTGACTTTTTAAATTACTGACAATCAGAACACACACACAATTGGTCCTGCCTATAGGAGCCGTATAGCTGAGTTTCAAAACCACAAACATACACGCAGTTTTCTTGTCTACAGCTTTCCAATTTTCCTACGTACACCCATTTCCTACCAGCGAGCTGCAGGCAGTTTGCCATTCAGCTTGTGGAGTTTCTGGCATACCCTTCAGAGAGGCCTCACCCCCTCCAGGATTGAGAAAGAAGACAAGATTCATCTCTGGCATTCAGACTCATCCTATCCTGGCCAAGCACAGCACACTGAGGTATCAAAGTCAGATTTGGGGGCACCAAAGAGGCACTGTGGATCTCCTCGAAAGAGACTCGGGAACTTGCCCACAGTCCTTCAAGAAATTTGTGGCAGAACAGAGAACATCAGCTACTTCCCTAGCAGAGCTGCATCCCCCTAAATGGGTGAATAGGAATGTTCTGGTCTCAGTCATGTAACAAATTTACTGTACAAAAGATCTGCTGCAAGACTGCTTACAGGGACACAATTCTCACTCCGATAAATAGGGAAGCTGTAATTACAAGCACTATAAGTGGTGGAGGCAAAGCTAATGGGTAACAGCTCTGAGGATATAAGGAGCTAAGCCAGGCAGGTAAGGATTTATTTTAAATCCCTTCTGCACATAAAACCATGACGTGGAAAGCCAAAGATTACACCTTTCCCATTCCCAAGTTCTTCCAGATGCCTTAAGTGGGCCACTAAGCCGCAAAGGATGAGGCTAAGCACATAGCCTCACACACATATCAATCACGCTGGTAAATGAAATGTTTCAAGTAAATTTTGCAGTAAATCAATAAAAGAAAGAAAGGGAAGGCTAGCTTCCACCAAAGTCTTCAGTTGATGTTCTTCCACCCTAATAACACAAGTGCCTCTTGTCTGTCGTATTATGAACTTTCGTTATCACATCTGGGAAAACCTTCCACTGATGAGGACCATGTCCTCCCATACTACAACTCAGCCATTTGTTGTGCAGTAGAAGTTTGAGGGGAATTGCAAATCTGTCGGCTTAGGGGTTACACCACAGGCAAACACCAACCCTGTGCAATTTCTTGAGAATTTACCACTGACATTTGGAAGCCAAAGCACTCATATTGACGTAAAAAAAAAAAGCTGTAAATTCCTCTTAAAAAACCCTGGATGCAAGAGTGAGAAGTGATGTGGGAAACTCCGGCCTTCAGCCAAATTATTCACTAGCCCTGTAGGTTCATTAATCTAATACTGCTATAAATTTCTATTATGAGATATTATTGATTCATAGCCATAAACACAGTGGATGCTTGAGATCTTTGCCCAATAGTCTTTACAGTTCCAAATCCTGCACTTGGAAAGACTTGTTCTTACTTCAACATCTATTCTACTCATCTCCACAACATCATCCAACTCATGTTTCTAATTTTAGTTGTTCCTACTGACAGTTGAGTAACACTGGCACTTTCCAAAGACTCCTTTGATTTGCTGACATCACATGTGCTCTTGGGAGGATACATATAGTCAACATTCCCTATACAAATGGACAGAGCTGATTAACTACTGATGCTTGGGAGATTACAAGCTTAAGTGATGTATGGTGGTAGATGCCCCATTCCTGGAAACATTCAAGGTCAGGTTGGACGGGGCTCTGAGCGACCTGATCTAGTTGAAGATGTCCCTGCTCATTGCAGGGGGGTAGAACTAGATGACCTTTAAATGTTCCTTCCAACCACAACTATTGTATAATTCTATGATCAAATGAGTTAGAAGATGTAAAACCAAGGATTCTCTCTTGAAATAGGATCAGTTCTGAAGTAAAAAGAATGCCACAGCAACTTCTGAATCTGTTGAAAAAGCTAACCATTGGGAAGGAAAACTAAAAAAATAATAATCTTTGAACCCAGTCAAACATAATGTGGTCTTGCAGTGTAATTCTGTTTCAACCACATTCCTTAACGGTTACTGACTAGAGTTGCAGCAAAATTAAGAAATTCATCAGCAAAATCTAATTCAGGCCTGTCTAAACTACAAATACGAATTATCCACTAAGCTGTGCGAGACGTCAGTGCTCCCATGCTGGGTAGCACTCTTTAATGCAGGTCTATGAAGCACCAGCACAGACAGCTGCTGCCAGGCCAAGGAAAGATGGAGTCCCAAATGAACAGATCCAGTTTAACATGCAATACCTGAAGGGAAGTGCCAACTGAACAGGCAACATCTTCTTTAATTAAAGTTGCATAGGAGTGGGGATAGCGAGAAGGACACATCTGATGACTTGGTACAATACGGCCATAAAAAGAAGACTGGATGCTGATGGTGGTTCTGTGAGGACATCTCAGGGAGACATATTCTCCATCGCAGGCATGGTCAGTGTAATTCTTTAGTACTTGTGATATGTAACCTGCAAAAACCATGACAAGAACCATCATTAATGAAAGGTAGTTAATATTTAGGTGATTTACAGCAGTGTAGTCTAAAAAACACACGACTAACGAGCAATGAGGGATGCAGATTTATTACTCATCTCACACACGTGCAAAGGAGAGAGAAAATGACATGGCAGGTGGGAAGGCTTGGGGATTTTGCCGTCAGCCATGTTATATATCCTTAGTGGAAGCAGTATTCACATGCTCCAAGCTCTTAGTCCGATCATACCACTATTTACATTGGCATATCTGTCAAGTTTACAGGAAATGAAGCTAAGCCAGACTCATCATTTAGACCACATCTAGATACTGCATGCAATATTTGGCCTCCCAGTACAAGACAGACTTCAATAAACTGGAGTGAGTTCAACAGAGGGCCACGAAGATGGTTGGGAGCTGAGGCACTTGCCCTGTAAGAAGTGGCTTGTTCAGCCTGGAGAAAAGACAGCTACAGAGAGGTAATCACGGAGATGGAGCCACGCTCTTCACAATGGTGCATGGTAGAAGAATGAGAGATAACAGCCACAAGATGAAAGAAGAGAGTTTCAGACCGGGTATATGGAGTAACTTTTTCACTGCAAGGGCAGTCAACCAGTGGAGCAGGTTGCCCAGAGAAGTTGTGCAGTCTACATTTTTGGACATTTTCGGACATTTTCAAGACCTTACTGGATAAAGACCTGAGCAACCTGGTCTGACCTAGTTTACCCTGTTTTGAGCAGGAGGATAGACTGAAGTCCCTTTCAACCTCACTCTTCCTGTGAACTTATGATCATGGGCAAGAAAGGCCCAGACACAGAGCCACTAAGGGGAAAGCTGGGGTTACAGTTGGTTGTGTGAGGTCCTATTGCATAATGGCACACCAGTCACATTTTTGGTCTCCCTTCACAATATACCATTTTAATTCTTCTGGTTGCACCTTCCTTTCTAGGCCTTTGACACAAAAGCTTTGCTTTCTCTCCAGTTGTGCAAAGTTTCAATCTTTTTAGAAGGAAAACAGCATGCAGAACCAAATCTCTCCTTGTTTGTTAGAGAATGACATTATTCACAATAATAAAGTGATTAACAAGAATAAAGCATGGAGACAAAGCCTTGTTAAAATTACACTGAGTTAAAAGGGCTGATTGCAGTCAGGTTGCTATGGCAACTGGCAAACAAATCCTGATGTCACCACGCTTGCACATGAGGGGAAACCACTCTGGTGCTGATACAGAGACATCTGTGCAGGGAACTCTACAGCATGTCCCATGTCAGCGTCAGCCACAGTCCCATTCAAACCTACAGACTTTCTCTCTGTAATGAGTTTGGAAGTCCCCTTCCCACTACTGACCACCAACACAAATCTACCAGCAGCAATCGCACAATGCCCTGTCCCTGTCTTCCTCTACATCTTAAGAAAAGGTAGAGGAAGACAGGGACAGGGCATTGTGGGATTGCTGCTGGTAGACTCTTTTCTTAAAGAGATGGAGTAGAGAGAAAAGACAAGACCATTAAGAGAAACAAGTAATCCCTGGACAAATTCCTAAAAGGGAACGTGGTGTATATCTTAGACTTGTTTTTTAAAAACGGCTAAAATGTGACTATTCTCTTGGTGGCCCGTAATCATAGAATAATTTAGGCTGGTACCTCTTGAAGTCATCTAATCATAGAATCACAGAATCACAGAGTTGGAAGGGACCTCTGGAGATCATCTAGTCCAAACCCCCTGCCAGAGCAGGGTCACCGTAGAGCAGGTGGCACAGGAACGTGTCCAGGCGGGTTTTGAATGTCTCCAGAGATGGAGACTCCACCACCTCTCTGGGCAGCCTGTGCCAGGGCTCTGCCACCCTCAAAGCAAAGAAGTTCCTCCTCGTGTTTAGGTGGAACTTCCTACACTCAAGTTTGTACCCATTCCCTCTTGTCCTGTTGCCGGGCACCATTGAAAAGAGCCTGGCCCCATCCTCCTGACACCCACCCTTTAAGTATTTGTATGCATTAATAAGGTCACCCCTCAGCCATCTAATCCAGCATAATCCAACCTTATGCTCAAAGAAGAGCCAACTTAGACCAGGTTTCCCAGGGCCTTGTCCAGTTCTAAACATCTCCAAGGCAACCTGTGCCAATGCTTAACGACTTCACAGTGAAAAATTTTTTCATTCCACACAATTGGAATTTCCCATGTTATGACTTCTGTTTGTTCCCTCTGGTTCTTTCATTGTGCATTTCAGAGAAAAGACTGGTTCCATTTCCTCTATACCATTAAGTAGTGTAAAACAGGAATTAGATCCCACTCTCCTTATTCTTTACTTCTCCTAGATCGACAGACCAGCTCCCTCAGACTCTTATTATTTCTCACATGTTCCACTACCCTGGCCTTCTTGGCAGCCAAAGGGACTCTCTCCAGCTTCTCAATGTCTTTGCTATACTGAGAGACCGGTTTGGTATGCAGTTATCCTTCATTGCTGCAAGGTGCACTGCTTCCTCACATTCATCATCCTGTCTTCCAAGACACGACAATGCACACAGGGAAACACAATTCATGTGGTTGGAAAGAATTCACGTGGCTTGCCCGGAATCATTCCAATGTCAACTATAGCTATCCTTGTAGGCACATAGAATGTGTTGGGTTGGAAGGGACCTTTAAAGGTCATCTAGTCCATCTGTAGGGTATATTTACTCCACTAAGTTAAACACTCCCAGGGCCTTTTCTCTGTCCCTAAAGTCATATCCAGCAACTTCCTCGTACTCTCCAAAATAGTATGGCCTCATCCAGAGCTTTTACTGGGAATAGGTCTTCTTCCATACCAACACTGAAACCTAGCTCAGGAGCTGTGTGAAAGAAAACTGGTCCAAACAAATTTCAAGGTGTCTAAAACAACTATAATTATTCTTTGAGAAAACCAACACACGGTAATTTAGCTTCAGCTTTCAAGCTGCCACTATGAGGGCTAGATTCTCTGATTTCTCCGAATTTTAGTCTGTAGTTCTTATTTAGCATTTCTGTTGCTACAGTGCCTCAAGGTGTGTGCCAAATAGATATTTACTCAAATCAACATATTAATTTCCAAGTCCCCAGGGCAGCATCTGCTTATAAGAAAAAGGCTGAGACACAGCCCCAATAATTACAGTAAGTGACAGGGCTGCATCAGATCAGGGAACAGCACTGTTTAATTTTGTGCCTTTATCTCACTTGTTCAAGGAAGCGCTCCGGGGATAAAATAGACTACTGGAGTGCATCTCCTTTCCCAGTCAGTAGAATATGTGTTCTGTGTGATGCTGTATACTAATTCCTGGAGTCAGATCAGCTCTTCTCCCTCAAAAGTAAGGCAACCATACAAGATGGGCATCAGGAAAAGCAAACTAAAAACAAAACCAGGATATAACACAAAACATTAAACCCCACTTTCCACACTGTTACTCCAGCACGTTAGGACTTTGCATTAGGACTTTTCCCTGAGGCTGACCTGAGCCTGAGAAATACAACCAAAGTGTAGTCAAGACTCTACTGGCTCCTCTGAATATTCAACTATTCTGTCAGAACAGCCATCCTACAGCATGCCTTTTATATTACCAATTCAGGATCAGGGAAGGTTTCAACCCCTGCAATTAGCGCAGACCACTTGTTCAAACAACTCCTTCCTCTCGTCTTCCATCAGCAATCTCAAAATAACTCGAGTTCATTCAAGCTCAAGATATTGAAGGGATTGAATGCTTTGATGGTGAGAGGCTAATAATAAACAAAGCACAATGTCTGAAACATCTGGCACTGACCACTGTCAGAGAGAAGACACTGGATTAGGCATGGGCATGATCAGGGATGACATGATGCTCTTCAAAGAGCAAAACAAAGTAGCTGTAGAGAATTAATGCTCTTTATTTTCCTCTCTAAGTGTGCCAAACTTGCGCTACATTCATTGATAGTTCTTCTGAAAGTGTTGGCATTTCTTTACCCATTGATTCATGGTTCGGTAACCCAAAATCTGAATTGTTTTCAGCATCCTTGCTGAATTTTCGTTAACGAGTCTCCAGTGACCTTTTGTACCACTACATGTGGGACTAGGGAGGGAACTACTGGGGTGCTCTTTACTGAATGAAATGCATAAACATGTGGCCAATGCCAGGTGGTTGAGGACTTCAATGGCACTTGTATACCAAGGTAAGAAGCACTTCATAAGTACAGGAGGAACAGCTTACAGAGCTCATCGACTCCTTCCTGGCAAGCATGAAAAAAATCTCTTTTGGATGGTTGCAAGAAACTATTTTAGTTTAGTAAAATGATACAGCAGATCACCAATCAGCTATTCATAGACCACACAATATGACAGTCAAAAAAATGAGATGATGAAGGTATTTTCAAATTATTTTATCACTCCTCATCGAGTATATTTCTCTGCATTATTATCTGGAATATAAGCTACAGCCTTACAAGTGTCCACTCCAAACAAAGATAAGGCATGCTGTTATTAAAGATGGCCAAAGACATTTGCCGCTCCTTGCTTCATTCTCAAATTCTGGGATGTGAAATCACCATTGTCAATCCAGGAACTGAATGCAAGCAACTATTTGAGGAAAACATCCCAGCTGTACTGCCACAGGCAATTCTAATCTATTTTGTCGTGGTTCATCTTGGAGTGGAAGAGACATAAATTCTCATTATTTTATCAGGAAATTTTTTGGTGGTTCACTCACTTGGCTATCTAGGGAATGCATTGTTAAAGCAGGTGGTAATTTGAGCTTTTCTTTAAACACACATATTTCTGCTTGAAAGCATGGTAAAAACATAAAAGAAATTTAAAGCATTAAGCCCACCAAGCGTTTTTTAAAATCTGGGATAACAAAAAAAACTCTGAACTTTTGGGTTTAGCAATTCTCTTTTTTAAAGATTGTGTCAAGGACATGGAATCTTTGCTGGTGGGCATCCATACTCCCAAATTAAACCAAAGTATAGGAGTCAAGTGATAAACATCTCCTCAATTCAAAAGACCAATGTCATTACCAAAGCAGGGATTTACACTCTGAAGACAAAATAAACCACCAAAAGAAACGCCTCACAAAAATGATAGATCAGTTTTCCCTCTAATGAGAAGGAAATGTTCCTTTCAAACACCATGTGCAATTTAGTTTTCCAAAGTCCAGAGTCTGACTCCTATCAGTCATCAGCAATAGCTCTTCAATACTCCCAAACACAACCCTTAATGCTGACTGTAACTCTATCCCACCCAGCAATGTCAGTTCCCAAGAACCATTTTCACCATTGCCCCTCCAGGGAATTGTTGCTTAGTCGTCATCCAACAGCCAGTTCCAAGCCTTAGCACATACGCAGACTAGAGAAAAATAATAGTTTCACACAGAATATCATCACTTTACAGGTCCTGTAAATCTAAACATCATCCTTTACTTACTGTTATGGAGTTATAACCCTGCCTTTTTGAAACCCTTGCAACTCATGGAGTGGTTCACAAAAGCAGAGATGATATGAGAGCTTTCCTCCCAGCCAGCTGCAGGGTAATAGTAGATCATACAAACACTCATCCATGTATCATATTTAACCATGGTTGTCTAGAAGTACTAGGCCCTTTTTTCCTGCTTCCACTAAGTACAGTTCTAGTTTTGCTTGACAAGGCCCAGAGCAACACACCAGCTCGCCAGTCGCCAGAAGACAAATTTCAACTTTCACCAGGAACCATCTCTGTGAGTGTGTGCTGGAGGAATAGAGACAATCACAATAAAACTAACTTGTTGTACAGTTTGGATATGATCTGAAACTTCTAATAAATTACAAGGAAACTCAAAGGATTTTAACAGTTAATGAACTACTACACAGAATTCAAGCCAGAGCTTCATTAATATTTGCATCGAGCTATAGCTAAGCTATAGTAATGTCTTCTCAAATATCCCATATCTTCTCAAAATATCCCATTTTGAGCTTTTGTAGTTACAAATATGAAAGTGTAGACATATAATTGAGAAAAATCAACATAATGAAAAAAGAACACCATACTTAGAAATAAGCAATTTCCCGTTATCTGAAACACACAAAGTCAGTGCAATTAACTGTGTTAGTGAATAAAACATTGCCTTGTTCCTGATTGACACAGATTCTCTAATTTTTTAATCGTCTTGTTTTCCAGGTCTATATTGTTTTTTCCGTATCTACTGTTATTTTTTTCTAGTTTCCTCAGATTCCTTCCAGATGTTTTGAGGCTGTAAACGTGAAACAGAAGTTTCTCCCAGGACAGGCCTTAATCAGATACTTTTCTGGAGCTCAGACTACACCTAGACCAGACAGTTTTTCAGATCGCCTGTAGACTGGAGAATTCCAACTTATTCTTTATATGCAGAAGACCGATACTCGTAACATCTCACAGAAACAGGGCTAAACCAGTGGAATAGAGTAACACGCCACGAGGATAGGCAAAGAGGGCTGAAATGCGACCCCAGGCGAGGCTTGAAGCCAGAGCAAGTAACTCAATGAATGCATTTTATACCAGGCATTACTGATAATCCTGCGGTTGCAGTAGTAAAAGCAGCTCTCTTGAACCACAGGGCAGCCTAGTACGGACAAGCAGGGTTTGTTTTGCTTTGTTACTAATACTGGAGATTAAAACTTGCTATTACAAACCTTCTACAGAGAGATTTGCTTTCACTTCGACTGCTCCCCAACCCTTTCACCTTTCAGATACCATACAGCACTGGAAAAACTTGAACAGCTTGTAAGCATACTTGGGAAAATATTTTTATTTTAAGTCAACAGTTCTTTGCCCACTATCTGATCTTCTGTGGCGCAGTTGCAGCTCCAAGCAGTATCCAGTGTTAACTTAGAAAAATGGCTTTGAAATGAGAGTGAATTTTGAACCGCAGATGAGTGCCAGCATTTCAAGGCTAAACAAGGTAACGTTTTGTAAATGCTGAATAGTATTTCATAGGGTAAATGCTGAATAGCATTTCATAGGTCTCCCTGGGTTTGCGTAAGGATGAGAAGGTAGTGGAAATTAGACTGGTGAAGGCTAGGGGTGACAGGAATAAAAACATGGTAGTTTTCAACTCTGCAGGCTTGAATCTAGCTCAGATATTAGTGAGGATTATTGCTAATTATTCCCTTAAGCTTCCTAACTGTAAACTCCTACAGAATTTCATAAAACTCTACAGCTCTTCCGCAGACTGTTGGAATAACTCTGGCGAATTTAACAAGCAACTCCAACTGCAAATATTTTGGGTCTAGAACTTTAAATAATTGCTCTAAAAATTCAATACAAAAAAATCTTGTTTGCTATTTGACCATCATCATAGATTATTTTCTTTTAATGTCCCATAAGCCTATGCGTTTTTGAAAACTGGCTTTTTTCTAGAACAACTTTTTAAAGCCCTTATGGCTATAGAGATCTTTTTTTCCCCATTCTCTGAAGCACCCATGCCAGTGCTTCACCATCCTTCTGATTAAAATTTTTTTTCAAATAAGTGCTCAGAATTTCTGCTGTCACAACTCACATCTCTTGCGTTTTTATTTTGCACCTGTGAGAGAAGCCCAGCTTTGATTTAAGTATAACCATTTTTAGGAAGCAGAAGGAAACACCTGGATACCCCCTCAGCCTTCTCTTCTCCAGCCTCCCCTCCTATGCCACGTGCTCCAGCCCCAAAGCGTCCTACTAGCCCTCCACTGGACTCCCCCCAGTTTGTCAGTGTTTCTCTTATCTTGTACCGGTATCGTGACCTCTAGTTCAAGGGGTTGACCGTCCAGTTCCTCTAGATTTAAGGAATTTTTAAAAAACTCTTGTTTCGCTAGCTGTATGGTTGCAGGCAGGCAGCCACGATTTTGAAGGAAATTTGATGGTGCAGAGAATTTGGCTGGAAGGAGATGCACCAGGACTTCACCAGCTTGCAACCCTCTCTCCAACTGTTTATTCCTGCTCAGCTATTCCAGATCAAAGCCCCTTCCATTGATCTGTGTGCGCATGCGTGTACGGGGTCTCAGTGCCGGCACCTGGAGTCAGACCACAGGGCAGAGGGCCCGTGTGTGTGTCCTGCAGCGACCAGAGCAAACGAGAGTGTGCAGATTGTGTGCGTATGTATCTCAGTGAGTGATCACTAATGAATATCTCAGTGAATGATCACTAATGAATATCAAGCTGGACTTGCTGGCACGTAGAACAAGAGCTTTGGGAGCCAGGTAGGAGAATGGCCACAAGTCTGGGACAGATACTGGAGAGATCAGACAGTCTGTAAGTTGGCTACAGGAGAAACCAGGAGGTCCAGGCCAGCTACAGGAAGGGTCAGGGCGTCAACTGAGAGACCCATCTGCATGCACATGTCTGTGTGGGAGGTGACTAGAGATGAGAGGACCCATGAGTCAGCTATTGCATGGACTGTCTAAGGCCAGTCACCAGGGGATCCACATTGTATGTATGCACGCGTACTTTCCACTAACAGGTTTTCATCCTGATCAGAGAGGGGAACAGGATGAGTCCATTGATGCTGTTTGTGTATGCATGAATGCTAAGTCTTTCTGCTTGTGTTTTTCTGCATGGCCAGACACACGCGCATCTCTCCATCGGGAATCACGCTCAGTATCACTACTGCCTGGACCTGGGCACACAGGGCTGTTGCTGCCCTGCTTCCATCAGGCTACCAGATTTGGCAAGTCCTAACACTTCCCACGAAAAATTCCATGTGTGTGTGTACATGTGTGTGTATATATATAATATATTTATATGCAGACATACACCCCCACACACATATGTCAAAAAGAAAACCCAAAAAACTTTGCAGAATATTTTACCTAGTTAAGTTGCAGGAGAAGCCTGAACCTCCACTATAACAGTGGAGTCCATTTTTTGCAGCGCTAAATTTCTCAGCACACTTAGTTAAAAGAGTGTTATAGCATTATAAATATTAATACAATATATAATTAATACGCTAGTGTTACAGCACTATAAATATTAATAGACATTAATGTCTTTAATTGTAAAAAGTATAACTTCGCATGCATTAGTATGTATTAGTGTCAATAATATAAAGTATATTGCACATAGCACAATCATATTTGTAAAATATATCTTATAGCATAACCTAATTACCAGGTCACCTTGGGAAGTCTTTACGGGGTTTGTTCAGTACTCGGAGAACGAGAGCTACAATTCTGAGAGAGATTTAGTGTATGCTTCTTACAGCCCAAAAAGGTCAATTCCACGCACTATAGACAAGCTAGGCACTATTTCATTCTAGAGACAGAGCTGCAGTTAAGTGTTAAGGTCACCACTTCGTAGCTGAAGGAACTACATGGGTGATACTTCCTAAGCAGCTTCTATTGGCTCTTTTCCCCTTGGCTCCCAACCAAGTCCTTTGCAAAACACAGACATCACACAAATAAATCACAGCACTGCTCACTGTGGCCTTGCTATTGCACTCTAAGCAGTGATAAAGAGCTCACACCACAGGGGTCGTGTAGCTCTTCTAAATTAAGTTATAACAGGTTTATTTTATTGAAAGAACGACAGTTTTCTCTGTGTGGTTTATATACAAGGTTTTTTTAACAGCAAAACTGCAGTGGTATAATTAGGATGCCATAATGATAGCTGTATCATTTTCTGTAGTGGTGGTTATTTTCTTGCATAACCACCAATGCACCTTTTCTGGTAAACTTCCTCATGTTAGGCAAATGTCACTGGTGTTCATTTTGATTTCCAGCTCCACAATAAAATCCTTTTGATCCCACCCCTTCCTGTGACAATTCTTAGGGAAAACAAATTTGAGCTTGGAAATTAACATCATGAGAAATCTAACATGCACGTGGAAAGACCCTAGCTAAGAAAAAACAATCCCAAAGCTTGGTATCTCCCAGCCGCTGTAGGCAGCGCTGCCTGCAGTGAAGTTTAAGAGCTCAAACAGGGTCTGTCCCCACACTCAGCCTGCTCCCAGGGCATGCTGATGCTCAGCCTTTCCTACAAGCATCACTGGGTCTTATGGCAAGAGACTGACAGCCCTTCTGCACCTTCTGGCCTTGTCACTAAAATCGCTGAAATCAAATTTGCGCCATTTCTCAAGGGCCAGGGACCAATTTATTCATGTGTTGCTAAAGCGATTAACCAACGCAATATTCTTATGTAACAGGCCAAGAAGGCAGGATCCACACACCTCCCTCAGGACGTGCTCTGAGCTCACTGAACATCTCGCTACATATCCAAGAGGTCATGAACATTTGACGGTGATCAACATCTGAGTCCACCTCCACCTAACCCATGATTTAAGATAGGGTAGGGTAGAGTAGAATAGAATAGCATTTGCCCTTCCATGGCTTGTGCAGTCAATCTGCAATCACTGTCACACTTTCTCCATTCCCAGGGGAGAAGTACTACATAAGTTTCTGCAAGGCACCGCTTTATCTGCATCAAATCCCTTCTTGGGCCCTCCTTAGCCGTATCACCCACAGAAGTCAATGCTGGTGAGTACAGTGCCCAACAGCAGTCTTCTGGTGCGCCCTAACGCCCATTGAATGCACCTTTTGTTTTTTCCTCTAGTTATTTTGAAAGCGTGGGGTTTACATACCAAATAAAATTCAGTCCCAAATCTTCTCTGGAAATAGGAAATATTTGGCTTCTGTCATGAAAGCAGCTGCTGTATATCAGGTCTCTGTTAGGGTCTGTGACAGCTCCTTCATGTCCTCACGCAGCGTGACAGTGGGAGATGGAGCACCAACCCAAGAAGGTTGGGGACTGTCCAATTTGACCAAAACACAGATTTTCACCATCGCAAACACAGGGGGAAAGGTTTGTTCCTGTATTAGAAACATGCAGCAAGGGAAATACAAATCAGCCTTGCTATAACCATGCGCCTCTGCAGAGCAACAGCAGCAGAAGTGCCTAAAAGCAGCCTGGTCTTTGCCCACAGCTTTACTGGGAGCGGCAGGGAATTACCCTGTTACGGCCCAAATTAAAAAAAAGCTTTTGCACAACATATCACCCTGGGACAATGAAAACAGTTATCTGACCACACAAGTGACAGACAAGGCTTTATGTGCACTGACCAACTCTTTAAGCAAATCAAGAACTAAGCCATGACAATCTGACAGAGGCTAAGAAACACCAACACTAAATAAACAGGTTTCTGCCCATTCGGAAGAACTTATTCTGACAAGACTATGAGTACAGAGAGACGGCAGCTTTGTTTAGACTAGGGCAAATGGCAGGAGGGAAGGCAAAGTGCATAACCCTACGGGAGCTGCTGCTAAAGCCATCACAAGCAGACGTGAGTGGTTTGCACACAGCGCCAGAAGCCAGCTCTGGGGCCTTCAGAGAGACCTACACATCCCTGAAAAAAAGCAGATTTCAACTGGCAGGTCAAAATGCTGAACAATTCCTGTGACCCCAGAGAGCAAATCCGAAATCCTGTTACGTTGCATGAAATAATACAGCGTGCCTTACATGTGCAAATACCATCTTGGCAGTGAAGAGTTCTCCTACAGGAAAATACTTCCAATCAGGTTGTAGTCTCTCTTGCTGATTTTAGCAACCACTTCAACGCTCCAATGCTCATTTTTATTAGAAACTTTTTTGTATAGCAAGCTGTGAAATTCAAGGCCTCCCCCATTTGATGTTGTGTAGTAAGACAATTTCCATGCTCAAGTAGGTCAGATCACTCTGGATGGCTTTGCCACCTAGCAATTTTTCTACTGTAGAAGCAGGAATTTTGGGGGGATAATGACAAATTGCTGTCTGTAGTGGGAAGGGCAGCCACTGCTCACAGACATACGGTGTGAGCTCTACTGAGACACAGCAGAGAATCCACACTTGTGATTCCCCTCCAGACGAGAGACCTTGTGCTTAATTCTCCCAGAAATCACCTCCCAAGAAAATTCAAATTAGGCAAAAGCTTGTTTCCCACACTGGGATTTTAACATCTCCCTTTTCCTTCTGCTTTAAATTCCAGATTTTATTTATTTATTCCTATTCAGGGTAGATTTGACAAATTTAATGGAAGTAACAGCTCTGGAATGAACCTGCATCCTTTTCCCCAGGACCTGCAATAAGAACGACGATGCTGCCCTCTGCATGACCTTCGCCTGTAAAATGCGTATTTCTCTTTGCTTTGGCCAGGCCCTGGCAGCTTTATGAACCCCAAGAGAGGAAAGGAAATGAGGAGAGACTGAGACAAGATAGAGAAGGCTAAACAGTGAAAGGGAGAAGCAGAGTAGGGGCAAAAGAAGGAAATTAAACAGGGAAAACAAAAGGAGACACAGGATAGAGTAGACATATAAAAAAATTCCTCTTTCTCATTTGTTAATTGGAAGTGTGGTCCCCAGGAGCTTATCCTGCCAGAAAGAATCAGCTGGAAGCATCGTGGTGGCTGAGTCACTTGGGCAAAGGTAGGGAAACTGAAGAAACAAGAGAGCAGCCTTAAAACACTAAATAGGAGAAAAGATAAAGATTTCGAGCAAGAATATCCATTTGTAAGTGATCTCTCTTTATGTTCCCACGCGGCTGAGCTCAAAATCATACCTGGTTGCAGAAAGGACTGTGTTACCCAGAGATACAAGTTATCCAGGAAAAAAAGGAGCTTAGACTGATTGTAAAAAGAGAAAAAATGAGAAAATAAAAAAGTAGGTTTGCAAGAGTCTCCCCTGTATGCCCTATCTCTGATGACTTGGCTACAAACCTCGAAAGTTGCCTTAACAGAACGTGCAGTGTGTTGCATATGCAACAACCAGACAAAACTGCCAGATCAGCATCTTCTGTTTAAGCCATTGACTTCAGCCAAGAGGGAATTTATTATTCACCAGCAACTGGACAACTTAAAGCAACGATAAATGTTGTCAGGGTAGCAGGAATGATGATTTCACAGGTGAATTGTTGGGGTTTTTTTAGTTTAACATAAAGAATACTAACAAGAGACAGGCATCCTGAGTATTACCAGTTCGAGCTGTCAGGCTGCCCAACCAGCCAGAAGCTTAACTAACCTCCACTTCCCACATGCTCCTCCTGGAAAAGGCATTGCAGGAATGGACAGGAAATTAGCACTGGGGAGCAGAGGCAGGATGGTCTTTGTACCTTGGGCTGAGAATCAGGCACTAATGCAGGAGCTTCATTTCTGCCTGTTAAACAAGCTATACCTTCCTGGCGCTCAAGTGAAAAACATTCTCTGCCTCAAAATATTTCACCAGTTTACATATAGTTTTATTTTTCCCAAAGAATCATGTCACTCGATCACGGAACTTGTAGTATCCCTGTTGGGACTTTAAAACTTACTGGCTAAATTAGTTTATCCTGATTTAGGCTTCATTATCAAGACCTGTTAGATCCCTGTCCTCAGATTTTAATTTTATTTTTTCTTGCATTGGTGGGAAAGCAGCTTTTTTTCCTAGCTATGCAAAGCCACAGTGTGGAGGAAAACTCCGACTGAGAAGATTGCCCCTTAGACCTCATCACCCATGGGGTTTAGCTATCATTTGAGCACTCTCCATACAGTCAGTAGAAAGAAGAAAGCACCGTCAGGTGTGAAACATTTTATTCTAAAGTAGATGTCTAACTAGGAACAGGAGTAGAGGTCAGGCAAACCATGTCTGAACCTGGTTTACCCCTCTCTGCTGACTGTAAAGGGAGCCCCATCTAACTGGCTTAAACATATTTTCATTGCAGGCACCAAAAGAAAGATGAACTGCTCATTGTGTATCACAGCACTGAGCAACGGCCTCATGACCATCTTCTGATAAGGGTTTCCCAAGGTGGAGCTCACCTTGGGTAAGGAAGGTCAGAACAGTGGCATCCCACTGCCCGGATCCCTGTGGGGTCCCACAGGTGAATGAGGGTTTACGTTACAGCAACACAAAGGTTGCCAATGCTAGAACATGGTCTTTGGAGAGACTCCAGTGTTCTTCAGCCTCTGCTATTCCTGAAGTCTTGCTGCCACCATAAGTTTTGTCTTTAGTATCTAACCTTAAAGTGATTCCTACATAAAACAAAAAAAAAGACTGCATTTATGTAGTTAGCAAAGAGGTTTAACCATACTAGATTAGCTTCTCGGGACCAAAAGGCCGTACACAGACAGCTTCTACCTGTTCCCTGGTGCCATCAAGAAAGGTCAGCTCTGGCCACCAGCCGCAGGGCCAGAGGAAAGTTCCCGGCACACTTCATCTGGTATCACCCTTGCACCTCACTTTCCCAAATATCAGCTGAAGATGGTCCCATTTCTAATATCCATGGGCAAGCCAGGAAAAAATAAGGACCTGTGAATGTGAAGTAACATGAGTCACAGAAAGACTGGGATAAAGAGAGATATAAATGCATACTGACTTTTAATCAGGAGCACTCAGTAGCACCTCAGGACATGACAAAGGGGATGAAAGGATACACAAAGGGAGGGAACTGCTTTGCCTGGAATATAAGTTAATAACAATGATGAAGACATCTGACTAACAGAGAAAAGACAGAACAGCCCCATTCTAACACATCACCACGACCATCTCTATAAAGGCAATAAGCGAAAACACAAAAGGTATTTTTCCACAGGGTTCCTTTTCTCTCCCACCTCTCACTGAGGCCATTCCCCATATTTGCAGCTTCTTTCAAGGACAGAAATAATATTTGGCTTCCTTGGCAATGAAGAACAAAGAGACAATAGAAATCCGACGGTGGAATTTATTAAGCCGCATACTACACAAACCCCTTGTATAGGGACAGCCATCAGGCAGAGCAGAATGACCCCAGCATAACAGCAGTTAGAAAAGCTTTTTGGCTAAAAGCTATTTGCGCTGCTTTGACGCAGAGCAGTTGTTTTGATTAATAGGCTAGAGAAGGGGATTTCTTTTGCAGAGTAGCACTTTGAAGGGCTCTTTGCCTCACAGCTGTAACAGCAACTACATCCACAGCACACGTTTTCCTCCTACCTATTGTATCACGTACCAAAACACATCGCAGGCCAAAACAGTTTCAGGGTTGGCTGCTGCTAAACTCGGTGAGAATCGTGCTCATGTATGGACAGCATCACAGCTAAAGGCTGGGATTAAACTACAAGACCTGGGAGCATTTCCCAGCCCCTGGATCTGAGTGCACATCCCAGCTGTATCCCAACCCCATACTGGAACCAGACACACCATCCCTCCCCAGAAAAAGGTAATTTTATTTCTTTTTTTTTTT
>VYZM01017507.1:236214-273075 GCA_013398915.1 Dromas ardeola
AAATATTAGTAACTGTTAGGAAGGAATAGAAAGCAATCCAGAAACCACCATTCAAGGACTCCTATCCAGAAGACTGTCTGCATTCCCGGGTCCTCCTCCCATCTCCCTCCCCACTCAGAAACCATAGAGAGACGATTAAGAGAAAGGTGTTAAGTTGCAACTAGCCTTTTTCTACCTGGAAAACAGACAACTGGGAGGTGCAACAGACCACACAGAAACTGTGAGGGAGGTAAAGGGATTGAAAGTGTTGTTTCTTTCAATAAAAAAAGGTTGGTGTAGGGTCATCAAATGAGGTAAACAAAAGGAGGCATTTCCTTACCTTCTGCAAAGCTGAGCTGAGGCACTTACTGCCACTGCCCTTCTGCAGGTCTCAAACATTTACATGGAGTAAAAACACCACGACATCAGTAAAGGGAAGAAAAATCCATCAAGAACCAGTGAACTCACACACAACTTCTGAAAAAGTCCTTGAGCCGTGAGGGTGATCAAACACTAGAATAGGTTGCTCAGAGTGGTTACAGGTGGCCCTTTGGTTCAAGCTGGTAGAGCTGCTCTTCCATGATGTTTAAAGTGCCTACATCTCTGCAGTGCCTATACGGGGATCCAAGGATGAACATCTCAGATACAGAAATCTGCATGGTAGACTGAGAAGTTAGGACAGAGTACTAAGCCTCACTTTGTATTGGGTTTTGCCCTCAAGTCACCCAATCTATTAGAAGAAAAAACAGCACCAATAATAATATTATTTGAGTTCTCTGGAAATAAGCTGTAGTGTCTTAGTCAACGTGTTAGCCCAGCACAAAAGTTAGTAGGCTACTCTTATCAGAAGATAAAGAAACAGTGGAAAGGAACATGTAGAGAGGTTGGTGCTGGTCTCTTCTCACAGGTAATTAGCAATAGAACAAGAGGGAATGGCTTCAAGCTGCAACAGGGTAGGTTTAGACTGGACATTAGGACAAAATTCTTCCCAGAACGAGTGGCCAGACACTGGAATAGGCTGCCCAGGGAGGTGGTGGAGTCACCATCCCTGAATGTGTTTGAGAGTCGTTTAGACGTGGTGTTGGGGGATATGGTGTAGGGGAGAACTTTGCAGAGTGGGGTTGATGGTTGGACTTGATGATCCCAAGGGTCTTTTCCAACCTGAGTGATTCTATGATTCTATGTTTACCAAAGTCACGTGAGGATTGGCCTTTGCAGAAAGCGCAGCCTTCAGCATTGGTGGGCGTGTTCATTAACAGACTCTATCAATCTGCTTATAGTGTCTGTCTGTGTTTCCATAGCCTGGAGCTGTGGTATTGAGGCGGATTGTCTAAAGCAGAGTTAAAGACAAAGGAGGGAGAAAAGTGAAACAGGAGAACGCTGGAGAGCGTGGAGATGAAAGACACACAGGAAGGTATCGGATTAATGGACAAGCATTTATGTTGTGATCAGCTAATGCACAGAGATGAGCATGCAAGGTATTTTCTGGAAAAAAAAAAAAAAAAACCTGTCAGCCACAAAGCGATGTACAAAAGACTAAACAACCAAATGTCTAGGAAGCTGTAACTCCATCTTCCCTTCACTGTCTCTCACTCTCGAGGTGGGAGGGGGGTAAGCCAGGAGAAAGGTCAGGGGATAAAAACAGTGCGGAATTGGCAGAATGCCTCAGGTTCTGCAGAGCAGAACTGTCCCTCCCAGAGGATAAACCAAGGGCACAAAGCTTGGGTTTCCACAGCCTGCACCCTACCAAGGAGAAAAACTTCTTGGATACAATTTCTGTTTAGATATTACTTTCCCTGCATTGAGAAACAACAGAATTGTTGTATCTTGGCTAAGCAGTGGGAAACAGCACCAAAACCCTCCTACATATTGTTTGTAAAGGCACAGGGGTCAAGCAGAATTATTCTCCAAAGAAAAACAGAGCATTTAGGTGGGATGGAAACCTTCCTCAGGACTGGAAAGGCTAGGACAGCAAAGAATAATTGCCAGAAACAATCTAACAATTCCAAAGAGCAGCTTTCAGAGCTTAGTGACTCTAAGATCTCATGAGTCTGAAATAATTCCTCCCACTTCTTGTTCCCCATACGAAAAGGCAAAGATGAGAGGTTCCTGCGATAGTTAACTCAGCAGATCCATCCAGGACCAAGAGATAAAAGAGACTGATCTGCTATTCAGACCCTCATACACAGCTTATTGATCCAGGGATTTCCAAAATCAACAGTAATTTGAAGAGAGACTTTCGACAACGTGTCCAAACTCAGGCAGAAGGGCCGGTTGGAAGAATTTTTACATCTGTTTCTTTCTGTCAAGGCAATAAACTTAACAACAGTGCAACAGAATTACACTTCATTCATGCTTGACCCAGCCTGGGTATCAATATCTTTTTCAGATGTGTTAGGGGGGAACAGGATCATTAACACTTGCAAATGAGTGGCTCTCAGCAGTCTCAGCACAGCTCACGCGCAGACAGGACACATGGCTGTCATCAGGTTCTCATGGTCGTACCAATCCCTCACCTAGTTCTCAACTAAAATCTCAAGGGAAGACTGAAGGGCACAGACTTCCCAAAGAGTGATGGAGGTAGGTGATCCACAGCAACCCTTCCAAATGCAGAAGGAAGGCTTATGCCGGCTGGAACTTTTTGAAGTGCTTAACTAATTCGCCCATCACTGAAAAGAGTAATATTGATTTTTTCCACTGGTACCAATGTGAATCAAGAGAAAGATAGATGGACCAGGCATTATCAAAATCCCCATGCTTAACATAAAAGCGGGCTTGATTGTACCAGTATTTCAGATCCCTGAGGTCCTGATGTGAATTGGGGGAAATCTCATTGAAGAAGTTAGCTTCAGAGGGACAAAAGCAACAGCATGATACAGTAGTGGTCTTTGTACCCATAACTACCATATGCAACCTTGAAAAAAACTTCCTTGTTCAACATCTGCTGTGTCCAAGGAAGAACAGTTACCTACATGAGTAAAATGGCACCAAAAGAGAGGTGGCTCCCTGAGGACAGTCTCTTCTAACAAAACCAATGCCCTGAAACTTTGACCAACGAGTCTGCTCAAAACAGTGTAGCTGGCTTTTTGCTCTCTCTACCCTAAACTCAAGCCAGAAGCTGGGAGAGGTTTATAACTCAAACCCAGCTCGATATTTTCAGGTGACTTTCAGCTTCAAAAAAACACAAAAGTCCCCATATATCAACACCATGTCACACTCCTCAAAATCCCCTCTGAAGAAGGTTCAGTTAGCTGGCAAAACATCCATACATCTGAAAACTGGTGCTCTCCAGAGTAAATACAGGAAATGGGAATTTACCCAGTTCTGATGTGGGTGATGCAGTTTACTCACCTCTCCCTTCCCTTCCCTACCTTGAATACTAAACAAATTTACGCCTATAATACCCATAGAACATCCTCCTTCAAACCCAAACTCCCACACCACTGAGCAGATGACAGCACATCTGCTCTATCCTGTTCACACCTGACTGGCCACCCGCCCCCACAGATGCAGATCTACGCTGAGACAGACTATTTGTGTAAGGATGTATAAGGTAGGCATCCACCTGATATAAGGGCATTTAAATTAACATCAAAATCTGAATTACCCATGTTTGCATCTCTTTAAAGTCAATAGTGAGAAACAGGCACCTCCCAAGGACAATTTGTGGGCTGTCCCAGATCCTTTTAAGATGATATTGTGGAATCTCTATTCTCGGTGATAGTTAAAACTCATCTGAACAAGACCCTGGGCAACTTCGAAACTGTTGTGGTCATAACTTTGTTCCAGCTCCAGGAAGGCACTTAGAGATACCGTAAGCATGTGCTGAAATCCCCCTCACTTCAGTGGCCAAGGAACTGATGACTCCTCTCTTCCCAGCACTCATGAAAATCCAGTAAAACAGAAATGTTGAGAAACTGGAAAGAGCTCACCAAAAGGACCACCAAGACGATTAGAGGGCTGGAGCACATAACATATAAGGCTAATGAAAGTATGTTTAGCCTGGAAAAGATTAAGGGGAGGACCTAATTGTAGACTTACACTTCCTAATGGGGTTGGTTATTGAAAAGAAAACCAGATCCTTCCCAGAAGTGCACAGAGAGAGGACAAGAAGCAAAGGTCACAAGTTGCAACAAGGGAAAACCCAACCAAACTTAACAAAACAATTTTTCAACACCAGAAAGGTTAAGTCCTGGAACCGGTTGCCCAGAGATCCCGTGGAAGCTCCATCCTTGGGATACTTTTAGGCTCAACTGGGCAAGGTCACAAGCACCTTAAGAGAACTTTGAGGTCCACCTTGCTTTAAGCAAGGGTTTTAGCTAGAAGACCTCCAACGGTCCCTTCCACCCTAAATCCCTTTATGACTCCCTGATTTAGTCCCTTGGTGTCCCTTGAAAGCTAGTGCAGTCATAGCCACATAGTACTACTGCAATCCACAGGACAGGTATGATTTTGTAGTCAGGGACTTGTTCCTTTACCTTCTTTTCCCCCAACCAATTTCAATCAAAGTTTCTCTTGCCAAAAGATAGAATGTTTTATTAAATGTGTTTTGAATAATTTGGAGAATTAAAACTTGTAATAATAGACTGATTTCTCCATCTCACGTAACGTAACATTCCATCTCCTGCTCATCTTCAGGCAGCTCATAAGACTTTCATAATTATCATAGGCTGCTCTGTTGAACTGCTGAGAATTAGTTTTAATCTAAAATCCTTAAAATTGTATTTCATATTGCACCTTGCACTTCTTTGAGGAAGGAGGCATATAGTATACTACTTTGGAGCCGGCTCAGTGGCAACAATAGGCGCTTTTGTACCTGGGAATGGCATGTTGCCTGGGAATGGGCCAGAACAACAAATTGACATGACAGGCTTTGCCTGCTGTGGAAGTATTAAATCTCAGCTGATAGTGGAACTATCACCTTTCTCTGAAAAGCACCTTGATCTGAGCTATGCTGTCCCTTAACCATAAAATATAAATGACTCATGGACACAAGGAGAGATTGGTGTGCGTCCCATTCAGCCTGGAGGCTGGGGAAGGGCATTTCCTAGACAGCTCCTAAAATTCAGCATAACAATATGCAGCTCTCCCAATCCCCAAAACAAGCGGGTCTCTGGAGCAGTGAAGCACAGAGGATTATATTCAGAAACACCGGTCCCCTCAAGAAGCCTTTGTTCGCACATCATTGTCAATGCACATTGAAGTCAATTCCCTCATTAAAGCTAATGCCAGGACTCCCCCACTTTAGGGCAGTCAACCTCTACCAATGCACGGTTTTCAGATGAGTAAGGGCTGGCAGATTTATCTTAGTGTAGCAAAAGCCAGTAATCTAGAAAGTCCTCATGGATACCAAAGCCAGTGTTACTTGGGTCTTTCTCTTTTCACTCAGCTGAGCTATTTGAATCAGTTCAGGCTCTGGATATATCCTGATGCCCACACTTGGTCCCCCCGCATGAGGCAGCTTGGCTACAAGGGGCAGCAGTGGCAATCTCAGCCTAGAAATTACTGCTTTTTCCTCTGTGTGCAAGTCGGGGGAATGGGTCCTTCAGCCATGGCCCAGAGGACTCACTAGCACCAGGCAGTTTGCAATCTAGGACTTTTAACGCTCACTTCAGGTTAAGAAGAGGCACTTTTTAGGTATTTGCATAGCATCTCTAAAAACAGCACTGCAGACCCGATCAGGCTACAGCAAATGCATTCATCAGGGTCACCCACCTAATTTTAGCCAATTTACTGAGCTATGTGGGAGTACTATCACCCCAGGATCCCTCTGCCATCCACGGAGATGGAGGGGCGCTTCAGAAGGGCAATTCAGCCAGTCTGGGATACAAATCAGCATCGAGGTGCCTGGGTCTCTCCACGGATCACAGGGTGTGCCCTGGACACATACATTTCTAACACAGGCATCACTTTTACATATAGAAGTACAAGAGGCTACTTCCCTTAGCGGTTGTTTGAACCTTCGACAGATGTGGATCTCTCTAAAGGTAAGAAACATCTTGTTATGTCTTTCCAGCTTTCCAGTGTCTAACAGCTTTCCAGATCTGAGCTGTAACTGTTTTAAATCCCACCCAAGTATTCCTAAGCGGCTGCCACTGATCTAGGACCTAGCTAGGGACCAGCCACCATGTCCCTGCTCCTCGGAGCTGTATGTGCTGAACTGGGGTGAGGGGTAGCTCATGGAGGAGAAGCAATTACCAAACAACTCTGTCACAAGGCATGGGGAATTCCAAAGCATGGATGAAGCCTCAGAAAAATAATATCAGAGCCTTGGACACTTCATCAGAAATGCACAGTGAAAAGGAGATTGATACAGTTTGGGATTTTAAAAAAGAAAAAAAAAAAGAAAAAAAGAAAACCAGTAACACTGTCAAAACACACATTCAAGGTTCACTTATCTCTTACCTCTTTGTCTTTAATCCTTTGTCAGGAGAGAAGTCATCCAAGCTAATTAGTCCAAAGGTTTATGAAGGAAGCAAGTAAAAGAGACAGAAGAGACTATTCCTTAAATCCATAGAGATAACAAGGGAAGCTTCCTCAGCATTAGACCATAAATTTTACCAAACCATCCTCTCAGTTTTATTGCTGAGACTAGCAAGTTCCCTGCAGTTCTTGATTACAATGGGAACAAAGTAATTAGCACATGGACGGCCTTTAATTAGCATATCTACTTAAAGAAAGATGCTCAGCTACCAAGTTGCCATGATAAGGAATTGTCCTTTTTTGCCACGGGCTAGGTGTGCTCCACCTGATTCCTGTGGCAGAGAAAGGAGGAGGTGGCAGCAGAGGAAGAGTGAGCAGTACCTGTTCCGCTCACTGCAGAGTCTTTCACCCAGGCCTTTCCCAGGATGAAAACTGGAACAGCAAACAGACATGAGAACTAAGAGGTAAAGGAGGCATGTAAGAAGAGAGGGGAAATGGACCCATATGTTTGAAAAAAAGAAAAAAAAAAAAAGCCGTAAGTTTCATCAGCAATGAGCAGACTGACTATTCACCGTAGGCAAAGGACAGGAACACCTAATTTTCTCTCTAATATCTCTCTCCTCTCCCCATGAAGACAAAGGAGGATTCATGGCTGAGATTTCCACCTTTTTTAACTCCCATATACGCCTGAGACATGCAGCCCATGAATTACAATTCAGACAGGCTAACTCAGTGCCCTAACTTAGGGGTCATCTGCAGTCAAGAGCACAAGGAGCCGATCTGGGCAGCCAGGCTCTGATTCCTTGCACAGACAACACAGAGGAGTAGAGCGCATCACTCAGATCATCAGAAGCAAGTGCCAAATGTGTCAGTTGGGGCAACTTCTCTCCACTGGCTAAATGAGGCAGCAATGACAAGTGATCCCAGTGTGCCCCCTCATATCCACCACTGTCAGGAAACAAAACACAAGAGACAGTGGGAGCTGTTTCAGAGAAAGGCTTCTCCCAGAAAATGGCCAGCTTGCATGACAGGCAAGAAATGAGGATTATATTAATAACAGGGGAGAAGACTTGTGCCTAGAACACTAGAGTTGTTCTTCCAGTTTGTTTTGCACATTAATAACCGCCGCACACGTTAAGAGGTTTGTGCCTTCAGAGATTCACTATCCTTGAATTATCTCCCACTGCAGATACAGATACAACATTTACAGGCTTTAGGAAAATTCACCCTAACAGCAGCAGTGGTCTTCTCTCACTGCTCTCACCAACAAGGGAGCCTCACAAAGACTCTTAGGAAGGGGGATTTGCAGGGGATTACGATTAAGCCAGTTTCAGTTACTGAAAAGTGAACTTCTGCACAGGGAATTAGGGCTGCGATAGCTAATTATTTGGCGTTCCTTTGCTCCTATCTTTCACTACGCAACTTCAGGGCATGCTACAGAGACAGAAATAAGAAGCCAGACCTTCTGCAGCCAACAGGGACACACACTGCTTGAATGAGTGTAACACGGGTGGGAAACAAAAACCCTCTGGGAGTGTCCCCATGCAGCCATCAGGATAGGAATCCAAGGGGCAAGGAATAGTTCTGGGTCACTCCCAGGGCAAGAACATTTGGAGGCTGAGAGAGAAATGAAGATCAACCTCCAACACTCGTGTGCCGAGAGCTGCACAGGGTGCCTTGAACACGGTCATCAAAGAGACCACTGGAGCACAAGAGAGACCATCACAGTTTTGCTTGGGAAACAACTCATTCCACACCGTATCACACATATTGCTTTTATGTTAAGTGAAATGCGATGACTGCAACCTTAAAAAAACATGAATGTGCCAAGAATGGGCCGCTGTCTAATGGATAAAGCTCTAGACTGGGCTTATGGGACTTCAGCCAAGTCACTGAGCTGCTCTGTGGTGTCCTGGAAGCCTTCATTTCCTGTCGTACATGTTACTTCCCATTCTGTCCTCTCCCTATATGCCCCAGATTTTGTCCCTGAAAGTCTCTCAGTCACCAGGTGCTCCTACAATCCCTATTTTGCCCTCAGTATTGGAGTACCGATACCTCAGCACCAACATTAATAATTTTTGAATCCACTCTCTGCTGCAGTTGCTTTTACAGTTTATAAGACAAAGAACACAACTAAATGAAGACCAACATTTAAATACTGAAAACTATTAGGCAGGTTTTGGAGAATACATGAGCAAGGGGAGTCACTTGGAGAAATCCAGCCTCTCACAATCCATCCACTCTTTGCAGGAAGGCTGTGCCAGGCATTGCCTTTTTAGCAAAGGCTTTTATGGCCAGGGAAAAAAAACAAATTCCCAGTTCAATTCCCAAGTCCAACAAAGTCTCTTGGTTTCAATAAACTTCCCCCACCTTTCTGTGCTGGTACAGCTACCCACTGTTTGTCCTTGACTTGCTCACTTGCAAGACTTTATTTCAACACCCCAAAGACGGTCTCTTCTGCTGTAGGTACAGTGAAAAGGGCCTATTTAGTTGAAATTAACCTCAGCAAAATTCACTGCACTCTTGTAAAACAGCTTATCATCTGTTCAGTGAAAGCTTAACCCAGAAAGGTTTCTAACCTCATAAACCACAAGCCTCTAACAAGGGAAGAATCAAGAGGCTTTTATAAGCTGCTGGAGTACACCAGGCCCCCTGAGTCACCCTGGGAGAACAAAACCACAGCAAAGCAGCTCAAGGATCTAAAACCTAACAGAGCTATTCACTTCCAGAGCCTTATAAATACTAACTGCTGGACTAAAGGGACATTCAAAGATCGATCAAGTGTTAAGTTCAAGACCTGCTGTCGTTCCCAACACTAGACACTATCTCTGCTAGGACCTAGTGCTATTAGGTCATTTAGGTCTCAATCCAGTCAAATATTTTATGTATTTGACCTTCAACTCAGGCAAGATAAATGGAAATAGTAACCTGCTTTTAAAAACTAAGCATGTATTCATTCATGTGCCTCAGTAGACTGGGGCCTCGCTCTGTGCAGACCTGCAGTGGTCTGCGGCATTAAATTCCCATCGCTGCCATGGTAAGCAAGGTGAACGCTGCTGCGTCTACTACCCAAAGAGTGGTCCATGCAGGTGTATCTGCTACCTGTGTCAGTGCAAGAACAGCCACGCATGACACCAGCATTTTAATTCCATGAGAGTGAAACTAACCACCACCACCACGCAAAGCTCTAACATAACAACCTCCTCAGTACTAATTCCACATATAATTTTCTAACAAAAAAAGATTAGGAGCTCAGCCCCAAAATATGCTCTTCGGCAAAAAAAGGCCTTTATTACAAGATTGGCAAAGTTTTCCATAGCCAAATATAGCTGTACTGCAGCATCTTCTTCCATGCAACTTTCATGCTAACATCATCTGATTGATGGCACTCACAGTCCCACACATACCAGGATACCTCTGGTGTCCCATCTTCCCTCTCTGCCTTCCACAGTGAGGAGGTTCAAGGATGCGCAGGGAGACTGTGGAACTGGTCCAACAAGGAGAAAAAAGGGAAAAAGACAGTAGGATTTTATCAGATCAGCCACAAACCATCCTAGGCACAGATCAACAGGGAAAGTGCATCTCATGATTAGACTTATACCATGAGGTTGTTTCAGTCTTGTGCTAATTAGAAGTATATTCAAAACTGGCGTATGAAATAGGATAAATGCCAGACAGCTAATAGAGTGATTATTCTTTTCCATGTATGAAGAAGAGGAAACCCAGCACAGCTGTCTTGTTTATCATACCACACGGGTAAAATCTCCCTGACTGAATCTCAGCAGTCCCTCCCCATACTGGCCTCCTCCACCATTTATTCCCACCTCCGGGCTCTGTGTTTTGTCTAGCAGAGAGCAGGTGAGATTGGCTGTGTGGTCTCATAAAGCAGAGTAATCTTTAGCCCAAACTTGCCTGCTTGATCCTTCTGCCTAACAAAAAGAAACAATTCAGCTTTCAGCCTTGTTTACATGGGTGCTTAAAAGCATCTCAGCTCAGACAGCAGCAGCTCAAGTCCCCCTCGCAAGCCGGGTGAAAGATGTGCTGCCCTGCCTGCCACAAAACCTGGCCTCTGGCGCAATCTCACTGGGCAGCCATTCCCATGCAGCAGTTCAGCCGTTCTCTTGTTTTGCCATCGTTTTTCACATAGAAAGACAGTGTAGGGTACAGGCAAAATGTGGGACTATTTTATATGGCAGGCCTGCCTACCTGCCTGGCTATGGGCTGAAAGACCTAGAACACATTTTACAAGAACAAAGCTGTTTCTGTGGGTAAGGATCCAAAGAAAAAAAAAATCAGTATTTCCACATTTCTAAACTTGTTTTCATTCTGATCTCGTTTTGATGGGGAAGTTTCCTGCCTCCCAAAGCAAGACTCTAGATCAGCTACAACCTTACAACAGATAAATGAGCTGATATGGAAGTTCCTGGGCTGTCCTATGTCAGGCAGGTACTTACCCATTAATTCCTTATCTCAGGCAGCTGCCGTAACTACTGCACTCTTATGGTGGAGATCAGCTAACATCTCATTCACCAAAGGAATATATCACAGGATGGAAGAGCTTCTGCTGGGGGGGATTCAAAGAGAAATGGACTCTATGGATTTGACCTTCAGGCACTTGAATGTGGGTCTTTCAGCTCCCAAGTGAGCATGCAAACAAAATGTGTATTCTAGAAAAAGGAGAAAGTGGAAAGAGTTGGTGTCTCCGATTATGAAAAATGCCTAAGGATCTTCAAAGACAAAAATGTCAAAACATTTCATGACATACAGATCTTCTTCTGTCCAGGCCCATCCAAGAGGTCTCAATAGAATCAAAGAACAGTTTGGGTTGGAAAGGACCTTTAAAGGTCATCTAGTCCAATCCCCCTGCAATGATCAGGGACATCTTCAACTAGATCATGTTGCTCAGAGCCCCATCCAACCTGATCTTGAATGTTTCCAGGGATGGGGCATCTACCACCTCTCTGGGCAACCTGGGCCAGTGCCTCACCACCCTCATTGTAAAAAATTTCTTCCTTATATCTAGTCTGAATCTACTCTCTTTTAGTTTAAAATCAGTAGTCCTTGTTCTATCATTACAGGGCCTATTAAAAAATACCCCAAATCCCCCATGTTTCCTTTGAAATACCAGCCTTAACTTATATGAGCCATTGTTTTCCATACACCAAATTAAGTTAACTATCTGAAGAACACTGAATAAATACCTGCTGAGGTTAATACTGCTCTTTTCCTCACGCACAGAGGCCATGATAGCCCAATGTGACCCCATCTATCACTAGCACATTGTTTCACATTTACCGAAGACTCGACCAAGGGTGACTAAGTGGCTTGTTCGAACCGGGGATGGCATTGATTTGTAAGTGGAGGAAAGATCAGAGACCTCCATTAGTATTCCCCCTGCCTGGCTTTACCGATTCCCAACTGAAAGGGAAGGAGGATTTTCTCCGTGTTTTTTCACCCCCCTGTCACAACAACAGTTTTAAATAGACTTCAAGTAATGTTTGGATGCAAAACAGATGTCACTTCCTCCTTGCATACCCCTAAAGGAATTTGGTGCTGTTTTCATGTTTGCTGTCTCCCAGGATCTTGGGGATATCCAATTTCCCATTCAAACACAGGCAACAGAAAAAGCTGAATGGCAGATTTTTGTGGATTTCTCCTCTGTCCCATGCCCGAACCTGTAACATGAATGAGGCTTTTGGTAGCTTTGTCTTTCCTTTTTAATAACTACTTCATTTACTACTTACAAAAGCCAGTCGTCTTTCCTCGTTGCAGCCTCCTAATAAGATTCCCCCCACATCACTGAAGCCCAATTGTTCTCGGAGGCTGGGTTATTCAAAAAACAAGAAAGTTTGGATTACACAGCTATTCCTGCTGGCATTCAAAGCCACTGCACCCCTCCCCACTCAGCTCTTCAGCAGGGAGAGATCCTCCAGCCAGCGCCACTTCCAGAGTGGTGGGACAGGCTGAACAGCTACGTGCTTTCCCTGCCTGCCCAGTTCACATCTTTTACATCTGCGGTGGGAAAAAGAAATCCCTTAGGTGGGGAGCTAATACTCTGCCAAGCCAATACAACCCTCCTCTGTTGGCATAGCTCCGCTGTCACGTTGAATGTCACAGCTGCCAACCACCCTGTGGAGGTGTGGAGTCCCCTTGTACCACACTCAGGGTTGGTGTGCTTCCATAGGGAAAAGGGGTCTGCTGCATACATGGTCTCTGATACACCATCCATCTGAGGACCTCGCTGTAATTCTGGAACTTCATCTCACCGCACACCACCACGCTGCATAGGAAGTGACACGGTAATCACACCCTTCGTGCGAGTTAATGAATGGCAGCAACAAGGGGCTCAGACTGCTCTAAACAACTTTGAAAAGGCTGCAAAATCCCCGTCCCTCCTAGATCTTTGAGATGCTAAGCACATCATCCTGGCGGAAGTCCTTCTTTGCAAGCAGTTTTAACATGAAGCTGGAAAACCATACCATTGCTGAATCCATCTGGATCTGTCCCTGCCAATCACTTTGGCTATAAACCAGTATCTCTGAGTACACCCAAGAAGCAAAGGTCCCTTAACTGCCCATTCCCTGATCCCACAACGGGCACTTCAACCCCAGAGCCTGAGGAACTTGTAGCAGGCCCATTTCTTTGAAAAATGGTGTCTTTCCCCTTCTGTTCCAGGTTCCCTCTCAAGCCACAGAGTCACTTTGGCTGTTTTGAGCAGCAGCTGAAAACATGCAGGTTTGGGGTTTTTTTTTTTTAAGTGCTGCCTCCCTTTTTTTTTTTTTCCTTAAGGAAAGTGGCCTCCTTTTTTCCCATCCAGATGCATTCAATAAAAAAAAAAAAAAAAAATGAGGGGTTTATTACCCCTGTAAGTACAGGGTTTAATTCAGCCCTACCATCTGACTCAGGGCAGACGATAGAGGTAAAGGAGGAGAGGAAGAGGAGAGACACAGAGAGATGAAACCATTTACTGAGTCACACTGCAATTCAGTGAAAGCACCAGAAGCCCAGCCTCATGCCCTACTGATACTGCTCTACTCATCTAGCCATTAGGTCATGAAATCACCCTTTTTACGTGACTGAGAAAAGTTGGAGGGCTCTACGCAGTAATGACACTGTGAAAATAATGCATTTGAGTATCCTCATTACAAACTTTTTCTTGGGCTTCTTACTGCAACGGTGTAGCTGTGCTGGGTCACCGTTTCTGACACTGTGTCACACATAGACGTTAGTAATAACAAGCTCACTCCAACCCACTTCCAACAGCTTTGATGTGCTCTTACCCCCAAAAAAAATGAATTGGGAGGAGGAGAGCAGCACTTGGCTGCTCAGCATTGTGGCTGCTCTGAATCTGGCTGCTCAGTGCAACCCTGACAGCTTCATTATAAACACAGCAAATGTTCTGGAATGACAGGCAGGACTTAGCAGTCGTTTCCTTGCTCTGGGACTGTTTGATTTCCATTTATCACACTCATGCAAAGCAAGGTGTGTAGACAATATAGGGCAGGGAGACAACTTCAAAGGAAATTCCTCTCAGCAACGAAGTATGAGGTTCCCTTAGAAAGAAGCTGTTCCACTTGTCAGGCCAATTAGCGGCAGCTCTGCTGCTTTGGTGGGAGAAGTAGGGGAGAGGGTCCGGTGGGGAGCGCAATGAAACCCCTGCGTGATTCATTGAATCACCCCTGAAATATCCCGGGAAAATCTGCATGCAGAAACATCTCCCATTTCCTGCAGGCGTAGTCAGCCCACGTAAGGAGGCTGCCAAGAAACACTAGGTGCAGAGAAAGCCCAATTCTTCACTCCACATTGACAAGCAGAGAGGGACCTGCACGCTCATCTAGAATTCACCATGGGAAATCAGGGAGAAAGGCAAGGTGTGGCACCAAGTTATTTCCTAAACAGTCAGGGTCTGTGAATAAGTGATACGATCAGAAGACATTTCCTGCCCAGGCTGCCCTCAGTTTATGAAAGAAGGGCCAGAGAAACCACTCTTCCATCCAGAAAGGACATGCACATCAGAGCTGATGGCTACATAAAGCTAACCAAGCCCTCCGCTCCTGAAGAGAACAACATATTTGTGGTCATTAATATGATATTAATGCCCGTGTACACACTGTTACACAAGGGAAGCCTCAGTGTTGTGCTTGAGGCCAAATTTGAGGCTGTCCACACAACTTCACCCTCTGCAAGGGCAGCACCAGAGGAGCTGGTGCTGTTCATGGCAGCCCCGAGAACATCCTAAATTTTAGATCGTGCTCAAGGCCATGCTTATCTCATAACTTTTCCACTTGTGCCCATCTCATTTGCCTTTGCTGTAATGTCATACCACTGATACTGCCCCGAGACCTTCCTTAAAGGGAGCTGTCACTGCCTCCTGCAAGAGCTGCTGAGATCTGAAGTCACCATGATTTTGGCACAACCACCACAGAAACATACACTTCAGGTGCCATGCCATGCAGTCATCCTGCTTGGGTATATATGGGCCAGACCACTGACTCCATCATCTTCAGCTGACCCAGATGATCCCCTACCCTCTTTGAACTTCACACACCTTGTCATATGACAAGAAGGGATGCCCTGATCACCCATTTGTCTTGTACACCCTCAAAAATAATAACTAGTGGCAGGTCCCCTTCTCTTGCCCTGAGACAATTGGCGCAGCCTGGCCTTGGCCATAAGGTTAATTCCTCGTAGCCTCCAAACTGGTACCGCTGGACCACAAGTGCCCATCCCTAACTCCAGAAATTGGACACAAACTGTTTAGGAAAGTGCCAGGGAACTGGTCTGACAGTATGACTATCAAAACACCCTGGCACAATGGTCACAATCCATGATTTCTTCTATAAATCACAAGGAAAAAGAAGCCAGAGAGAGGATATAGCCCATACCAAAAACTGTAGCACAGCAGGAACCTCTCAGCGCACTCTTCAGTCATTACTGTACTTCATGCAGAGCCTATAAGTGATGGGAGCATATCATTCCCAAAAATCTATGGTGAATAATAAAATCCAGGGAGAGTTACAGCTGACAAAGACAGAACTCAGCACTTCAAAGCATCACCTGCACGCAAAAGCATTCCCACATGTCAGAAAATAAAATTAAAAAACAGTGATATTGGCACTCACAAAAGCAGGTCTGTTTCTTTGTCTGAAGGCACATCTTGATTTCTGTATTACTCATCTTCAGAAAAAGGGCTCTGAGCATTTCCAACAGCATGAAGCTGCGTGGTAATCTGATTTCGTTCCCTGGATGGATTCTTATTGGGATAGATGTTTGGTCTAAACTCATAAAAACAAAGTCAGGGCTCCAGCTGGGTATATGTGAACATTTCTGCCTACAGAAGCGACAGTGATTTTTCAGGCTGAAGTGCCATCTTTTATAACCTTCAGTATTGATTTTAATGTTGGTTAAAAAACTCTTAAAAGACTTTAAAATTCTGTGTGACCAAAGGCCCCTACCTGTCTTAGATTATTAAAAAGAAAAGAAAAGAAAAAACGCAACTGCGCACCTATCGATTTTTCTCTTCTTATCATTTTTCCTCCCAAATTAAAAAATGGCTTTTTCAGCAAAATTTTTTTTGTGTTGCTTTTTCTTTGAAAATTCTCATCTAACTTCAAATTTTCAGGTTCAAAAGCTAGAGGGGAAAAAAAAAAAAAAAAAAGATCTCCTAGAAAAAAAGGAATTTGTAGAACCTGTTTTCATTTTTATTTAAAATAAAAACTGTAACTGTTATTTGGTGTTACGTTTTAAAGTGAGGTGTTTTTCCTCCAACACAATAATAATTGATACTTTTAACTAGCCATTTGCTAAATAGCTTTGAACTACTTGGTAGCTTGTTAAGCATGAGACGAACTCATGGTCCCTCTTCTCAAGAGGCAAAATTTTTCATTAATCATTTGCATTTAATTAATGCAAAGAATGGAATAGGCTGAATTTCTCCCCCTCAAACCTACCAGCCCAGGATCTGCTATGCTGCATAGTTGCATGGCCAGCTCTCCCTTAGGATGGAAAGCATTTTCCAGGCAAACCCCTGCTTTCCCAAAGAGCACGCCCAGGCCAAGCAGGGAGGGAGGAGAAGCAGCCTGGGCAGGGGGAACAGCAGGGCGCAAGGTCTTTGCTGCTGACGGGTCGGGGTTTTCACCTCTTTCAGGACTTTCTTTGGAAAGCTGTCAGAGCCAAAAGAGAGCGGTCTATTCATGGTATAAATTTTCTTCATCGGTAAAGACCAAATCCCAGCCTCCCATCCCTGTGTGCAACCCAATTACTGAGATTTCAAAGGCAAGCAGCGCTATTAAGCCTGTTTAGCCAGACCTCCACCATAACATTGGTCTTAGGTGTTCACACGACAAACCTTTCACTAGAGCTCAATAACTTCAAAAAGAAGTATTCACTGAGTAAACTCCTGCATTTTGGATTTAAAAGCTCCGAGCACGCAAAAAACTGTGGCATACCTTCATAAGCTACAATAATAGTTAATTACCCTCCTTGTTAAATGCTCGTGTCTTGTTTCCAGCAAGCATTACTCACAACTGGATACAGGCCCAGGCTCTCTCTAGCTGAGGTAAATGAGTGTATTTTTCTCCTCTCAGTTCCTTTCACTACACTTCTGGAATACAAAATGAGATTCACTAATGGTAACTGAGCTGTTGACAAGTCTTCCCAGCCAGGGACATAGAATTAGTGTTGCTAACCTTCATAATTTAAATTACAAACCCAACAGTAATTAGTGTTTTTCTTGGAGCTCCATCTCCTGGAGACAGGTGATTACGGGACAATCCCTACTTTACTTACTTGAAAAGTACATTTTAAACACTGTGGCAAAATCTAGAAGTGCCTTGACTACCCCTAACAGATGTATGGGTACAACCAAAGACAGATTGAATTAACTCTAACTTTACTTATTTCTCATTAAAACTAATGATTATTGTTATAGCAGATGTCATGATTTGCAACTGTTGAATGTTTGGAGGGAGAGAGACTCCTGAGTTATCTCTGAGACAAATAAAGGCTGAGAATATCAAAAGAAACCAAAAAGTCCTTCTCCTGGCATTAAGAGGAAAACAGATGACCACAAAAGTTCTGAGGTTTGGGCAGTTACCACCAGCAGAAATGGCACAGGACCAAGGGAGCTCATGTCAGCTTTGCCAGTAACTTTGGGAGATCAACTCTCATCGCTGGAAAAGTGTAAAGTTTTCTTTGTCAATGGAATCTTCTCTGGTGAAGAGGGCCTACAAAGATGCCTATATGAAATATCAACTGAGACACAGAAAAATCAGCATGCTCCTGACCTGAACACGTCAAGGTAGATGCACCCCCTGCATTTGTCCTGATATAAAAATATAAAATCAAGTGTTGGCCCAGGACATGTAAGTCCTACATAGTAACTAAGAAATGAGGACTGCTATAAACTGTCACTACTATTACTTCATGATGATCCATAAGATGACTTGTGTTATTATATTACTCTAATTTATTATTTGAATTGAACTAGTAAGTTTAACTGAAGACAACAGAGATCTAACTGAAGCTTCCTTGTAGGTTGGTCCTTGTGTATTCTGCAAACCAAGACAAACATCTTTTACAACAACACAGAGTGACCTCCTTAATTTAATAAAAGGCAGCACCACACTAATCTGCAAGAGCATACAGGATGTTCAGCTTTCACATTCCCCACATGTTTTTTCTTCTTCTGAGTCTGCACTGTCAATGTTTGTCTCCAAGTTCAATTTGCCTTAAGGGTAATATAACAGTCCCCGGGTTCTCGCACTGCACGGGGTTAAGTCAGGCTAATTCAGTCAGTCTCCCACTGAGCTCACACAAACAAGCCCTCATATCCCTCCCGAGCCAGGGGGGAACCCACTACTCTGAGAATGACTCCATGGTATTAGTAGCAGTTGAGACCCTATTCTGTCAAGAAAATGACATTTTGTAGTATCTTCAGAAAACACGAAAGGTATTTTCTCCAGGAATTCAGCCTCCCATGCTCAGCTGGAGAAAGATCTTAGTTCACAAATAGCAAATTTCTGCTTTATTTTTGACTATTCAATGGAAATTAAAGGGTGGGTGTCAGGAGGATGGGGCCAGGCTCCTTTCAGCGGTGCCCAGTGACAGGACAAGAGGTAATGGGCACAAACTTGAGTATAGGAAGTTCCACCTAAACATGAGGAGGAACTTCTTTACCTTGAGGGTGGCAGAGCACTGGAACACGACTCCCCAGAGAGGTGGTGGAGTCTCTGTCTCTGGAGACATTCAAAACCCGCCTGGATGCGTTCCTGTGCGACCTGCTCTAAGGTGACCCTGCTCTGGCAGGGGGTTGGACTAGGTGATCTCCAGAGGTCCCTTCCAACCCTACGATTCTATGATTCTATGAAATTTCTATTCAGTCAAGGCCTAGTAAACAGATTACTGGGAGCTGTTTTACTGGAGCTAGCGCTCTGCAGAAGACCATTTGATAGATTATCTCTTCCTCAGATGTGGTCCCCAGGAGACAACCTAGGAGGTCTCCTCTGAGTAAAATGCTGCTGTTCGGCACTGTAAATGCTTAACCCTTCTTGTTTGTTTTTGCTTTCAGTGTGCTGGAGGCAGGAAGATAATCCCGCAGCTGGGTTGCAGTGCATAATCTCACTATATATTTATGCGATTTCCCCATTTACCTATGAGCTGTAAAAAATCCCACCTTGCCTGATGAAACCTCATCTTTCCTTGAAACCCAGCAGCATTTCCCCAGTGACTCTTCACTCAACTGACAATCATAGAATCATAGAATCATAGGGTTGGAAGGGACCTCTGGAGATCATCTAGTCCAACCCCCCTGCCAGAGCAGGGTCACCTTAGAGCAGGTGGCACAGGAACGTGTCCAGGTGGGTTTTGAATGTCTCCAGAGATGGAGACTCCACCACCTCTCTGGGCAGCCTGTTCCAGTGCTCTGCCACCCTCAAAGGAAAGAAGTTCCTCCTCATGTTGAGATGGAACTTCCTATGCTCAAGTTGATACCCATTACCTCTTGTCCTGTTGCCGGGCACCATTGAAAAGAGCCTGGCCCCATCCTCCTGACACCCCCCCTTTAAGTATTTGTACACATTAATTAGGTCACCCCTCAGCCGTCTCTTTTCCAGACTAAACAGACCCAATTCCCTCAGCCTTTCCTCATAAGAGAGGTGTTCCGGTCAATCCCCTTGATAACCTTTGGTATTCAGATAGCATAGTCTAAAATACGTATCCTACAAAAGGTTTAATTGTCCTTAATTTATTAACTCTGATTCCCCTTTTTCTCAAAATACAGTGCAGCGGAAAAATAACTAACTCCCACCTATGGTGCTACTTCAGCAATGGCATCAAATAAGAGTGCGCAATAAATCTCTAACTTACAAGTACATTTTAAAAGCTCCACTTAATCCTGTTAGAAGTTTAAAAAGAAGTTAATATTTAACTTTATATCTACATGTTTTAAAAGTTTATTCTCCTTTGGCTTTTTGTTCCAAAAGTGATTTTTGTGTGTGAAAGTTTAACAAGAAATGCTTTTAAAGAGGGGAATATGATTTGATTTGGCTGAGCTACAGCTCTGTTTTTCTTAAAATTTTAGTCCTTTAAAAAAAATCCAGAGATACACAAAAATTGGACATTTCCAAAGAAACATTAAATACTTTTTGAGTCTGTCTCCTTTGCAATAGCAACGGACACTATAAATACCTCAAAAATAGACAGAGAGATAAATAAGGAATCCAGGATTGCTTTTAAAAGCAGAGTAAAAATAATGCATCCTCCTCCTAGAACTGTCAGATGCTATCAACATCTGGCTACATCTGCATGGATTTGTAAATGGGAAATGATAGTGCAGAATGACAATCTCAATCTCTAGCTGCACCTGATCAAGATGGCATTTAAACTGTGACAGCTGAAAACACAGCAGAATTGATGGGAACGGCAACCTTTAAAAAGGCATGTGCAGAAGCATTAGGCACCTGTTTGCTTTATTGACAGGGCAGGCTTTGTTTAAGAAGAATAGCTAGCATATTTAATCTTCATGTCAAAAGACACAGTGGCATTAAAGGGTAGAGAGTTACCTCAGGGACAAAACTACAGTCTTTAATCATCCCGATCGTTGTTGTTTTGGACACTGGAGCTTGATTCAATAACTTCACCCTTGTGTTCTTACTCCCCACTTCCACTGCTCTGACTTCGAAAGGTCTGGGACTCTAGCCCTTGTTTTAAAGGTGGTAATTACACTAAACTGGCAACACCAACGAGCTCTGGTTCCAGGTCGAGTAACACCAGAGAATAAGAAGGAGATATTAATTATGGAGAGTGGATAATTGCTTCCTTAGCAGCTAATCCTCCCATTTATCCACCCAAAAGGTCAGATTCAGAAACCCAACACCCTTTCAAAGCAGAGTGAATAATCTGTTCTTGTGGCCCTATGCCAGAACTCTTGGCTATGCGCTAATCTGGACTACTTAGGGGCAAAGAGCCTGTGCCAGCCATTTAAAGAAAATGTAAACACTCATCTTTCTTCCTGGCCACTTGAAATAGGCACCTAAAACCGAACAGAAACAGGCACAAACGCAATTCATCACAGGCAGGTTCTGTTGTTTAGCCAAGACAAGCAATACTTTGGTGTCTCATTATGCAAAGACAAGGCAAAACACAAGGGCTGCAAGTCTGTCTTCACATAAACTGGTGTGAGGCATGACTGTGTCTAAGTAAAGACCTGCTGGGTTAGCCCCTAAGGTGCTCTCCTCTTACCCCACGGGGAGAAAAAGTAGCTTTTATCAGAGCTGCCAATACCGAGCACACAACCAGCACTGCCAATGCACATCATCTCTGAGAAGAAACACTCCCACTCTTCCAGTCGAAGCTGTTGGGGGTCAGACAGCCTGGCAGTGGGCTGGTGGCCTCAGACTAATCAGACCAAATAAAATAGTAAAGTTAACATTATTTTCCTATAACGCATCCTACTGACCAACCACCTGGGACATTTGACGTGCAGAAACTCACGGTGATAGCTTGCCCCGCTATCTCTAGCTCTCACCTCCAAACCATCTGCTCTACTTTATTTTGGTCATGCTATTCCTACATCCCCCTACAGAGGCCTTGTCACATGGCGGGCAGAGTGACAGCAAGGCAAGGGATGGGGAAAAAGCCATGGTGCCAGGCATGGAAACCTGCTCTCTGCTACAGCCCCTTCCACAACTCCTGTTCGCGTTTTCCCCCATCCTGACTGCAGAACAAGACCAGGCTTCTGAATGAATATAAAATAAACACATCAAACTCTGTTTCAACAACTTTGAACCAGCAGAGGAAGTTCTTGCGTTACAATGCTGCAGCATTTTTGATTGCAGAAGCCCTAAAGCCCGATTTCCTCTTTGGTAAGATTGGACTCCCACAGCAAAGTTTTGTTCCATTAGTTATTCCAAATGAAAACCATCCAACGACTTTAAGTGACTTAGGCTCAGACCCAGATTCAATACAAGATTTAGCCTCCCACCAAAAATCAACCAAGAAGCCAGGAGTCTGAGCAGGAGCTATGGTCCTACTCAGTTAAGATCCTACTTAAGTCACGGCGTTTCAAAGGCCATTTGAAGGAACTGACTTCTGGAGCTGCGTCTCCCTCCCTGTTGCCCATTAAGGGAACTGTAACAACACTGAAGACAGAAGGAGCTAAATTCCAGTCCCCCGGGTAAGGAAAGATCATTGCAAAGCAGGCTTCTCACACAAGCAACCACCTCAGACCAGGGCAAAACAAGGCATTTTGCTTTATTTCCTGTAGGCAGGAAATAGGGCAGAACAAGGCATATTCATTTATTTCTAGACATCTCAAATGAGCCTTGATAGCTGCTTTTACAAAAGAGAGAAAGAAAATAATGGGGCTCACACAAAAGGAAAGAACGCATCAGGCAGATGAGGGGATGCTCTCCACGACATTTCAAAATGATGTAATAACTTTGATTTAATGTGTAATCAACTAGCCTCATTTGTTTTCTTTCTTGATGGCACCTTTTGCTCCCCACACAAACCCGAATCTTAATTTGTTACAAGACAACAGAAACTTTTTGCTTTTGATATTTAGTATCAGCAATTTGTTTGGCACACACAGGGAGTATTTTAAGGCCGTATTTCCCAGTCGTTGCTCTGCTTACTGGTCAGAAAGTGGCTCTGGAGAGCTGGGAAAAGCCGGTGCCTCAGCAGCAGCTGGCAGAGGTACAGCCTGTACTTCCCTTGGAAAGTCTGTACTGCCTTGGAAAGAAAGAGCAGGAGAGAGACCTCCACAGCATCAGATTTGGGCAGAATTTGATCTTCCCTTCAACACACGAAACACCATATAATCAAACGCTGTAAAAACAAATCAAAGTCAGTTCTGAGCTACAATCCTGTGGCAAAGACTCCATTATCTGAGGAGGGCCAACTTTGTGTTTAAACTACACATTTGGGTTCTTACCCCCTGCTTTTGGGTTTCTTTAAAATCCCTTTCCCCCACCCTGCTTGTGAGTCAGTCTCTGCCTGCAACATTCCTCAGTGAAATGCCTTTGTTCCCTTTCCTGTTAGGAAAAGGCCTGCCATACAGCGGGCACCGTCACAGCCTAGTAAGTTGGCACTTTGTTGTGCTTTTCCCCTCCAACAGCTCTCTGCAGCCACCAGCTGCACAACAACCTACAGAGGCTACCAATTAATTTACTGGGCCATTAATCAATGTATTCTATACCAGTAGCTTTCAAACAGATAAAAGCCATGCAAGACCAGAGCAGAGATGCCAGATTGCCCATGCTTGGCTGAGCTGTACTTGGTTCAGTCTCTCCTCTGCGTAAGGGCAGAAAGGGAGGGGAGAGGTTGGAAAGCAGCTGGGAGGGCTCCAACAGCCGTATGGCGGTACATTAAAATCAGATGGCTGAAGCTGTTTTCATGCCTCCTCTCCTTTGATGGAAACATCCAGTTCACACAGAAATTGGCTCCTGAACTGCCAGTTCTTACTTTGGTTGGTTGAAGAGGTGCCCAACCTTCGGCTAGGGCAAGTCACACAGGCCCCTCGTTTCAAACAGCTTTATTTACAATACGAGCGCAAACCAGATGCAGGACAGGACATGGAATTCATATCTGATTCCCAATATCCATGTTTCTGACATGTATATACAAGTGACAGAGGCAATTGTGTTTGTATCATACGATGCTTGGACAAATACCCATCACGTTACACGGGACCCACAGAGTCCCTCTGAAAGACTGCGACGGGGAGCAGGTCACCATAACAGTTCAGATGGCCAGAAGCTATTCCCTGTCCACATGTTGGGGGGGACTCAGGAAAGCGGATGCCTGGGACCAGAGAAGGTAACTTTTTCTGGCAGAGACCTCCACCGCTGGGAATTCAAGACACCTCTAAATGACTGTCCTCCTGACTGTGGATCCCCAGACACACAGTATATTTACATCTCACTTCCAGCTCAACCATTGGAGCTGGCAAAATCTCATGCTGAGTCATTGGGGTACCTGCGGCACAGAGCTGGCAATGCAGTGTGGAAACCCTCCTCTTCTCTGCCCAGGAGCCAGCAGCATCCTGCACCACACTCAGGCTGCGAGGGTGCAGGGATGTGTACGGCGGTGCACTGCTTCAGGCAGAATTTCAAGCACATCCTGGTGACAACCAACACGTCCAACACAAACAATCCTCCGGCACATCCCATCCCTTCTGTGGGGGAATGAAGGCGCTGAACAGCATCACCTCCAGACCACCAATATAACGCCTATGGAGGCTAAATCCAGTTAATGTTTATGTGGGGTTTTAATCTGCCCACTTGCTTTCAGGCTTTTACTACCAGCCCAATCTGAATTTCCACTGTTCATTGACACAAATGTTACCGGAGAGAGGAGCACTGAATGTCTCCAAGCCCATTTACCCTCCACCTCACAAGGTACAGGGGTGGGTCCTGTATAAACAGGTTTTTTTGTTTGAGGGCGCCTGACAAAGCGGAGCCTGACCTTTCCCCTTCGGGGGAACAGCGGGCTTCAATTAAACATCGCTGAGGGTTGGGGCTATTTTCCCCTCTCGCGGGTCAGGGTGATGCTTGAACTCTCCTTGCCTCAGCTCTCCCACCCACCCCATCAATCTCCCCTCAGCCCTGCCTGACAGCTGGGGCCACGGTGATTTATAATGGCCTCCCCCACAGCTGCATCTCCTCCGGGACTTTCCCTGCCACTGCTAAGTGCCTCCGCTCACGGGGCTGCCTGGCATTGGGTCCCCTTCCAGCAGCAGAACCTAGACCCTTTGCAGGAGGAGGAGGACACTTTGCCAGATTAATGTTTTCCACATTAAATTCTACTTTCAGCACATGGTGCACTCTTAGGAAGACATTAGTTTGGAACTGAGTCGAATGTATAGTGTTGGTTTTGACCAACGATAATATAAATAGGACTCAAGATGGGGGTTCAGAAACTAGAGTCCCTATTACTCTGTGGAGATGGTAAAGGAGAATGGTCCAGCTATGTTTAACCGGAGCTACTCTCAGATTGAATACAGATCATTATCCCTGCAGCATTGCTGCCGTCAGACCCATGTTATTGTACACTTGCTGAAGATCCAGCCCATTGAGCTTTCATAACACCAAACACACTAAACTGCTACAAAAAAGTTCCACCTTTCCCTTCTGCCAGGAGATAACAGAGTGCAGACTGGCTGCATCCCAGTTACAAGCACATTTTTCAATAAGGCTTCTTATCATAAATACACTTTTCATTATTTCACGGCCAGCTGAAGCCTGGCTACTATTCTGGACACTGCTTTAAAGACTAAGAGCTTTTATCAGACTGTTCCAAGCTTGGGCACTCATCAGTAGAGCTGCCGCAATGGCCCAGAGCCCAGGACAAGCCTTTGCCTGCACTGGATGCTCACTAAAAGAAAATAGCACCAGGGTGCCGCCAGGTAAGGTGGCCAGAGTGTGCAACTGGATTTCCTCAGCTCTTGTTTTAGGCAATACGGCCAAGCTCGGCAAACCCTGCTCATTGTTTCCTGGAAAAATGTTGGCGTGGGTAGGTGAGAGAGATAAGGAATGAGTGCTTGTGTTGAGCACGGAGCAAACTGGAAAGGAGGAGGACTACACCCAACTTCTTTCCACCTACCTCTGGGGTATCTCTTGGGCCACAACCCTGCAGAGGGACTCAGGATGGGAAGTGTTTCTGTGTGCTGATGCATCAGTGTGTGCTGGTGCCAAGCACGCTAAAAATGAATGGAAGTGAAAGGAGCTGGAGGCTTCTCTGTGAAAGCAAAAAAATATTTTGGCCAAGCCAAAATAGAGGTGTTCCTATCTCAGAGGTCACTCTTGAAGGCTGCAATTAAATTTTTTTCTCTTTTTTTTAGCTCCCAAACCACTTTTTCTTGCCTACTTCAGTGGGGATGAAAGGACTGATCCCAGAAAATGAGGAGTTGAGCCCAAACAAAGCATTACACTGAAAGAGCCTACAATCTCATCCCAAAAAAACAAGTATCAGGATTTCTGAATCCTAAGTCTTACATATTTGTGGATAAGCAGACACCACAAACACAAGCTTCCCTACAGAACAAAGATATTTAAATTACCAGCCCCTTCCAAAAGAATGAGATGTCAGGATTGTTTCTTCTTGCTGAGCCACTGCTCATACAAGCACAGAAATATACTGCCAGTGCCTCATTACCTTTTGCTGGAGGCCTGTCTCTTACTGCCAAAAACTGGCCAAAAAAGCCCCCAAAAAAGACAGTAGGCCTGGATGAATCCCACAGGCCTGCACTCAACTGAGACATCACATAAACAGGTTTTTAGCTCTGAGAAATCACATGCCGCCTCTTGCCACAGCTTTTGTTCTTCAAAGCTACTACTGGCTCTCCTGCCTTCCAAATTAGTGGATCCACTAGGCCAGGCCATCTGGCACATCAAAATTTATCTTCAGATTTCATTATCCAACCCACTGACCCCAATGTTTCCTCCCATTGACTAATGAGATTAGCCCATCACCTCCTAATTGCAGCATTTATACCTAGTCTGTTTTACAACGCCCAAGAAAACAAATCCCCAGGTTGTTTCAGAGTGAATGAATGTCATTCTTCTCCTAGAACAAGCACAGCATTTAGAAGAACAGGAGATGGCACATACATCAAAACAATAAATGAGTGCCCTTAGGCTGGAAAGTGAAAAATAGAAAATACAAACACAAATGCACCAATGTCAAACCACTGAGGCCAGTCTCCTCGCTCCCTGGGCTTGGTTAGCTCTATCAGAGCAGTGCAAGGAGTATCACCTAGCACTCCCCATAGTAAGGGAGCAACTGCAAGGCTAGCAATCCACAAGACATCCCCTGTAAGGACACTAAGGGAGGATATTATTCCAGTTCCATACCGCACAACCCTAATAGCACGTTTCCCGCAAAAAGTGTCTTAAAGAGAGAGAAGGTAAGAGTTCCAGAACCACCTTATATCCATTTTGTATCAGCAGAGCACCAAGAACTAAAAAAGGCACAGGAGATGGGCTGGAAGTCAGGATGTCAGCTTTACTGTTCTCCACTTCTGTGATTTTGAGCAGGACACATCTAGTCTAAGGTAGCTGTCTGGACCTTCTTGGGGTCAATGGAGAGGAACCAGCAATCATGGGATGCCTCTGATCTCTAGATGTAGATGTAATGAAAGTCAGATGATGGACCTAAAGGAACAGCTTAGGTGAGATGAAGATGTCTTTGGTACAGTTAAGGAAAACTGAATCCCATTGCTGAGGGCACAATCTGTGCCTCAGTTTCTCCATCTGCAAAATAATGCTATTGGTATTTATCCTCTATGGTAAAATGCCTGTACAGCCATGAATGATCAATGCTATATAACTGTGATTTACTCTTGATAGATTTATTGAGCGTGCTTGAACACATTACTTGGAGACCTGGTGGAAATTCAGAAGTAGAGGGAGGAAAGGGAGGAAACATTATGGCTTTCAAGTAAAACTAGAAAATTTAGAGTTGTCACAAAGAAAAAGCACCTGGTCTGCATTGCTAGCAAACCAAGCCTCCAAGGTGTTTACCTGTAGCCTTACCCAGAGCAGTCCTAAAAGCCTCATTAGAAACTCCAATAATGATTTATCACTGAACCACTAGCATGAACAAGCCATCAGAGTGAGAATAAAACAGCCTTCACCAGAGCACTCAAAACACACCAAGCTCTGCTTGCGCCTGGGCATCAGGAGGGCTGGATGCTCCCCTCACATGACCAGGCAAGACTCAGACGGAGAACAGCCTGGGAGAGTAAATTTCCACCTCTGTCCACCAATTTCCTGCATGCTCAATCCCTGTCTAAATACACCATCAGATGGACATTTCCCTACTTCTCCCCACCACATTTTTGTGGTAAGTATGCCTTCCACATGCCTAATGTCTAAGAAAACTTCTTACCCTCACTGCACATCCCACGGGGGCTGGAGCACAGCTGAGCTCTGTTATCACATGAGCCAGGCACCATTTACACGACAGCTTCTCTGCAATCCAAATCAGGCTCGTTGTCACCAATGGCAAAAGCCCTAAATGAAAAGTTATTGCCCCTTCATAGCCACTCCTTCCAGAGCAGAAAAGGGTGTTGACATCGCTCTTGCTCCAACACCACCAGGCCAAGTGTTCAGGGAATAGCCTGATCTCCCTCCACATCCATCAGTGCTGCCATTAAGCCACTGACATACAGACAGGATGGAGGTAGCTCTGATCTCCTCCAGAAAACTATGCTAGAAAACGGTCCAGAAAGGCCCTGAAACAAGGGATCAAGCATCTAGCCAGCCTCCCTCCCCATCCAGCACTTTGTAGCTTGGGCCGCTTTGTCCAGCAGACACAGAAATGCAGCTCTGTACTAATCCCCCAACATTAATAAGGCTCAGAGAGGCTTAAAAAGGCAGTTCTGCATCAAACAGGCATAGATACTAGGGTAATATCTCATTCAGGGTACTAACAGCATCCTGCAGCCCTCACTAACCCCACAGCAGAAAAGTAGTTTTCAACCAGCAGAAGACTTTTGCACAAAGGGACAGGTCTGAGTTTAAAGACAATTCGTAAATCTCTTATGATCAAGGTGGGTTTGGCCCTTTATAAGACAGCATGTAAAGTTTGGACCAAGCAAATTTTGATTGCTAGCAACTTGCTGAAGCAGCATCTCGCCAAAAGCATCTGCTGGCAAACTTCACAGATGTGGGTAAACCCTCTGTATGCTCCTTTTGAACTTACACCGATGCTTTGGACTGCTGAAGTGCAAATAAAGGCATCCGTTCCACTAGTTCATCTACCTAGTCACAGACAGGATCAAGTAAAAAAACTCATCTGAATGCAGCAGATAGACAAGACTATCTGTCTAACCATCTGCTCAGGGTTTTCTATCATCTGCTTCAGGAGACCTTTCTGTATCAGAAAGTCTTCAGAGAGGCAGCACTATTAATGGGGCAGTACACCTACCCTTCAACTTCCCAGCCACAAAACTATTTAGAAGTCACCACAGTCCAGGTAACTATGGTATCTGGGCTCCAAAAAAAACCCAGCCAGGAATCAAGCTACAGTAAAATACATGTAGAGACACTCAGGAAAAATGTAATCAAGAGGGACAGGCAGGGAAAGAGAGACTGAGTCCCACGGACCCCAGGCTCTTGTGGTGAGCTTCGGGGCTGCGTAGGCAGGAACACACAGGAGGTCTGTGACAGTCTGTTTAACCACAGGCTCCCCTCACACTTGAGCCAGGCCTGGGGCTGCAGCCTCAGCCTTCAGGTGACCCAAAGGTTGTGCCTCCAACTGGCTTGACGATATTTTATTTCACTCAACGTGATTTCTTCCCCACGTGCCTCATTCTGCCCCATGCGCATAAAGGATGATGGCAGCCTCTGAAAAAGCACTGAGAGAAATTCAGGGGAGAGTTAGTTATTATTTTTGACAGCACTTAAACAACATATGAAAAGGCTTTCTTTATTGCTTTCTATTTCCCCTCCCTCGAGAAACAGAAGACAATGTCCCATCCAATGTCTGCCTGATAGAGCAACAGAGGCTGGCTCTGCCTCAGCACTGCAGAAGTTGTGCTTTTGGGAGACTATTGTTTTTATTTCGGTAGGATAAAAAAAGGAAATGAGCAATCCCAGAAGGAAAGGGTCTGAATGCTTGCTCAGGCTGCGCCCTGAAGAAAAGAGATTGCTATTGTCAAAGCGTGTTTCATTGTTCTGATCTTTCTGAGAAACCTTAAAAAAATATCCAGAAATGTAACCAGAACAGAAAACAGATCTGATTCTTCAGCTGCCTATCTGCAGCCTGGCTGGTGAGAGAGAATCTATAGCTTAGTAGTGTTAACTACCCTGGTTAACCCTTGTTCTTGCTAATTACATTTATTTACAAAAAACACTTCATATGCATCGGGAGGAGGCATAAAGGGAAGGCAACGCTCCCTCATGTGAATAGCCCCAATGCTTTAAATTGAATTACTCACCAAGTCAGGGCTCTTCACCACTTAAGCATTAGCCTCCAGGCTAATCAATAGCAACAAATTACTGCAACAACTGGCTAGGCTCATTCTTTCATTGGTGCCACTTTCAAACACTGTTCACAGTCTGCCCTCCCTGACAGATTGCTTCAAGCACAAACTTCCAGCCAGGAGTCAAGCTCCAGACAGTACTTCCAAGATCACTCAGAGATTTAGGACACAGGAGAGATGCAAGGGCACAAGGATTTCCTTATGGATCACAAAATGGCTTTCAACCCAGGAAGTGATGGGATTTGCCTCTCTTAGCATCCTTTTCGTGAATCCATCTCATGGCAGCAGCTGGAATTAGCCAGGGCTGTACCTGTATCTCCCAGAGCTGAGGGACCTCAGAAAGAGGAAAAACTGCAGATAATACAAATAAGCAGATAGGGTGGATCCCAAAGTAGAATGTGAGGATGCAAAGGTGAGGGTGACAGAGCACTGGAACAGGCTGCCCAGCGAGGCTGTGGAGTCCCCTTCTCTGGAGACTTTCAAGACCCACCTCGATGCAGAACTGAGTAATGTGCTCTGGGCAATCCTGCTTAAGCAGGGGAGTTGGACTAGATGATCTCTAGAGGTCCCTTCCAACTCTGAAATTCCGTGATTCCTTGAAAGGCGAGAAAGCAAACAACAGACAACAGCAGCACGTACAACACCAGCACTGAGCTAGGGCCAACACAGGCATGCACAAGAGCATCTCCAGAAGCAGCACCTCCCCAGCTCAGCACTGCTCCTGAGACACGTTTCCCAAGGCACAGTCACGCTTCTCCCTTGCTGGCACCAGTGTGCACAGAGATGGCTAAAGACTCTCAGTCCCAACTGCTTGATAGAGCAGCTTGGACAGTCCATGCGCAACCCATCAAGAGCCAACAAGCCATCTCAATGGCTTGAGAGCAGCCCTGAGGAGAAGGGCTTGGGGGTGCTGGTGGACGAGAAGCTCAACGTGAGCAGGCAATGCGCACTTGCAGCCCAGAACGCCAACCGCATCCTGGGCTGCATCAAAAGCAGTGTGGCCAGCAGGGTGAGGGAGGGGATTCTGTCCCTCTGCTCCGCTCTGGTAAGACCCCACCTGGAGTACTGTGTCCAGCTCTGGAGTCCTCAGCACAGGAAAGACATGGACCTGTTGGAGCAGGTCCAGAGGAGGGCCACGAAGATGGTCAGAGGGCTGGAGCACCTCTGCTATGAGGACAGGCTGAGAGAGTTGGGGTTGTTCAACCTGGAGAAGAGAAGGCTCCAGGGAGACCTTATAGCGGCCTCCCAGTACCTGAAGGGGGCTACAGGAGAGATGGGGAGGGGCTGTTTGTCAGGGGGTGTAGTGATAGGACAAGGGGTGGTGGTTTCAAACTGAAAGAGGGGGGATTTAGAGTAGATATCAGGAAGAAATTCTTTACTGTGGGGGTGGTGAGACACTGGAACAGGTTTCCCAGAGAAGCTGTGGCTGCCCCATCCCTGGAGGTGTTCAAGGCCAGGCTGGATGGGGCTTTGAGCAGCCTGGTCTGGTGGGAGGTGTCCCTGCCCAGGGCAGGGGGGTTGGCACTAGATGATCTTTAAGGTCCCTTCTAACCCAAACCATTCTGTGATTCTGTGATCACCAAGAAGGACAGACAGAACCAGCACAGGTGAAAAGGTCTGTCTTTCTTTTTCTTCAAAAAGAGCTTCCTGTGTCCAGACATTGGAGAGGTTGGTTTGAATAGGTCCAGAGAATAATGCTGAGAGGCAAAGAGGATCATCTTCTGTGTCACTGGTCAAACCAGTGGAGAGTGGCTGCTAATCTCCAATACTCTGCAACAGGCATCTTAATCAGTCTTGTACTCCAATCATTTAGATCAAGGGAAACATTTAAAATTCATTTTATCATTCATATTATGATATCACAGTGGCCAATCGACTTCCTTTTCCAGCCGGCTTTTCTTGAGCAGAAACAATCACCACCAGCTCCACCACACAGATGTATAAGCAATGGGAAAACGCAGAGGAGGCTGGAGTGAACAAAAGGCACTTCAGGCCTGCTGGGGTCAGAATGCGGATCTGTACGGTAGGTTGGACTCTTCACTAATCCAGCTCTGTTTCTAATGAGATTGGTTCCCATTGCAGCAAAAGGAGGTCTAAGGCTTAATTTGTGAAGGGGATCATTGTCATGCATCTTAGGGAAGCAAAATAATCTTATCAGTTTGAACTTGGACCCTGCCCTCCAATTATATGGACAATGTTCAAGAAAAGAGAGATAAAGAAAAAGTGATTTTCATTTATCCAGCAAGAAAAATGGGTTGCCTAACACCAAGCATTCAGCTTCCTGCAGCTGCTGATAGACCTTTACATTCCAGCCACTGGCTGTACCATTGCCAAAATGTACTAACCGCTATCTAGGCACGCTAACTCTGAACCAAATCCAAGCCCAATGGCACCAACTGCATTTACAGTGCAATTTACTGGTATAGCAGAGCCTCTACTCTTGCAGTAAGCCGAAGTGAAAGCCTGAGGCTGTCAGCTAAAGGCAAGCAAACCCAAAGGGTAGGAAGAATCAGAAAATTTTTTTCACCCCTCCTTGCTGAACCCCCGTCTCTGCCTCCCTATTCAATCCATCGGCTCCTCTTGGCTGCTACAGAAGAGACACTATCCTCTTCTGGGAGTTCTGCGTCCCACACAACACAGCTAAAACAAAGAACATTTTGGCAAATGACAGCCAGGCTTCATCTATTCTTTTTTCTATACAATTCATTCCATCAAAGTTGTTTAGCTGAACAAAAACCAGTGCTATCCTTTATTGTGAGGCTCACAATAAACTAACATGTGAGCACAGCGTGGGTCACAGATGTGTGCGCTTCATCATCAACTGTGGAGCCACTTCCCTGCTCAACTCACTTTTATAAAGCTTTAACCTCTTTGAGCTGGAATTCAGCTTGAGCACATAAACCGGGAAGCAAACAGCGTTAACACAACAGAAGCGGCCCCTGTACAAAAGATACATGAAGAGACGGACGTGCTTTGGAAACAGTCAGATCAACAACCTCCGTTTCCAAGGGGTTACCCAGACAATAAAAATCTAGAGAGAAACTAAACTGGACAAATCCCAGGGGCTCTATTTTTAGTGATATCACTTGCACCAGCAGATCTCTATTTGTGCCTTTGAATAGACACATTGACTTTTTTTTTTTTTTTCTCCTATGAAGGTGCTGAAACAAACAACCAAAAATTTGGAGGGGCAATGTCTTCAAAACTCATTTTTAAAGATCTCTTGGAATACGTTCCAAGGACTGACCCCAAATTTGTAACCCGATTTTAAGCATTCTTATCTCATCCCAAATAAAGTAACCCTCAAAGTATGACTGCTCTAAGAAAAAAACCTATGCAAAACCAGATCCTTCTTACAACCGCACTTTATGGGCTCAGATCATATCTGCCAATTGAAAGCTTGCTATCATATCCACTTCTAGCTCACATTACACATAAAATACAGGTGTAATGTTGGCCTTTCCTTAGCGTACTGGAGTTAATTTTCTTCGTAGCAGCTCGTACAGTGCTGTGCTTTGGATCTGTGATGAAAACAGTACTGATAACATAGTCATGTTTTAGCTATCGCTGAACAGTGTTTGCACAGCATCAACGCTTTCTCTGTTTCTCACTTTGCCCCCCCCAGTGAATAGATTGGAGGGTCCACAAGAGGCTGGGAGGGGACGCAACTAGGCAGATGCCCCCAACTAACAAAAGAGATATTCCATGCCGTATCACGTCATGTTCAGGAGTGGAGTGGGATTTAGGTAAGTCAGACATCTTTTGCTTGGGAACTGGCTGGGCATTGCTCTGCCTGTGGGAGGTGGTGAGTGATTGCCTTTGCATCACTTATTTTGTTTTCTTTCTTTTTTTCTTCCACTTCTCCTTCACTTATGAAACTTATTTTTACCTTGACCCATGAGTTTTCTTGCTTTTACTCTTCTTTTCCTCTTCCCCTGTCCTACTGGGGGTGGGAAGGGGGGGCGAGCAAGCGGCTGACTGATGCTTAGCTGTCTACAGGGGTTAACCCACAACACTTCATTACAGGCACTTGACTTTGCAACTGTCATGCTCATTTTAACCCGTGCAGCCAATTTGCATATATGCATTACAGTATTGGAGTATCAAACATTTCTTCCTGTCTATCACAACTGGAGAGGGTGGGCAAGGGGCTGCTCTGGAGAAAAAGGTAGATACTCTGAAAATATCTGAAATATTGGGCAGTTAGAGCTCCTGATGCTAATCTCTCTGCCTTGGATCCTCATCTGTGCAATGTAGGTAACACTCCAGACTCTCCTTCCAGAAAGGTAAGTGTATCCCTGTTTGTAGAACACTCAAAACAAGCAGAATAGGACTTAAATAACCCATGGTAAATAAGGCCCTAGGGTGCTAATGGACCAGAAGGATAAAGAAAACAATTGTGAGGTAGCTGTCCTGTGCACTGGTCAATACAGGAGTCCCAAGGAGGTAGAGAAAAAGTAGTATGTTCTCATTAAAGAGCAACTCATAACATAAAAAAACCAAAGGGCTGGATTCAAGTAGTTAAAACTACCTTAATTTTAATGTTTCTTAACTTCCAAATGTTTGATTTGCAACCTCAATGCTGTTCTTCGAATTTTCCACACAAAAGCTAAACTTTTTCAAAACCAAAGTGCAGAATTTTGTCCCATAGCATCTTATGGGCATGACCAGGGCCACAGCAGCACTGCGCTGACAGGCCCCACACAGACCACAGAGGCAAGAGACTTCCCAAGGACTGAGGCCCAAAATTGAATATAATCCAGCTACGGCAGCTCAAGTTACCACCTATCAGTCTAACTGCACTAAGTGTCTGCACTCTTGGCCCAACACAGCTTTAAGAAAATGTGTGAGCCAAAAGCCTTTGCAAAATACAGCAAAGATGGGAAATGAATGCCAGGAATAGCACCTGCCACAAAGCAACCTTAATATCAATGCAGAGGAGCAAGCAAGAAAGGATCACGGCTGAGCCCACAGGTCCTAGGCACAGGATGCAGGTCACCTCAGCCCACAGAGCGATACAAAAATCACAGAGGAAAAATCAGCAGAAAATCCCTCCAATGCTGTGTTTGTTTTTATATTTAGATGTTGCAGTTAAAGCCCATTTTAAACCCTTGAGGCTAATACAACACATGTCGATAATATCATAGCAGCAAAACCACAGGCATCTGATAGCAGATGAAAATAAAACACCACCATCACATAGGGGGTCTCAGAGTAGGTGGTCTGAATGGTCCCCTTTCCACAAGCAGCACCAGCAGGCACCCGGTCTATCGAGGATTTAGTATAACTTACCTGAAGACGGCCCTCTCTCACACCCTGACAATTCTGGTGCTTTTATGGGCTGCTGGAGGAGTGACAAGCATCTCCGCTGGCAACTAGTGTGTTGACACCAGGTCAAAAGATGACACAAAAAAGTATATAGAAGTTCTTTGATTGTAGGTGGCTGATAAAACTTATTGCACGCCTCTAGGCCTTTTTCCCTTAATGTACCATTAAAAGAGGAATCTTTTTTTTACATCTTTCTTCTTCTGTTGTTAAGGCGGATGTGACCACCCCTGCCTACCACAGCTAAAGTGCTTGGACAACATCTACTGCAATTTCTTAGCAATATCCTATGTCCATCTGTTAATTCAAATACACTTCAGAAACCAGACCACTGGGAGAGTTTGCCCAAACTGCAGGTCCCACACACACCGCTCCATCTTCATGCAAGGATCCAGATGGATCCAAGAGTGATTATTGTATAGCAAGCCTTAACATCCAAAGGAGCCCCATCAAGACTGATACCACAGCATCTACCAACATCATTCAAGAGCACATGGTATATTTGAAGAGACTCAGCCAAGATTCATTTTACTGTGCAACTCAGAACTGCCAAACCATCGTTGTCTCTCTGACATGAAAAGACACGCACTGGGTTCCGGGCAGCCAAGCATTAAGCATCCCCGAAAGAGCAGACATACATACTTTAATTACTAGGAATGAGCTCATATCCTCAGTTAGTGAGCTGAGCCAGGCATACTTGGGTCAGCCCAAACCCACACTGAGACACACAACTCACCATCTTTCCTCAGGCAAAAGCTGCAGCTAGGTAAGTAAGTAAATAAATAAAAAAAAATAATAAAAACAACAACAATAATAATAATTAGGTAACCCAAGCAATTCTCTTAAACATGTTCACAATTATTACTTCTATATCAGATTTAATCAGCAAGAAGATGAGTTGGGATTAACTTCTGTGCATCCTGGAAATCTCTTGGCAAGTCAGCAAAGTTGCCTCCCAGCTGAGCAGAATTTGGCCCTTGCCTGTCTCTTGGATGGAGCACAAAAATCCCAGACAACAGCAGTAACCAGATCAGTGAGGCACAGTGCTGGCAAGGACACAAGGAACCTCGTAGTATTGCACCAAACCAACCTGACTAGAAATCCTCTAAACTACTTTGAGCAGCACATTGGGTCTGTTCCTGCAGACAGCCACATACCTTTCATGGGACAGAAACACTGAATCTCTGAAGGTCTTGGGTATCCGGATAAAAAGGAATGACAAGAGCACACAAAAAACCAGGAGTAGTTGCTTCAAATGGTCCCCCACAGGGACTGGGATTGCTATCTTGGAACAGAAAGCAGAGAGTTCAATCCCCACATGCACAAACATGCCAAGCAGAAGCAGCCAATCTCAAATAAGACATGTAAACAGTCCTGGTGTTGGCCACCTAAATCACTGCACACCTGCCTAAACGCAGCGTGGTCCAATTGTCAGTTCTGAACACCAAGTATTTTGGGAGATCGGGCCATGTTTAAATTAGCATCAACAAATGGATCGGCAAAAGTGCCAAGAGTAAACACATAGTTTTTCTCCCCCTACAGAAACTAAGCTTATGCTGCTCACCCACCACCCACCCCATCTTAAATTACGATTTTAGCTTCTAACTATCTCGGTTGAGAAATGATAAAATTCCAACTTTTTTTTTTTT
>VYZM01017507.1:280010-314187 GCA_013398915.1 Dromas ardeola
GCTGTTGTTTTAGATGCCCAGGGATCTTTGTCTGTCCGGTGCAGACAGACAGAAGGACGGGCAGTATTTTCCAAGGAAGGAGCCCAAAACAAATGGCTGAATTCACAAGGATTTTCGGGAGCCACAGATATTTGTAGCTGCTGCTGAAATCGGCGTGAGCGGTGGTGTCCTGCCAGAGCGGTGACAGGACAATTCTTCAGCTATGTCCACCGTTGAGAGTGATCCTACAGTGGAGGAGACTTTGCACAGGCCCAGGGATCAAACCCTCCTGGATCTCCCTGCAGGACTGGGACTGGTGTTAGCCCACATATCCAAAATCCTCCTTCCTTTTGACAGCAGCCATCCATGCCAGACTCCTTCTATCCCACTGGACCCCTGTCTCCTCCATCAAACTCAACAAAGGATTTTCTGCAGATCATAACCTCAGGTGTTCAGACCCAGAAGACCTGTCTCCTTCCATAGCAACTGCTTTAACCTCCAACTTAGCTACTGACTCGAGCACTGCTCACCCTGCAGAGTTAAAGGAAGGCTCCAGCTCACCTGGAAGCACATCCAGTGCTTGATCCTGCCTGATCTTCATCCACGTCCTGGCAGCACCAAGCCAGCCATGCTAGCTTGTAAGAGCTAAGCTCCAGGGACACAGAGGTGGACTGGACTGGTGGACCCTGTTCTCCCTGGATACAGAAAGGAGATCCTCAGTTTTGGTCATCAATGTTAGCTGCAGCTTGGGCATAGGCTTTGTGTATAAATAATGGAAATAACCAACATATCTAGGCTGACTGTCAGTGCAGAGAGCGGGGGATAGTTTTCATAGGCAAAGCCATTTAGCAGCCTGTGTATACACCTACACAGACCTACGGAGCAGCACTGTGCGGGGCTGCCAGGGAAGGGGAGATGGAGCCAGGCACACACACACCGGCTGAAGAGAGCTGCAGCTTCTATCCAGCAAAAATAACCTGAATGGGAACATCCAAAGAAAACCACAGGTTTTTACTCCTCTGTCCTGTTCATCCACATGGAATTAAGCAAAACTTTCAAAAAACATTCACCTTAGACCTGAAAACAAGCGTAAGAGACTTCAGCCCAAAGGGCTCTGGTTTGTTTTGTTGTTTTCTTTTCCAGAGCTGAGTGCACTCATAAAGAGTTTCTTATGATGAAATTTCTAACAATGTTTCAGCTGTTCTCAGATGAAAATCAGACTGGCTGTCATTTTATATGTGAAAGACATTTTCAAGAGTGCTGCCATGAAAACCACAGTCATTGGGCATAAGAAATCTGTCCTGGGATGATCTGTGTGCTAAAAGCAAACCTCAAGGGAAGCCGTAAGTCTGTGGCCCCGTTTGCTTTCTGTCCATACTGCCGCTTGCTCAAGTTCCAACCAGCCACACCGAGGATGAGGGTAGTGAGGGAAATCTTGAGTTTGAGCTTGAATCCTGTCAATGACCCATCCACCCAGACCACATGAACAAGAGGCTGGTCTGGCCTGAATGGCACCTAAGCAATGGCACCTCCTTGCCACAAACAGCTCTTCACACACTGAGGACCTACAGAGAAGGTGCAGTTGAGTCGCCTCTCAAGGCAGTGGTGGCTCTGGGTTCACCTGACAGCACAGACAAGCCCTGAGGTCCAGCAGGCTCTGTACAATCCAGTCCCAGTCCCTCCTCCCTGCAGACAATCCTGCCACTTTACCTTTTTGCAGAGGGCGGCCTATGCGAGATCAAAGATCAGGAACTTCTATGGGCTGCTTTACTCTCCATTTCACCTGAGATTTTAATCCCACATACCAGACCTCTCTGACCCATATTTTCCAGGGTCGACCTAAGTTTTAAAGAGAAAAAATCAGGACATTTGGCTAACATCTATGTATAATTCTTGTCTCAATTCTGCTACCTTTGCCAAAGGGAAGATTCACCACTATTGGCTTATAGGCATGAGATAACCATACCCACTATCGGTCAAAGCTCCTTATCAGCAGGACAGAGAAATAATAGGGCCCCTGGAAATTTATCAGCACTTTGGAAAAGGGTAGCACTATTTGCTGAAAAGAGCCCACCCTGTTAGCAGGTGTTGACTTTACTGATTAAAGGGTAATTAGGTTTGGCTGACTCAGTATATGGGGAAGAAAAAAATTCTGGTGACAAAGGGTTTAAGGCTAAACATGGGAAGCGTGCCTGAGCAGCCCTTTGGGTTGTTGTTAGTCAAAATAAAGTCAAACTAGGGGGGAGGAAGTTTACATCGGTGTCACATGAGGGCTTTGTTTTTAAGCAAGTTTGTAAAGACACTTTCCAAAATGAAAGCAGAAAGCAGCTCTTGTTAAAAAAAAATCCTAGACAATTCAGTTAAAGCCCATCTCCATAATGCCCTTATTCCTTAGGGCATGTGGGAACATCAGCTGTGTGTTTCAAACGGAAAGAGGCCACCTGTCCCAACTGCAGCACAGACAAAGGATGGTCTCTCTGATCATGGACAGTCTCATGGGGTAAACATGAATCAAGAGGACACCAACGGAATAACAGCCCTTGACATCCAGCCATGCCTTTAAATATGTCTCCTGGGAACAGGTAATAATGTATATGATGATACACACTCTCTTGGATCCCTTGTCCCCAAAGCCACCCAGAAGCACAAAAAGGCCAGTATTGATGCAGTTCACATTATATCTTAGCTTGGAGAAATGACTATTCTTTCTCTTCACAGAGAGAATGGAGAGTGGAATATCTAGAATGACTACTCTTAGGTACTGAAACACACTTCCTACCCCTAGAAGACACAGAGCCTTGTGCCTGGGCTGGGTTTTAATGCCTTCCTGATCATGGCAAAAAGCACATGGGGTCTATATGCCCAGCTTAAGAAGCAAAGAAATCCATAGCACCTAGTTATGTTTACAGAGCCTGGGCCTGAGCTCAGCGCTTCTCAGCTTCGCCTGCAGTAACCAGTGGTGTGGCCACTCACCACCGAGGAGCAGGCACACCAACCAGTCCCACCTCCAAGGAGAACGGGGTGCTTCTCCAGCCAGAGCTAATCCAGGAGTTAGTCACCTGAATCCTAAAGTGGCTTTAGTCTGGAATGCTTAACAACCGTACCTCAGTCCTCCTTTTTGATCATGACACTTAATTGCATTGTTCTTTCTCCTCCCATACTCCTCTCTCTTGCAGATCCTCTCCTTCTGCTACACATAAAACTAATACCCGAAACACACATGCAAATTCCCAAAGTGCTTTAGAAGCAGTTAAGTACAACTGCAACTGGGGAAACTGAGGCACTGAGAAGGGAAGGAATTTGCCATCTAATTTTGTCATCCCAACATCACCCCGTTTATAAATGGTAATCAGGAATGGACTCAGGATGATTCCCACTTTAATGCTGTATGTGCTGATCTTGCTGCCTTCTAGGGCTGATTTTTGGTAATGCTTTCTTATTTTTCACTGACCCTGCACCATTGGTCACTTCTACCTCACTGACTAAACCATCAACAGCTTGAAGAAGGGCTGGACACTAGAAGAGCCGGACCAGGATTAGCTTTCACCTAGAGACCCTAGAGACCCACAGGTAGGCTTGAAGCCATGTTTGTTTACACAGTGACAGGCAGGTTTATGTGTACAAATGTGCGAGGATTAGTCTTACTTTCTGAACCCTAGTAACGTTACTTACTTCTTACTGTGTTTTCCATCAAGTCTCAACGCACTCTCCAAAAGACCACCGTTGCATTCTGCCATTTCACACTTGGAGGAAGCACAGTCACAGTTTGAGGTCACTCCTTCTCCAAGGTCAGCCAGGGGAAACTGTCAGAGAGAAGAAAAGATTAAATACTTTTAATCTTTAAGTCCAGTTAGAGCTCTTTCCAGGTGGCCACGTTGCCTCCTTGTAAATTAATATAAACTAATAAGAAAGAATATGTGCATTTATACCTATAGAAATACATCTACACTGATGGACAGAGCTTCAACTATAAACTAGCAAAGCTTCCCAGCATAGTACAGCTCTTTGTTCTTTTTTTTTTTTCATCTTTCCCCTAAGAGTGTCTTATGGAAACAGATGGGGCTACTCACGGAACTGAGCACTGTTTGCTTTCATCAATTTGAAGGCACAGGACTTCACATAATGCAGTTTTGCAATACAACACCAAGTATCTCACAAGTAAAAAATCCTCCCCTGTCTCCATATTCGATGTTAAACAACATCTGTGCAGAATATTCAAACTGATATGCCTTTGAAGTTTTCACATTTTGTGTCACTCAATCACCGCAGTTTACAAAACAAATATAAATCCTGGGGGACTTTGCTACGTAGTGGGACAGGTTTGGAGTGAGGGTGTTGCTTTAACATAATTCTGTGTAGAGCAAAGGCCCCAAGTGATGCACTTACCTCACTAAAACACTGAGAAATGTTGTACAGAGTGACACAAAATCCTCCAATGCGCAAAAATACCAAAAATAAAATATTTGGAGACTACAAAGTGATCCACAAGAAAGCTGAAAACTTTCTCCTTGTGTCTGCACCAAGTAATTGCTGTTGAAACCTCTCTCAGCTGGGATTCTCCTTAGTATAGTGATGCCGTGTTCTATGTTAGAGAATACTGTACAGTTGGTGCTTTCTCTGGGACCAGCATATCCGATGGGTTTAGTTGGTGCCTTGTATACAGGATGTTCTTGGGTTAACTACAGGGATTTGGAGTCATCTTCATATTTCATCTTTGTACTCCACTGCGAGTCACATAGGGATTTCAAGAGACAAGGATTTCAAGGATCAGAGTTCCTCAGCTGTGAATCGGATCCTTTCTTTTCCCTGTGTTTCATCTGTCCTGCCTGTTTGGATGTTGCTCCCTGAGATTTTTGCTATGTGGGCATATAGCACCCAGCTAAGACCCTGAAGTTCAGCGAGACCTTCAGGACTTGCACTGTCTTCTTATATCTGTACTGTAAAACTTTTCTCCCACTTGACTTGACTCATTAGTCCCTTCCTAACAGGAAGATTTCTGCATCAATTGGATGATGGTACATACTGGCTTTTTTTTGGCACTGCTATCATTCCTTTAGTATATTCTAGATTTCTCTGGCAGTGCTTGTTAGATAAGAGGCTGAATATCTATCTCTGACCTAGATGGTCTTTGCTTTGAAGAGCAGAGACGTCCCATCTGGTTCGATGTGAGCAGCAGTATGTTTTTTTCTATTATCTTACTCTGGTAACCAGGAGAGAATTGTCTCTACCCTGCTGCTAGGTAGGTGTGAGCTACTTCTGGTTACAGACCCCTTTTAATCTTGATCTCCACAATGTTTTTCCCATTTGTTTCCTGTTTTACTACCAACCCTTACAGATAACTTACTTACACTGTCGTTCATTTCCACGGGAACCAAAATTCTTCCTCAGATTCGTTTGTCTGGAAGTTCTCTGCTTGTCCTGTGGGAGAAACATGCCATGGAGCAATTTGATACAAACTGGGAATCATCTCAATAATCATCCTTAAAATGATACTTAACATGATACCACAGACACCTATCCCAAACCTCGTGAGTACTGTGGACTCCACCTTGAGGGCAGGCGAGTGCAGCAGCATGAAGGACAAGAGTCCTTCAGCGCTCCCCTAGATCCTCCTGTCCCTCATGGGCACGCATCCTCAAGACACAATCACACCTCCTTATTGCAACTGCTGTTATAACTTACATTGGACATTTCCATTGGGAAAGCCATTTTCATTGCCAGAGACCTTCTTTCCCACAAAACTGGTTGTTTTCCAAGCATAGCCACAAACCCTTTGCATAATATCCACGTCTACACTAATAAGCTGAACCGAGCAAGGGTCTGGACACAGGCACTGCAACTCATCTGGTTACAGTTACCTGTTGGACCAGTCCTTTGCATATCTTTGACCCAGGCCACCCGGCATCCAGACAATTCTTGGGCATGGCCTGGGGAGTCCGCAGGGACTTTGGCCACTCCCAACAAGCAGGAAGGAATCTTTGGAGTTTGATAGCATGAACATGGCCAGAGGATGTGTGCTAAAAGTCCCACTGGAGTTTCAGAAGTTCTTAACAGCTATGGTGAAGATGCAGTGGCATGGACTAAGAACTGAATAAATACCCCTGGACCCGGGGCAGACTGGTACTATCTGCCAGTGCCTCAGCATCTTCTCCATCTTGCTACCTAGGCAGGCCTGATTAGAGCTTCCCACGAGTGACAGTGGATCCTGCAGTCCCACCTCCAGACGCCAGCACAACTACCGCCCGGGCTGCTACCTGCCATGCTCCCATCTATTTCCAGCGGTTAGCAGGATAGACCATTCCTACAGGGGCGTTCAGCAGAGACCGGGCTCAAGTTTGAGCTGGTGAAGACAATGAAAACAATCTTATTGTCTTCCCTGGTTCAGGGCCAGGACTGTCTTCTCCTGTGAGAGTGAACCAATAACACAGCTGTCTAAGTCCCTCATGTCTTTGATCATGGATGGATTTGAACAATTCTAGATTGCAGGAAAGCAATTTCACTGAAGCTTAACACTTTCTAATGGTCTCTTTATTAAAGGACAGGTCTAGTGGCAGGCAGAGCTGAAGAACATGTGAGGAACATGTAGTAAGCAAATCTCTTTCCAGCATAATTCAGACAGATCAGCTTTTGCCTCAGGCTTATCATTGCCCAGGGGCACGGGGTATTTCCCTTGGGTTTGTACAGACAAAAGTTTTGTACAAGTTTTTGTACAGAAACCTCTGGCTCACAGATCACAAACTGGTAAGAAATCAAAGGGAATCAGAGGAAATGCCTTTTTGCGGAATGGGTAAAATTAATCCCAAATGTAATTTCACTGGCATCAGTGCAAATTCAACAATGGACTGGGTCTGACATTTGCAAGAAGAACAGGCTTATATTCTCCTTTCATATGTGTAAAAATACATTTTCTTTTCCATTTTTTTAATCTTTTCTATTTGAAAGGGCCGTTTCAAGAGTAACTGTGTGCTTCCACATGCATTTAAGTACCCAGGACAATAATATCGCCAGTTATTTTTTTCACAATGGTCTCAAGAGACTATCCAGTGACAAAGTCCAGGTGTGCTGGGCACTGCTGACAGTGCTGGACTATGTCATCTAAAACAGCCTACAGAACTTACAATGGCGTTGAAGTTCAAGCCATTCAAATCTTTGCACTCCGTAGCCACAGCACCGGTACTAGGGAACACCAGCTAACTTGCTTCTAGGGCAAGTAACACTTCCCGCTGCAGAGAGCTCGTACTGAAATTTCACTGCGTTCGTTGTCTCTGGGCACCTGGCTCAAAGACACATGGCTGATGCCTAAGGCAGTAACATTACTTAATGGACCAGCTACAAAGAACACAGAGGAAGGAAGGAGAGTACACAGTGGCCTACAAGAGATTTGCAAATGCCTGAGCTCACCAGGCTAGGCACTGGCTGGACTGACCCAGTGTAACGTGCAGAGCTGCGTGTGCATGCTAACCATTAGCTTCAGGGTTGCACGCAACAGGGAACTGCATAAAATTAGTATAAAAGGTGGCATTTCTTTACACAAATAACTTGCCTCAGAAACACCTCAGCTGAGGTAAAAAGGGACTAGAGCCCACCCAGCTTCCCACTCCTTTTCTATTTTTGCTGGACCAGCCCTTTGCGGTAGATTGACAAGCCAGCATCACTCTCCCAGCCCTCCCCTGCCCGCCACTCTGGTGCTTGTTCTCTCCCCTGTTCCACAGTTATCCCCCCGCTGCTATTTCACGCACAGCCCTTCCCTAGCTGTTCTCAACCGGAGAGGCTGTTCCCCATGGAGATTCTTTTCTATTTATTACTACACTGCTGATAATTTCTTGCTTCACTTGCCAACCCCATCTTGGACATACATAACTAGACAAACCACCTTCTCCCTTCCTGCAGTGACAGGTAAAATCATTTATTTTCAGCTCACGGAATCTACCCCAACACAGCACACCAGCTCGCCTCCACATAACGCCCCCCTCTGCAAAATGCACCTTTGGACATTAAAGGAAAAACAGCTGTGTTCATTAAAAGGAGTCTCAGTCCTAAGTGCTGATTTCAGGCAGTTTGGTTTTCATCAAAAGAAGATTGCCACAAATGGTGTTACGAATACCTAGGAGACCTGAGGACTTCTTCGGCTGGTTTAGGAAGCCAGTGTCCATAGCTGCTGCCGCTTCCATGGAGGAGGAGGCAGAGACGCAAAGCTCGTAAAGCCCAGTTCTCAGGTGAAAGCCCAGCTGTGAATCCAGGGGAAGATAGGTGAGACATAAAACGAAGCACCAGTTTCTCTCTCCCACCTGTCTTCATACAATAATACTGCACGCAGTTGAACCAATGTAGTGGAAAATAATTCTGTGGTTTCTAAAGGGTTTTTGCAAAACAAGAGATATTGGATCACATTTTCTCCTCAGTTTAGTCACTGCTCACACCGTAATGAAGAGCAGAATTTGGCTTGCTGTATTTAAAATAATGAGAAGCTGTGACTTTGAGCAATTTGATCATAAATTTTTGTCTTGCTTTTTCTCCTGCATGAGCAGGTTGTGATAGTAGGTATAATTTACTATGACAAACCACTAGTATTAATACATTAATCAAGAAAAACAAATGGTCTCCTTTTGAAATCTGCTGCCCACCTAGAGAGAGTAATGGGGTTATAAATGGAGAAAGAGCAAATATTGACTCTATGAAATGTAAAGGTACCTGGGAGTTCAACCATCAGTCTTTAGATTACACTTGCCTTTCAAGATGAATGGGATTTCTTTCATAATCCATTTTGATTATTTTTTTTAAGCGTCTCAGGAAATGGGATAGGGACATGCAACTCACTGTTCTCTTTAGGCTTTCGAGATGTTCCAGACTGTTTCTGAAGGACAATACCTCTGATTTCTGGAATGAGGTAGATGCTCCCAATCCAAGAGTTGTCTTTCAGTTTGATATAAGTACTAAAGGAGCTGCCTGGACTGGTCAATGAGTTACTTGTTTGATGGCTTTCTGTAAGATGGCTCCAGAGACTCACCCTCCATCACTGACACTATGGAAACTCAGGGACACAGCCACCCCTTGGCATCTGGACCCCTACAGGACTTGAGAGGATGCAAGAATTTACTCCCTACGGGGAAAGCCTCTGGCACCAATTACCAGACTTAATCTTACTTTGTCACACATTCTTCATCCCCCTCCAAACTCATAATCATAGAATCACAGAATAGTTTGGGTTGGAAAGGACCTTTACAGTCCATCTAGCCCAATCCCCCTGCAATGATCAGGGACATCTTCAACTAGATCATGTCGCTCAGAGCCCCGTCTGACCTGACTTTGAATGTTTCCAGGGATGGGACATCTACCAACTCTCTGGGCAACCTGGGCCAGTGCCTCACCACCCTCATTGTAAAAAATTTCTTTCTTACATCCAGTCTAAACCTTCCCTCTTTTAGTTTAAAGCCATCACCCCTTGTCCTTTCATTGCAGGCCCTGCTAAAAAGTTTGTCCCCATCTTTCCTGTAGGCCTCCTTTAAGTACTCTGAAAGGCCACAATAAGGTCTCTTTGGAGTCCTCTCTTCTCCAGGATGAATAAGCCCAGCTCTCTCAGCCTGTCCTCACAGGAGAGGTGCTTCAGCCCTCTGATCATTTTCATGGCCCTTCCCCTTCTCTGGAGCCACTCCAACAGGTCCATGTCTTTCCTGTGCTGAGGGCTCCAGAGCTGGACACAGTACTCCAGGCGGGGTCTCACCAGAGCAGAGTAGAGGGGCAGAATCACCTCCCTTGACCTGCTGGCCACGCTGCTTTTGATACAGCCCAGGATACAACTGACCTTCTGGGCTGCAAGTCAGGGATGCTCTCAATCCCTTTGTCCCCCAGCCAGTATTGATACAAGGGGTTGCCGTGACCCAGGTGCAGGACCCTGCACTTGGCATTGTTGAACCTCATGAGGTTCACCTGAGCCCACTTCTCAAGCTTGTTCAGGTCCCTCTGGATGGCATCCCATCCCTCAGGTGTGTCAACTGCACCACTCGGCTTGGTGTCATCTGCAAACTTGCTGAGAGTGCACTCGATCCCACTGTCTATGTCATTGATGAATATGATTAGGGCGTGTTTTGACAGAAGATTGATTGACTGAAGAACAGTACTGGTCCCAGTACAGACCTCTAATGGATACCACTTGTCACAAATCTCCATCTGGACATTGAGTCATCGACCACCACCATTTGGATGCAACCATCCAACTAATTCTTCATCCACGGAACAGTCCACCCATCAAATCCATATCTCTCCAACTTAGAGAGAAGGATGTTGTGGGGGACCATGTCAAAAGCCTTACAGAAGTCCAGACAGATGACATCCATAGCTCTTCCCTTGTCCACTGATGTAGTGACTCCACCATAGAAGGCCACGAGGTTGGTCAGGCAGGACTTGCCCTTGGTGAAACCATGCTGGATGTCTCAAATCACCTCCCTGTCCTCCACGTGGCTTAGCACAGCTTCTACGAGGATCTGTTCCATGATCTTCCCAGGCACAGAGGTGAGGTTGACAGGTCGGTAGTTCCTAGGGTCCTCCTTTCTACCCCTTTTTAAAATGGGTGCAATGTTTCCCGTTCTCCAGTCACCAGGGATTTCACCTGACTGCCATGACGTTCCAAATATCATGGAGAGTGGCTTGGCAACTATGTTAGCCAGTCCCCTTGGAAGTCTGGGATGCATCTCGTCAGGTCCCATAGGCTGAGATATGTTCAGGTTCCTCAGGTCTTCTCTTACAGTGGGAGTCACTTTGCTTTTTCAGTCCCCGTCTTGCAGGGATGATAATGTCTCACTCATTTAACTCTGAAGCAACACTATACCTGTCTTCTACACAGACTACTGGTGTCTACTTTAGATTCATTTCAACACTGGCTTCCACATTAGATTTAATTCCTCTCAAAAATGTCTTTCTGAATCAGAAAATTAGGAGAACTGAGTGTTTCATGAATGCTGCGATAAGCCAGTGTTGCTGTCCCTTCTGTAACCTGTAAGGGTGCCAGGCAGCCCACAGGGAACCCTGTACTCAGGGGGGACACAACCAAGAGCTAAAACCCCAAGAGGAGCTGCAAAGCCAGTCGCATCTTAAATTCTCAATGATCTGAAGACAACACAGATTCCAAGAGGAATTTAAAGACACTTCTGAGTCTGAAAATAGGGCCAGTATCTACCAAGGCATTGGCAAAGCTGACAACAGACCAGCTCACATTTCATGTATGACCTGCACCCTGATAGAAATCGTTGGCACCTGTTTTTTTCCTTCTCCCATAAAGGTTATACAATAACAATTTATCCTTCAGGGCTGTAGTACAACAAAGGGGAAAGGAAACGGAAGAAAATAGGTGTGCATGAACACACTGGTCACGTGCCATGGAAGCCATGCCCATTGCCAGAGGCCCTCCAGGAGCCTCAGGCTCAGGGGAGCAGATGTGATCGCTTCTCCAGCAACTGCACACAAAGGAGAGAACATGCAGTTGGTCTCATAGTGTTAACCACGCGTGGCTCCAAAATGAACCAGGCCTGGGGGTGCTTTGACAGAATGAGCTGAAGATTTCCAAGTCCATCGCTTCTCCAAGCTCAGTGCTGGGATGCTGTGTCTGAAGAACAGTTCTCCCTCTCCTCTTTGCTTGCTCTACAATAAGGTAAAAAATGTAATTGTGGATGCTTGATGGCCACCTTAACGAACAGCTGTTCAAGCCAGAAGGGTCTGACACTTTAGGTTATTTTAAGCAACATTTTGGGATATCTGTGATTATTAAGTTTCAGCGGGGTCAACTCGCCTTAAACTAACCCACAACTCATGTCTCATTAAAGGGAAGTTTCCAGAAGGACTAGAGCTGACATCAGATTGTTTAAACACTCTAATAAAATCCACTTGACTCAAACCTTTCTAGAGCAGTTTATAGAGCTGTTTTGATACCTGGGGTAAACAGGACACAGAGGAATCCAAGCATTGCCTTGTGCCCATGCTGACATGGTTTTGCAAGAGAGCCTGAAGGACTCAGACACTCCTGGACGATGTGATATACATGACCCCTCAGTTTGAAGGGAACTATGTCTGCTTTACCAGACACTGGTAAGGCTACAGCAACTATGAATGACTTGACAGTTGCTCTGCAAAGGGCACGATTTACCTAGGAAAAAAGCAGATTCTGGGCCACTTCTCTTGGGAAGGTGTCACCATGGAAGCCACAGAGCAGTGGAGCTACTCCACACCACAGAGTCTGTCCGTGTCCTTCCAGTTAGCTTCCTGCGGCCTCCATTTCTCTACTGGAAAAGCAGCTCAGGAGACCCTCAGAAGTGCCACATAACAGCCCAGCATCTCCTAGCAATAAGGACATATTGAATGCTTGAGGGGATCGACCCTTTAACCTTTCTTCCTCCCACTCTGACGTTTGGGTGATGCCTCTGTGAGCAGGGATCACTTCCAGGCTCTGTACCTGGTGTTGCAACCGTAGAAACCAACGAAACACAGATGAGAGGACAAGAGACGCATTTGTGCCTCACTGTTGCATAAATGGCAGGGGAAGGACCTTCACTCCTGAGGTAAAAAATGCCAAAGTAAGGTTTTAAAAATGGATTATCAAAAGCAATGTTTCCACTTCCAAATCCAACCAACAGCAAACTGTGCCAAGCCTGGAGGCCTGTATTGAGCCAGTGCTCACTCCCATACGTGAAGGAGATGACCACAAGGGTTTTCTGCACACACAGAGAGGACAAGGTGGGGAAGACCCTCCACAAGCCAGCCCCATTTCTTTTGGAATCTGGGGACAACCAACTGCCTCTTCTCAACCCTGAATGCACAACAGACCACATCTCCAGAGCAGCTCAGCCCCTTGTAGACAGCTCTTTCTGTTTAGAGACACAATAACAATAACAGCAGGTGTTACCACTTTTTGCTGTGTTTCCTCTAAAAAGACATCCAAGTTCCCTCGGGCAACATGAAAATTCTCTCCCTTCTTCACACCCTCTGACACTCCACAGACAGCTGTGTCGGGGCTGCTGCAATGTGGCCTGAGGTGTTTAGAAGAAATCTCTGAGATTTCAGACTGCAATGCAGACTATTTCAGAAAGTGTTATTGACAGCCTTCATCCTGGTGCTGCAGAGACTGATGAACATATCTGTGCTGGGACTGAAGCACCGTGTCCCTGGCCTCATGGGGACAGAAGCAGGTTAAATCCAGACAGCATGTGCTAGATGCAGGTAGGCAGGTCAGCTCGAGCCAGGAAGCAGCCTGCCAATGTTCACACAACTCAGAGTAAGAGCCTTGACCCAATGCTGCTAATAAGTTTTGGGGTTTCCTAACTCACATTCAGCGTCATACAACCCAGTTGTGTCCTAGAACTCAAGTAGCTGTCTCTGAACTCATTCTGAGCCAACACCAGTACAGCCTGCTGGGCACCTCCACATCAGAAACGTATACATAGCCCTTCCCTATCTGGCCAAAAGCAGCATATGATCTGAGAAGGTCTGTTCTTCTGGCTTTGCTTTCAACAAAGTTGATCTAAAGCACATAAAACAAAAACGAATGGCTCAGAGTCACAAAGAAAGGGTGGAGCAAAACACACGGCAGGTCTCCTTCATCCCAGGGTAGTCCCTAAATATCTGTGTTTTTTCCTCTAATGAGCAGAACCATCATTCAGTGAAATCTTTGGCAAGGAAGTGTGTTTCTACATAGGTCCAAGAGGGATCATTATACAGGTGACCTGAGAGAGAACACGTTGTCTTTACTGATACGTCTGCAAGGACACAAACATAAGACAGGTCACTGAAACATCCATGCCAAAAGAGATTTCATTTTGAAATAGGCTGGAGGTGGAAACATGTCCACCTGGATAATCGAGTGAACCCAAACTCTCAATGCATGTTGTGGCCAAAAGGCCTACCTCAGTACTGGGTATAAACACAGCTGATGACTGTGAGCTATCCTATCTCTGATTTGGGATGACTGTGAGCACTCCTAAACTGTCATGTTCGGTTTTGAAACAAAGAGTTCAAGAAGGATATTGAACAACTGAAAGAGACTTCCATGACAGTAACATGAAGGATGATATTTAAGGAAGGAAGGATCCTACTTCCACAGACGAGAGGGGATCAAGCTAAGAACTGTTTTTTACCTGTCTGTGTTTGCTTCCCAAGGAAACTCAAATGCCCAGACAGGGAATCACAGTGCATTTTGGTTGGAACAAAAAAAAACCTGAGGGCACAGCATCCCTAAATTGAGTCACAGCTGCCTAGGCATTGTGGAAACACTCCTATAGTGTGCTCCATGGGACATCCCTGCTCCTCCAGGGTAGATTTGGCCAAAACTTCTTATCAAAAACAACTTAAAGACTGACTTGACCATGACTACCTGAGAGGAAGGCACACACTTAGTAATAGGGCACCGTAATTCAAGCTGGGCAAGCGATCACAAATGATTTTTTTATAGTAGCAGTAAGGAACCACAAGTGAGCTTCCCCAGGACCTGACAGGGGGAACTAGAAATATGCTCAACTCAAACAGAATTAATTCAGAGAAGTCCCAAAGTCTGTTTAATCTTTGCCAGATCACCTGAGCACAATGATGCCTTTATGAATTTCATCCTACTCCTAGAAGCATTTTACAGAAATTATTAACTCCTGTGATCGTAAAGTGATCTATATTTTCACAGATTGTGTTATATAGGTAAGAAAAGTAGGAAGGAAACCCTTCCTCTACTTTATATGACCTGCTCAGCAAAGAAACTCAAGCTGAGTCCCTTGTACCTGTATTTTGAACTCAAGAAAGCTGTCCCTGAAAAAAAGAGACCCAAGAGGAGGGGGTCCACCACGAGTAAGAAGCTCACACAGTACAATAGATGAACCTAAGGAAACACCTGTCTGCAATTCAACCTTCATAACCTGCACTTGTGCTCCTTAAAAATGGAAAGCTGGGGAGCACCTGAATGGCTTGGCCACAAAAATCAGTGGTGCCTTGATGTCAGGACGTCTCAACAGGCCACACTGGAACCTCAACAGGCCACACAGGAACCGGACACAGGGTGCAGGGCACCTCAAGTGAAGCGAAGTTCACTTACAGTAATTTGGGAATCCCTGTGCTCGATGCAGTACCAGGCTGTCGACATGGTCTTGTTAGGCTGCAATCAATAGCGGTCAGCCAAGGAGTTAGAAATGGCTCCCTTACACTGAACTGTGCAATTCTTTAAAGACAGTTGTGAGGCAGAAATCTGCAGTTTTCCAAGTTGTAACCCACACATGTCCTTCTAGCTGTTTTGGGATCTCCTCGATCACCAGTGAGCTATTGTAATTACGCCTATATGCTCTATTCCTCACCCCCCTGAGATACATTCTTCTGCCTTTTTAATAATGCTGAGGTAGTGATAAAAACTTTAAAAAAGAATAATCTTGAGAAAGTGGTGTTCTCAGTGTTGGTGGAGCTTTTTCTGTATTTTAAGGGTCAGAGTGCCCTCTTCTGTCCCATCCATGTTCTGATTATTAACTCACTTTGTGTTAGATCAGCAGATTATCGAGAAATCCTGTGACTTGTCTTCTGCACACCCTATCATCTTCTAAAGCATAGTTAAGAAACCAAACAGGTGATCATAAACTACAAAATAACTCTCATTAATGCAGGGCTCAGGCAGGCTACAAAGCTGCCACCAGTAAAAGGGGCTGGGGGAACATCACAGACAACACGATTGATCTAATTAGTTGATGAGGTCAGGCATATTTTGAAGTGAATCCCTGCGAAGTTTGAACAGGGGGGTGTTATTTAATAGCTCCCCACTCTGCATTTAAACTTGCCCTCTCTCCTGCCTGCATAGCTGCTAATTGAATCCAGACTGTTACTGACACCTGAGGAAATCTGACTGAAACAGACATATTGAAAGTAGCTCAATAATACCAATGTAACCATGGTGAAATCACTAGGACTGCAGGTTATGTGAGTTATGGATAGAGCTAACAATGGCCCAGATAAAAATTATCAGCTGAGGTTTTCTGTCATGAAAACACGCAGAAGTGTGTCTCTGGAAGCAACATAACCACTTTTGCGCAGCAAAGCCGGCATTGATAAACTGTTGTGGAACGCCCTGACGTCCCAAGGAGCTCCTACAAATGTGCCCGCACTGTATTCCGACCCCCGATGAGCGCAGAAACGCACTGGAAGATCCAGCTTTGCAGCCCAACACCACAGCACCTATCACTCCCCCCTTCCATGTCTGCTTTAGGGCTGGGCGTGCTCTCTTGTCCTCCTTTTGTGTGCTTCTCCCCCACACGAAATCTCCTTGAGCGATGGGGTTGAAAGGAGCCATTTTGTTTGATCCCAAGGTTTGATCTCAACCTGCCCTGCTTCAGCAGGAACATCGGACTGGATGATCTCCAGAAGTCCCTTCCAACCCAAACCATTCTGCCATTTGTTTCCTCCCGCTCTTCTTGAAGAGACACTTGGCTCCAGGACCAACTGACCACCCTCCCTGCCAGCCGCCCCCACCCTGTGAGGGGGCAGCCACAGCAGCCTGGTGCCATTTGGGGTCCCCCTGAGAGCAGGGGCCCACCGCTGAGGCAGGGACCAGCCACGGCCTCACGGTCCCCTCAGCAGGGCAGGCCAGGGCCCCTTCCTCAGGTATGAAGCGGGCCGCCCCACAGCCGGGTTCTGGCATGGGGAAGACCCCCAGGGGCCGAGGCGGGCCCTGCAGCCACGGGGCGACCTCGCCACAAGCCATAGCCCCGCTTCGCGCTTGGGCCTACTTTGTCCCTGTGCGCTGGCCGTAGCGGCGCTGCGCGCATGCGCCCGCGGGCCGGAAGCGGCCGGAGTCGCCATGGCAGCCGCCTGCGGGAGGCTGGTACCGCGCCGTGCCGCCGCAGGGGCGGTGGGCCTCGCCGCCCTGCCCGGCCGTGAGGACCGTCCTTGCCCCTCATCCCCCTCATCCCCCTCCAGCCCGGCGCTCTATCGCCTGCCCGCGGCCGGTCCCTGTCCCTCAGCGCGCCCCGGCGTGTTTGCCCGGAGAGCGGGGCGGAGGGGGGTGCCCCGGGCCTGCTTTGCGGAGGCGGGATTTGTTGGGGGCAGTTCAGCTTGAAAGCACAGGGTTTTTTAAAATTGTTTCATTTTTACAGGGTGCTTTTCTTCCTCGGGCTATCGAGTTAGCAGCGATGGGAAGCTGGAAAAATTTCAGCCGCCTCCAAAGCCCGTCATTATTGACAAGCAGAAGCAGAGAGAGGAGAGGAGGTGAGGTGTCCTGGTGCTTATCGCAGTGTGTTCACATCTGCTGGCAGGCTGGTAGTTGTGTGAACGCCTTCTTAAAGCTCCAAGGCGTTATTGCACAAAAAGTATTTGCAAAGTTCTACCCAAGGTAATTTATGTTGATATGTGCTTAAAAAACCCTTAAAAATACTGTGTTCTAACAGTATTCTAGATGCTGTACACAATAACAGCGTGCTAGAGTTCCTGAAAGCAGTGGAACAGGGAAAAAAAATGTGTAGCAGTAAAGATTTTTGCAAATTTGGGGTTGATGTGTGAGATTTTCATCTGTTAAAGGCGTGCATCTCTTCAGTATGCTACAAGGTGGCAGGGACATGGGTCCTGTGTCTGCCTTTGACTTGGACCTTGAGATCAACTGTAAGTGCAGACGTTACTGTTTGTGAAATGGAGCTGCAAAGTGCTTTTGTTTTAATACTTTAAAAAGTTTGTATTTTCTTACAGGTTCTTGAGCCCTGAATTTATACCTCCCAGAGGGAGAACAGATCCTCTTAAATTTTATATAGAAAGAAAGGATATGATACAGAGACGGAAAGTCTTCAACATCCCAGAGTTCTATGTTGGTCAGTAACAGCACTAGAACTTTCCTAATTTTATCAATATTTTTTGTAGGGTGGGGTGATAAAAGGTGTATTTTCGTGTTGTAGAGAGTATCACAGAACAGCACAGTATCAGGTGTGTTAGATCAGCTAGTATGTGTTTCTATACATACTTCTTAGTATTTTAATTTCATATTTACATCCAGTTTCCATTAAAAATATAATAGTAATGTGTTTCTTAAGTGTTTTTTAAATCCTGACACTGTAGCATATGGTTTACCAGTAAAGCTCAAGAAAGGAAAATACATTAGATTATTTGTGTTCAGTTGGCAGAGTATTTGAAGAGTAAAAGATAAAAGTGAAGAAGCTTCGTAGTTCATCTGCAGAATCACTTTAACATACATTAATTCAGGGCACATTAGAAGTTTGTTCTGTGTCTGTCAGTTTTCATGGAAAATAAAACATTTTCAAAATGTACCTAAATGCACACATTTTGTCTGACTCTCTTCCCACATTTTGGTACGTATTTACTTGAACAGTCTATTTATTTTGATTAATTTTTTTTGGCAGGCAGTGTACTCGCTGTTACTACTGCAGATCCATACGCCAACGAGAAAGCCAGCCGGTTTGTGGGCATCTGCATTCAAAGAGGAGGCAAAGGACTTGGCGCTACCTTTGTCCTCCGGAATGTTATAGAAGACCAAGGTGGGTTTTTAACTGTGGTAATTATGCTAGATAGAAATGGTAAGCAAAAGATGTTGCAGTTCTCTGTGAAGGGATGTCTGGTGTAGAAATTTAGTCTGTGCAGAGGATGACCATAGATTAAAGTGAAATCGTGAGTCTACCCACTAGGAGATACTGCAAGTTTGAAACTGTGTATACAGAGATGCTGGTGTGCCATGGAACAGCTTAGTAATTTTTGTGTGTATACTTAGTAGGTTTTAGATCTACTATGGTTGTGCTTATATTTGAGCCTGGGCAGTAAAAATGTAAATACTAGCCCAGTTTGAGCGCTGTGTATTTGCACGAACTGGGGACGTATATGTGAACTGTTTAACAAGGAACACATTAGCAGAATTTTATAATAGATTTATGTTCTGTTCTATGACACGTATGTAGCGATAGGACGAGGGGCAATGGTTTTAAACTAGAGCAGGGTAGGGTTAGATTAGCCATTAGGAAGAAATTCTTTACAATGAGGGTGGTGAGACACTGGCCCAGGTTGCCAGTGGGGTGGTGGAGGCCCCATCTCTGGAGACATTCAAGGCCAGGCTTGATGAGGCTCTGAGCAATGTGATCTAGTGGAAGATGTCCCTGCTTCCTGCAGGGGGGTTGGACTAGATGGCCTTTAAAGGTCCCTTCCAACCCAACACATTCTGTGATTCTATGAAAATGGGGGGGAGATGCAAATACTGATGATACAGCAAATATGAAAGGGGTGGGTGTCTTTACATACAGTACAATAGATAGTAACAGACATTGTAACCAAAAGGGAGTAAAGTGTAAAACCCAAGCTCGTCTTCCTTAAATTCAAGCCATTCCATGTCTCTTAAGCTATTCTGTTATCAAAGATTTGACTTACAAAAGAAACCTGCATTTGCTTGTGCAGACACAATGCACGTGTACAATTGCGCGTGCACACAGCGCTCTGTGTGGTAGTTCTCTGTGTAAGTAAAAAGCAGTGTTTGAATAATACAGGAATGTATAACACTGAAGTAATACTAATTAGGTGTTAGTATTTCTAATGAATTTGCTGGATCGAGTGCAGAGGAGGGCAACGAAGCTGGTGAAGGGCCTGGAGAATCAATCTTATGAAGAGCGACTAAGGGAGCTGGGACTGTTTAGTTTGAGGAAGATGAGGCTGAGGGGAGACCTCATCACTCTCTGCAACTACTTGAAAGGACATTGTAGAGAGGTTGGTGCTGGTCTCTTCTCACAGGTAATTAGCGATAGAACAAGAGGGAATGGCTTCAAGCTGCAACAGGGTAGGTTTAGACTGGACATTAGGACAAAATTCTTCCCAGAACGAGTGGCCAGACACTGGAATAGGCTGCCCAGGGAGGTGGTGGAGTCACCATCCCTGAATGTGTTTGAGAGTCATTTAGATGTGGTGTTGGGGGATATGGTGTAGGGGAGAACTTTGTAGAGTGGGGTTGGTGGTTGGACTTGATGATCCCAAGGGTCTTTTCCAACCTGAGTGATTCTATGATTCATTAAACCAGACTTTCTTTCTCTAAGGTGTTGAAATGTGCTATGAACTCTACAATCCTCGAATCCAGGCAATTGAGGTTCTGAAGCTGGAGAAGAGGCTGGATGACAACCTGATGTACCTGCGAGATGCCCTCCCTGAATATAGTACTTTTGATGTGAATATGAAACCCGTGTCTCGTTTAGACCATGAAGAAGTTCCTGTAAACAAGGTAGGAGCAGTGTGTAGTAGAGGATCATTTGGGTAACTTTCATAGCTAACTGGTATCCTGGAAGGCTGTTAAACAGCTCTTTGCTACATTAGTTACCAGGGTGACAAAAGTATACAAAATAAGGGGAGTCATTATGCCACTTCTATAGTGAAAGAATGTTGAGAATTTAAGTATCTACCATCCTTAGTTAATTTAGAAGACGTGCAAGAAGTAGTGGCCTTCACTTGCGTCTATATAACACTCTGCAGAGAGGAAAGCTTTTCTTAACAGAACTGTTGTTACTGAGCTGGGAGTGGTGGGTGTCAGAAAAAAAGGTAGGATTTGGAAGAGTCAGCTAAAATCTGTATCAGAGAAGATCCAGAAACCAGCAAACTTTGTCAGAGAGTGTTGTCTCGTAACTCAGTAACTGAGAGCAATCGTTCCTCCCTTTCCCTCTCATGCTACTTTTCTTTTTCCTTAATAAGGAACAGGAGTAGAACTAAAGACATGAGTTAACTTTTTATATGTCAATTTAAGGACTGTGTAATAAATCAAGACAGTGTAATCAAAGTTTTACAAGATACTATCACAACAGTTATGTGGACACAAAAAATTCCATTTCTCCTAACAGTGTATAGTAGCAGCTCCTTAACACACTGACAAATTGGTCTGATTTCTCTTACTTTCCTTCTATTGCAACAGTTGTCTCACCTTTCTAAGCTCACAATCAAAATTCTGATTACTTCCTTTTAATTTTTTTTAATCTTTCACCCCAGCTGCAGGTACGAATGAAACCTAAACCGTGGTCAAAACGGTGGGAAAGGCCAAAATACAATATAAAAGGAATAAAGTTTGATCTGCCTGAAAAGAAAATGAAAGAAGCACAGAAGTGGAGCCAGCCATGGCTAGAGTTTGATATGCTGCGAGAGTATGATACTTCAAAAATAGAGGATAAAATTTGGAAAGAAGTGAGTGAAGGGCTTAAATAGTTTTTTGCAGTCTAGGAATTATGGAGAAAATTAATATAACTTTGAATTTACTGTATGGGTTTATCAGCTGCCAAGTTTTGTATGTACATAGGTAAGATCCACAATAAAGTTAACCTTTCCAGAAAAGGTCAAACTGTACGAACTTTCTGTTCCTGAAAAGAAACAGTGTGCTCTGTTCACCCCTTCTCCCACAATGAGAAGCCTCCTTTTTTTAAAATTACAGTTAAAAAGAAGGGTTTGCCTCACTCATTCAAGTTAGTTGTGTTGTTGTTTCCAAATACTTCTGTTACTTCTGTCTTTACAGAGCAGGTAGTGGCCAGTTGTAGAACTGCTTGACTCATAACTTCACGAGTGGGCTACAGCAGGGAAGTAGGCATGTCTGAGCCAACCATCCACCCCCAGAGTAAGGGCTGTTTAGTTTTCCTGCTAAAAAAAAAAACCATTACGTTTCTGATAGAGCCACAATACTAATCTACTACTTCAGAGCAAACAGAAATGCTCTGAAATCAGTTTTGAAGAACTGAGCCAGTTTGTTTAAGCCAAATCACGTGAATTAGTGTAAGGTTCACGATGAAATGCTCACAAAGGTTCTCAATACCGGGACAGCTGGTTTCATAAAACTGTGTTCCTGTAGTAGAAGCACACAATGCTTGCACTCAGAGCCCCTTAACTGCTTTCCCATGCTTACAAGTAATCCTGCTTCCAAAAAGACACATCTACAGAGCTAAATTGTGATAGAACATCTATTCTATTTTTGTAATAGCACTAGGCTGGTCGCTTCAGGGGAGACCTTTAGGAGAACAAGAGAAAAGCAATGAGATCATGAGCTTGTGGTAATTACTGATCAGCTATTGCATTTTTGTTGGCATTCCGAGAGGAAAAGCAACAGAAATTATGAGAAAGCAGGATTTACAATGTAAGTCCTGAAGGGAATGAAGGCTAATGGTGTCTGAATCTTTTTTCCATACTTCTAATACCATTCTTGTCACATGTTAGACAATTGAACTGTAGGATTCTCATTAACACAGCAAAATATTTTTGCTTTATTTTCAAAATAAACAAATATTTTAAATGTCTTTTAAATGTAACACTGATCAAAGCTATTTACAATTAAAATATTTTACAAAAATATATTTTTTAACTTAAAAAAATATAAAAGAAATCACAGGGATTAAGTCTGCGAGAGTTAAAATCTAGTCCCAGAAGATTGTGGAGAAATACAAGTAAGCATACAGAGTCTGTGATGCACTACAGTTTCTACAACAAAGCATCCTTGTTACTCTGTAACACTATTTATTGCAAATATACAAAGTTATAAAATAGTAGAAATCTAATAAGGGTATGATGAAGAAAGGTTCAGTAGATCTTACTGGGAAGCCAAAGGAAGATTTTTCCTAGAGTTTCGGTGACTAGAAAATACCTGAAGTTGCCCTTGTGCTGCTCATCATCAAGACGTCTGTTGTTGGAAGTCTGATAGAGCAAGATGTGTGACAACCCCAGTTCAGTGTGTCACTCACGTACAAAACTACACACATCAGACACTGTCTTCACTACGTTTGCTCTTCCCTAGACGTTCTCTTGTGCAACTTCCTACCTCGCCGAACCCACATTTACCATCAATGAACATTCATGAAACTCCTCACCTGCGCACCGACTCCCCTTGTTTCTGGATCAGGGTCAAAACCCTGCAACATTATGAATTCTTTTTCACTAGGGATTACTTAACAATAACCCTACCAAAAACCACTGTGGACCACAAGTTAGAAGAGCTCAATGACTGCCCAGGCAGAGCGATATTTCGCAACATAATACTGAAAATGGCTTGTAAAGCTGTCTACTGGCTAGCAGTGATAAACTTTACAGGCATTTTCTATCTTGCCAGGAATCCTTCCAAAAAGGGGTAAAGCAATAAAGCATCATTTTAGAATGCTCCAACCATCGCTTTGACAACTGTAGCTTCTAAAATGACTCCTTAAGCTAGGAGTAGACAGCAGTAGAAAACATTTGGGCAAAAAAACCTCAAGTATTTAACAAGACAGTGATTACCACTACATCTTTGAATAGGCAGGATCCACTAATTAAACTGCATATTAGAACTGTTTTAGTGTGAGCATCAGGCTTGTTTCCCAATCATCGATCTGAGGTGTTCAAGTTTGTGCTCTTCAATGAAGTCTTCAACAGTGTGCAGAGCTTTGATTTTCACCAGCAGCAGAAGAACTTCTTTTGTTTCATTACTGTAGAAGAAAACAAAAAAAGAAAATTTTGATATAGCAACACATTTATGTACCTAACTTAAGTATACTTTATGTTTATTAACTTTTTTTAAAAAGAGTCAGGTGTCTCTCCTCAGCCACTTGTCATCAGGTGACCTTGGCTACCCTGACACTAACTACCCAACTAACTCCCCACCATCCAGCACCTTGAACTACCACATTAACCTGGAACAGCAGAAGCCTCCTTTACATTAGGGACTCCATCTTTTGTTTTATGTATATATGTGACGAGAACATCCTTGAAAGTGTCAAATATATGAGACTCAAGGAATTTAAGAAATAATTAACACAAAGCATTCAAGGAAGTGCTTGAATCCTAAGGAAAGCCGTATCTATTACCTGTGGTTGTTCTTGTGTAACATACGGGCACATCGCAGCAAGTGCTGGCAGAAGTTCTTTAACTCAGGGAGAGTTGATCCGCTTTTAACATCTTGGAACCATCTTTCTGGGAGGCACGCAACCACCTATTCACAAAAAGAGTACTTGGAAGCGTTTAAAGAGAAAAGTCTTTCAATACAACCAAGTCACACCACTTCTAACAGGGATTTCTTGGTAGGTGCAGTCATTATTAGTAGCGTGTTTTTTTTTCTTTGAAACCAAGATTGATTACCCCTACAAGTAGTTATTCTTAAGAATCTATGGACAAATATTTGCTTTAAAATACTTTTATGTACCAAGGTCATAAAAAAAATTAAAGCTGAATTTTAAATGTTGTTTAAATGTTAAATTTTTTAACTATTCCATCTTTGGTTTCAACCCCTCTTCATGAAAAAAAAAAGCTTTTAGCATACACCCTCTTCCAATGTGCATGTTATCTCTACCTTATTACACTTTTCTATATTATCTGGCCCTGGTGGTGTGTTCAAGAGGTTCAGAAGAAGGTAACGATTCAGCAGCTTGCTCAGTCCCAGATCACGGACTGTATCTTCTGGTACAATCCCATCCCAAAGAAGAACACTGGAGAGCAGCTGCAGGAATGAAGAAACAGAGTATGTACACCTGGTGGCTGGAGGTGTGCTAAAACACAGTATTACAAGTTTTATATAAGATAAAAAGACAATATTGTCTGCGATTTTAATGGGTTTTTATGCATCTAAATCTCACCTTTAGTAAGAATCCAATTCTACTCCTAGAGGAAACACATCTTAAGTAGGAAATGAATCATAGGCATTCAGAAATTCCCAACTCAACACCCCAAAAGTAAGAGTATATGGATGTGCTTATGAGTATGCAGTGATTATATTCTACAATAAAGTGTTAGCTTAACTAACGCCATTTTATAAGGCAAATTGCCATTCTCTGTGGCCGAGGTGGTCACATATTAGCCCCCCTTCCCCTCACAATCAGGCCATGAAGGTCCTGTGCAGCAAGCAGACGAACCAGACAGATTTCTTCTTCCCCTCCCTGTCAGCCTCAAAATTCCTGGGTGCCAGGCTGACTACTCCCCTCCTTGCTGGCCTTGAAGGTGGTGGTGATGACCCCGTCACAGACCAGGGAAGGTAACAGCACACAGAGCACTGTATAAAATCATGCAGTTACAAGTCCTAAGGGGAACCTGCACCAGAGCTGCTGATGGACAGTGAGAGCCGTGAGCCCCCGCAGTGGCCAGGGACACCTCTACCATCCTCTGCTTCTTCTGAGCACTGAGTGACTTGTATTCCTTTACATGTTTCAAGTCTAAATTATGACTGTTTTATTGATACTGCAAGCCTGATCTGCGGAGGGTCCGGGTGATTAGGAACCATAAACTAAGCTGTGCTATAAATCCCGTGCTATGCTACTTATAAAATTGTGCTACACTGATTCTGATTATAAAAATCCTGGGCTACTCTGATCACAAAATGCTATGCTAGGCTGATCATAAAATTCTGTTAAAAAAAAAAAAAGCTTTAATTGTACCTACAGCTTACTGTCATCGTCATCCTGCCCGGGATCCCCACAAGAACTTGTCTGTCCCCGTAGTGTTGGGTGACAGTGACTAACTAATACGATGTAAGGCCAACAGGCCTGGCTGACCCTCTCAGAGAAAGGAAAAAGGAACCAGCAGGAACAGATGGTCAGATCAAAGTCTCCTGCAGAAGATGTACCAGTAGGGCGTTCATTTACAGTTCATTCTTAAATCATCACATAGAGGTTGCACAGAGAACATATCCGTCACTGAGAAAAATGGTTATCCATCCTAATAAAAAATGTATTAATCTCCCAGGAATCAGAAACACCTGAAGATATATTTCCTGAATGACAGCAAAAATATTTTTTCACTAAGAATAATTTCAAAGAAAAGAAAACCAAACAGGTATATTTACCTTAACAGCTGACCAAAATCGTCTTTCTTGAAATTTTGAACATAGTGATGATTTGTCTTCCACAGTGCTAGACATGGAAAGAAGAAAAAAGGTAAAATAAGGTTTTATTTTTTGTATGCCTTTAAAAGACGATAAACAGACAATTGATCTTGTAGGTATTGATGAATGTTAATTCTGGCACTCTTTCAGCAGTGACAGCCACAACCAGAAAAAGGGCTGTAGGAAACAGCTGTCAATTTGAACCCATTATAATAAAACTACTATGAAATAATTTCCAATAAAATTAGCAACTGGAAACACCTGCATCTACATTTCATGGATTCAGATCAAAACAGCATTGCTTAGAACCAAACATCCTACACCAGCTTTAGCAAAGCTTCTCTCCAAGGTGCCTCTTAACCTGACATCTCCCAGACTCCTACTCATTCCCATCTTTTAAATAGTGTCCAGTCATAAGCATCAACAATACAAACCCTATTTTAGGAATGACAGGAGGAATTGGGGGACACACATAAGCGACACCAGACCACCTAAACTAACACAGGCGCTCAGATCTAAGTTGCTATCCTAAAACCAGACTGTGGACCTCATATACAGGAAAGCATTTCGCTACAGGAGCAAAAAAGCGTTAAGACAGTGGAGTTACTCTTATTAGAAAGAGTTCATAAACAGGAACTAGGTTCCATAACCTTTCCTATAATAAAACAGTAGAAGGCATGTTTGTTCCATTACCTGTTAATGGCTATGCTAATCATTAAAATGATTCATATACAATTATTAGTATTAATTGTTAATACAATATTTCATCTACATCTGCAGGAATAAAAAAAAAGTTTTAAAAAAAGGCCTAGTGTCAGCCTACCTTTTAGGATACAGAGGAATAAAGACATCTTCCTCTACAGATTTCTTCATTCTTAGGACAACTGTGTTCACCAAATCCTATAAAAAGAGAATTATTAATGCATCCTCACAAGAAAGAAGTCATCTTCCATTAATAACAACTTCAACAGTTATTTTGTTCATCTCAAAGTGCAATATGCTAATTAGAGCAAAGTACAGTTACCACTTGTATGTAATACACGCTGACACCATGAATACATTAAAAGCAGTAGAGAAATCACAGCTCTAATTATCTATAGGGTTTGGATTTTTTTCTAAGATCAAGTTGTTTTCCTAAGTGAGAACTCTTTAGGCATGTTAATTTGCCAGGTAGCAGGAAAACTGTATAGATTCACAACAAAATAAGTTATAAACACAGAATTTCACAGCTTTTTATGGAGAACCTACGTAAAAAAGAAAATCATCATGGCTAGGATAGTATGTGGTTTTAGGCAACATGTTTTTAGGTGCCAGCATTTGCCACATATATTTTTTTTTTTAATTTATTTAAGTTCTGGGTTACTTTACTTTCTGTACAAATAGTATCATGGTTTTAAATCAGAAACCTTTGGAAGGCTCAGCTGGAAGCCAAAAACATTTTCTTAAGAGTATTGCTTTTCATACTGGGGGCCTAAACATCCACACATTTCACCAGTTCTATACTAGATAAACCTCCAGATTTACATCAGAATACAACCAGAATCAGGCTGAAGAAGAGTATGCTAGAGTGACTACGTATATTAAACTAATTATTAAAAGATTGCTAAAATTACCAAGTAGTCTCTCTCATAGCCCATTAACCTTTGGGGATTTTAAAATTTTAAAATTCCAGACCTGCTTTATAAATAAAACCTTAAGGAGTTGCCCACTGGAGCACTACTGCCATTTAAAGCTCAAATTCTGAAAAACAATCAAAAGCAAATCTAAAGTCTAACCATTGTTATTGCGGTGAAGCAAGATTAACTCTACAATCAGATTTGTGCTAGGTACAGGCAGGATTCTTCTAGGAACACGAGCTAATTCCTGCCTCAAGAGTGTCCCATCTCCCATCATCTTTAGTGACGAGAGCATCAGAGAGATGGAAGTTTAACTGTTAAATTTTCTTAACATAAAGTGACAAAACACACAAGTAATCAGAACTGAACAACTTCAGGACAGTGTTCTAAGCGCCCATAGGCGCATGCACAGAAAGCGCACGCAGTGGATAAAGTTCTCCCTTCCCCAGTACCACAAGAGCTTTTACCTCTTTTGCTCGACTGCATTCAGTTTTGGAAAGGACTTGTTTTTCAAACATGTTTTTGCAAAGCTGTACAAGGTTCTTTGTCTGTGAAGCAGATAAAGGATCCCACACATTCTTTACAAATCCTATTAAAAAAAAAGGGGGAATTTATTTCATTCATGATACGCAAGTGGTTATTCACTCCAGTTTCAAGGCATTACAATGTAGCAGAACTAAACATATAAAAACCTCTCACTTAAAGAAAAGGCTGCCTTAGCCTCACTCTGCGGAACTAGGTAATCACTACAGCTTGGAGCACCACTATGTACCTAAAATTATTTGACAGCCATCACTTATTTAAGGTTTGATTACCTAGCTGCAGTGAACATTTTCAAGACAATCTTACTATACCTGTAATTTTTGGAAGAATAGTTTTTTCAATCACTCTAGGCAAAACTTCTTGATCAGGATCATCATCCCTTTTTGCTTCGGGTATGTTTTTGCCATCACTGAATTCTTCTATAGCTCTGAACCAGGACATTTCTTCCAACTCTGTAAAATTCTGCTGAAAGATCATTCCTGTTAGTTGTTCAGCTGGTCAGGATTGAGAGAAAAGCTCCATCCAATGATACCACAGATTCCCGCTTAATTTCAGATCCACCCTCATCACTAAATGGGCGAAACCAGCAAGTCAGCAAAACTTGACTTAAAGCCAGAATTTAAAGGGTGGGATTGTTAAAGTGTCTTCAAAGAACTCAGGAGAAGAATTCTTTTTACAGGGGGCGTTGCAAAAGGGGCTGGAGGTAAGGCTGGAGGTACTGGGAAAGGAGGAAGTAAAGACTCCAACCGCATGCTTCAACTTTTGAGACCAACACGGTATCTTTCTATTGATTTCTAAGGCACTATGCTATGTATAGAAAAAACATATCATTTACCATATTAATACACGTTAAAGTGATTCATATACAAAAAGCGACTTGACAAGAAGAAATGGACCTTCTCCTTCTAGTTAATATACTTATCCCGGGTTCTGGAGTGTCCCTACAACCCCCACTAAAGTTGCCATACAGAAGTCATCCCTGAAAACAGCGTAACTCTGCTTGTACTTCGAGCTGCCAGAAATACCCACACATACCACCAATTAAAAAAAACAGATAAGGCAAAAATGGTATGGTCCAGAAACAGAACAGGCTTTACTGACTACAGCCAACTGCTTCAGTGCAATACCCAGAAGCACAGGGGTCACCAGTATATTATTACACAAACACACATATAATTTTTGAATAAAACAAAGTCAGCTGGTGCACCTACCTCAAGAGGATTCCAATTTATTAACTGAACTCTGATCAACGGATTCAATAGCTTAGGCAGGCAGAAACTGATATAAGCATCACAATAAGAGTCAGGAAACTTCTCTTTCCATTCCTGGAATTTCAACAGGATTTTTCTGATGTCACAAAAATCTGCATGAACATCTTCAAAGATTTTCCTACTATCCTCTAAAACGTTATCTACGGATAATATTTATTGGGAATAAAAAGAAACAATCACAGAACTTATTGAGGCATAAGCTGAAGAGTTATGCATCTATAGGACATAAGAAGTATCTGTATGAGAACTGCATTTGTCATTTATCTTTGACACATCTGACAGTGAAACAGGTTTTGAAACCATCTCCCTGCGAAACCCAGTCAGAAGACCAAAAAAGGCAAGTTTCTTCACAACCTACTCCACAGATTTATATAACCACTGTGTTTCAAACTGTTTACCACAGTGATAAAGTTTCACACATGAAAACCCTTCTGCTGTTATCTGGAGAAGAGCTATTATGCCTTTCCTTGCTCCTCTTCATTCACTGATTCACAGTAATTTAAACATCAACCTTTCATTCACTCCATCTTCAAAAAACAAATTGATTATACAAAACACATTGTGGCACTGCACTGAATACTGCCAGATCAGCTTTGGCATGATCCAAAAGAGCTTATTTCTAGTAGAAATAGTCATATGTAATCCATCACAACATAACTCATACCAAAAGAAAACTACAACCATACACCTGTTCTTCCCAACTCATTAGTCAGAGCTGTCTGAATGCATTTCTTTTCTACAGCGTGTAACTTAATATGTAACTCAAATTAAGTATCCCTTCGCCTTTCCTACAAAAAATCATTAAAAATATCAGAAAGAGATTTTGTTCTAGGACATCAGTGAGACTGTCACCAACCTTTGCTCTTCTGGAACTCAGTCACCTCTGTCGGAGTCAGCTCATCATCACTTGACATGCCTTCATGGTGATCAGCTTCTCCTGAACACTCTCTCGCTTGCCGTCTGCAAGACCTGTATTTTATAATGAACTCATATGAGTTATCTTCCCCTTGTATGCAGCAGAAAGCTAAATGAAAAACAATCCGACTTCAAAAAATGGACTAAAAGCAAGTTGCGAGAGCAACAGCCTAAGGAAACGCAATCAAGGACCAATAGCAATTGTATAACCATACGGACACAGAAACTGTGGAAGAAGGAGGAGCTTTGGGAACCGACATAAATCTCTCTGATCTCTCTTATGAGCCATGTAATAACCTTCACTTCACCTCATTCCCTAATGAACCTAACAACTCATCCCACCTGGAACTGTCTCAGACAGTTTTAGCATACAGGAAACTCCTGAGCTCTCAGTCCGACACCTCAGTTCTGAATCACTTGTGCAACAACCCACATAAAAATTGTGATAGCACCCAAGTGCCAGCTGGGGTCAAAAAAAAAAAAAATACTGCCATGACACCAAAATCAGTATCTTGCATCTCTGCCACAGAAAAGTAATATATGGTATGAAAATTATATGTATAAATAATTTCACACGGTTATTTACATCAACTAGCATAAAGGTTAAATGCTTCAAGTGGAATTTTTTATTGTATCAGTTTTCATCCACTGAACTGCCAAAGTTCTTTCCACTTCAAAGTACAGTTATGAGCTGAGTCACCAATGCAACCAAAAAAACTTTCAAAGCTCTCGGTAACTTTGGAAAAAAATTCAGTAGCAGTCTCTGAACGCTGTAACAGCCAAAATGTAGTATCTGGCCTACAATGATAGCAGGGGAGGGGCTAGATATTGCTTTGCTTCACTTGCCACCTTCCCCCCGCGGCAGCAACAATTCTGCCTGACATTTTTTTGTTATCTATACAATAATACAAAATATATTTCTATATAAGGTCATAATTTTATTTATTACAACAGAACAGAAAAAGCTTCTGTCATATAGTTTTGTAAACAGCCTCACTTAAGACTTGTTAATTTAAAATAAGAAGATCTATTAGCATCAGATTCAAATCAACGTGAAGAGAATGTCGTTAACAAATAGATGGTTTCCAAGCGCTTTGAGTTTTGGAAAGCAAATACCTATTTTCTGGTATAGTCTCATTTAGTAATCCTGCAGGTTTACATTCATCACTGCATAAATGACAAAGCCAGTGCACCGTAGAGTACACTTAACAAGAGTTAACTGTACTTACACACAATACCTACCTTCGATGTTCACACATTTCCAGAAGCTGTGTCTTCTCATCACCCTCCAAACCGCCATTTGTTGGTTTGTCATTCCCACCTATCAGAAGACAGAATCAGCCAAAAATAAAACGGTATGATTTTTAAGTTCCTATTTTCTCAATAAGAAAAGACGAATTCTCCTTCTGTTGTTCTTCATTTGGAACACAGTTAAAGAAAAATAAACCTCCCAATCAAAACTCTTTTTAACAGTCTCCAAAATACGCAGAGTAACAATTTCTTGTTAACTGCACATAGTCAGATGGGGTTGTTCCCTTGTAGCAGTAGATGAAGAGGTGAGTTTGATGACGCTCCACTCAATGCTTACCACTTCCCAATCCTGGAAGTCAGTGCCTTCCACAATAGGTTCTTAGCAGTGTGAAAGGCCAGTGTAGGGATCTACCTTCATTTGTATGTAAAAAGTGAAACCATGTAATAAATTAGAGTAACTTTTGAGGTTTGGTTCCAACATTGTAATGGATATTAAAACCCTGATTCACACTATTCAAAATCATTGCGTTTAGATTTCAAGACTAGTCAGCTCCCCAGTCTCCTGTTATCCAAGTGGTCACTGACTGTGTGACCCCTGTCACCACTGCTCTGATTCTTGAGTCCAAATACACAAGTAGAAAATAGAAGCATTTTCTAGCTGGGCCATTCATTTGTAGCACTATTAGCTGGCCGATATGTGTACAACATGCCAAAAGAGTGTACTACTATAGAAGCATTATCATATAAGAAAAAACGGTCTTTCCACTATATTAAACACAACTAGGAACATAAAAAACAGTTAAAAGTGCTGTTAAACATGCAAGTGCAGTCTCATTTGTAATGAGCTGGAAGTAAAACCATTTTAATGGCAACTATTATTATGGCGCTAGCTTTTTCTTCTTAACACCTGCTGTCAGTGTGCTACACCATTCCACAAAACCATACAGGCCGCTAGCTTTCTCTCATCACCAGTTTATCCTGTGCAGTGAGAAGACTGAACCCATATGATTAGTAGTTACCACAACCTGGTGCATCTGGCCTCCATCTGTTCCCAGCAGCTCCAAGCATATTGCTCTTAGCTTTGCCTGAACAGTTTTAAAGGGTTTGGTTTCGGAGGCTGGGTTTGGGGTTTTTTTGTTTTTTTTTTTTAAACAGCAGGGTATGAAGACTCACTCGGCATACAAACAGAACATTGGTGTGGAAAGAAAATATGAAATAAGAAAGCTGCAATACTTTTTCCTACAGTGACAAAAAAAAACCAAAGCACAAAACATGATTTTGTGTTTGATAAGACCCTTACACAAAGAGGCTTCTTTCTTCATGCCCTTCCCTTCACGAAAGTGTCACCTCCTAGTTTGAAATCCCCATTCTGAGCACACACAGTCTTAAAGACACTCACATAAAAGTGATGCTGCCAAGTAAACACGCTGCTTTCTCATATATTCACAGAATCCTCCATTAGCAAGCTTCCTGCAACTTAAGACCTACCAGAAAACTGACTCTACTTTTTTTTTTTTTAAATATTGGTGGGAAATTGCTGAGTTGAAGAAACAAAAATTGAAAGAGTACTTGTTCACGTTATGTTCACTATTCAACCAGAGAAAAATAGTATCACGGGCCTTAATGAGGTAAGGATTTCAAATTAGGTATAGTAGAACACACCTACTGACAATGGGAAGGAGAAAGGAGATCAAAGGTGAAAATTAAAAACTTCATACAAAAAGTAACTGTGTATTTCTGCTCAAAGAGTGAATGTTTCAATAGGAAAATAACTTCTAACTTCATACTAACTTGTCAGATGCTGAATATAAGCAGATTCATTTTTCAGCTCATCTTGCCTTCGTTTCAATACTCTCATGGCTCGCTGATGAAGAAGTACGTGTACAGCCAGTTCTAGATCATTAATGTATTTCAGCTGAAATGTAGTAAACAGGTTTTCAATTAATTAAAATCCAAAAAGAATGAACAAAAACCAGAACCAAAAGATGGTTTTCAGTATAGCCTTGAAATTAGAACCAAACTATTACAGATTGAAAACTACATTCCTGGTCCCTGGAGTTTTTCAGGCTTTTTTGTAGACTGAAAAACACAAACTAAATGCCAGCGGCTCATCGCAGGACTAAGACTTCATACAAAAGGTAGTTTGCTTTTGAGACATTAGCCATTACAGAAAATGCATTCATTAACTAACATTTGTTCTCTTTGAAGTTACATAGAGAAATTCGCAATCGCGATGCAATTAAGTGATATAAGTTAGATTTGACAGCACTATCTATAGAGGATAAAAGCAGTTCACTTTCACTGAGGCCAAACTTTAGGCTGCTCCTCCCCTTCTCCCAGTCCTCATCTTTTTAAATACAGAAGGTCTGCAGTTCAGGAAACAGATGCAGCTGATAACACACACAAATTCTCACAGAGCTCTGTTAACTCAATGCCAACTCAAACCTAACACGAGGTTATGAAACCCTGAGTAAAGACATCTCGAGAAATCCCAAAAGTGATTTAAGCGTCACGTCTCATTCAACTTCAGTGCACTTTGGTTACTAGACCTGCAGAAAACTCCCTCCAATAACATTTTGTTTTCATCCAACAAAACTTAGACAAGATCACAGCTCATGTCCTTATACCTATGTTAGCTTGATCATCACTTCCGGTGAGGGTTGCTTTGTTTTCCTTATATTTTGTTTCCTGTTACATTAAAATTTCTGATAGAACTGATTTTTTAACCGAGTGCTGTCCCTCATCATTTTCAAACAAAAACCCCTTATGTTTCCTTGACAGGGTGCACCTTTATCATCTAAAAAAAAAAAAAAAAA
>VYZM01017507.1:323943-334676 GCA_013398915.1 Dromas ardeola
GAGGGGGAGGCGTTTCGCTGCCAATTAATTGATCGTTGATGTGTAAAAATGAAATTTGTCTGAAGGGCCGCGTTCATGCCATGGTGGGTGCTTCCCCCGCTTGTTGCTAGGTCATCAAAAACGTAGCCGGTTTTGTTATTATACCTGTAATTTATAATGATTTATAAATAATTTAAGGTAAATGCTAAATAATGTCAATTAATAATAACTATATAATTTAAAATTACTTCATAAATAATGTTTATAATTATACATTATGTAAATTATTATAGGAACATAATTAATAATGCATAATTATGCATAAATCATAGAATCACAGAATGGTTTGTGTTGGAAGGGACTTTAAAGATCATTTCGTTCCAACCCCCCTGCCATGGGCAGGGACACCTCCCACCAGACCATTATAGACCACTACACCATTATAAAATAGCTATTTCAGAAACATTAATCATATAAACTAATCATAAATAAATACACTTTATAATAATACCTTATTATAATACAAAGCTTGTTCCGTAACTTGTCAAAAAGTAATGGCATATTTTTATTCCTTTCTCTAGATTTAACTCACTGAAGGAGTCAGGCAGGGGCCAGCACCGGCACGAGGGGAGGGGTACATAATGTCTGTAATTATTATACGTTATGTAAAGTAATATATGGACATAATTACTAATGCATAATAATTCATAAATAAAATAGCTATTTCAGAAATATTAATCATATAAACTAATAATAAATAAATACACTTTATAATAATACCTTATTGTAGATATGAAGCCTATTCTGTAACTTGTCAAAAGCTAATGGCACATTTTTATTCCTTTCTCTAGGTTTAGCACACCGTAGAAATAAGGCAGGTGCCAGCACTGGCATGAGGTGAGGGGAACATATGGCTGGGAACAGAAGGAAGGTGGGATTGTGGCAAGCGATGACTTAAATTGGTTTGCAGTGAAGCGTTGTGCTATAGCTTGCATCAGTCTTTCACTTCTGCTGTGCTGACTTGAGCTATGTCTGATGGGCTATATGGAAAGAAAGCACATTCAGCTTCAAATGAAACCATGACAGCTACGCAGAGCAAGTAAGGCCTTTGTGTCTCAAGACAAAGAGCCAAAAATAGCGGATCTTTGAAATGTTTGTGCTTGAATTGCTCCACCTTTGTGTCCTTCATCTGTAAGATAAAGATACTAATATTAACTTGCCTCAGGAATTTTGTGAAGAAAAAGCTGCATTTGTGAAGCACCCATTACAGTAAGAACAACATAAAAAACTAAGAAAAAAATAACTAAAATACATTTCTACTCAGTGCTGGTTCTTAATGGTATATACTAAATAAAGCCCAAGGCTATACAATGAATAATAAGTATTACAAAAACTTTAACAATTCAATAAGCACCATTTGTCTTGCAAGCATCATTCATCATCTGCACTGAAAAAGGTTAGGGGTCTTGTGAAAAAATAAAAGTAGTTCGGGAAGCACTGGAACTAAACTTTTCTATGGATTTGTGCCTAAAATTGACTTATTGCAAGCTCTGATTCAAAGCTGCATTATCGCTGTGGAATTGGTATGTGCTTTCCCTGTGTGGTTTCTGTGACTGAAGGATGAACTCAAGGATAGTCTGGGGATGCACAGGTATATTCAAGTTTCTCCATTGTAGCCTGGACAATGCAGAGTTTGCTGACATAGATTGACCTGGAATAATGCCAATTAAGTTATTTGATTCTTATTTACCACTCCAGGACTGATGAAGACTTCATGATGCTAAACGGAGATCATGTTTTTTCCCAGGGACTTGTTGTTATTCTGATTTCCTTATATTCTGATGTCCTGTGTCTGCTGACAAAGCCCCTGTCAATCCCAGAGGATTTTAAATCCTCTCAATCTAGTGAGTGCTACTTAGACAGGACTGAGCTGCCTCCTTGTAAGGCAAAATGGTCCAGGACTTCAGCATAGCAGAAACATGGGACACAACTATTGTACTCTCGGTATTTCTAGCAGGTTGAAACTGCCATGTTTGCAGTTGTCACTCCAGTTAATATACTCACGAAGTACCAAGATAGGAATCTAGGCAGTGGCATCCAAATTAAGATGATCCCAGCGCAGAAGAGGAAACGCAAATTAAACTGCAGCAATGCAGTATATTATCTCTTTGGAAGGACTGCCAATTCCAAGTGCCAATGAATTTATTTCATTAGGCAGTAAAAGACATTTTCCTGACACTGCTAACATAGGACAAAAAGATAATTTTGCCTTAAACTGCTTAAAGTTGAAGGTTAAAGGTAACAGACAGGTGAGAATTATTGGGTAGAAATATTAGAATCATTACTTATTAGACAACTGATGCTGTTTTAGTGACTGCAGTCTAACCATTATAACATTCTTCAGGCAAATGGGTTTTAAGAAAGGCTCTGAGGAGATCAGTGAAGTAGATCAGCAAATTGTTATAGATTTCCCTTACCAAAGCAAGAAGTGGCATGAAAGCAAGACAAACCTTGCATGAAAATCCAAGGGAAGCATTAGTGGCTGATAGTGTGGCCTCTTTTCACCCTCCATTAACTTCAGCTCTGGCTTAAATTCTGTTAAACTTCAAGGTCAATGTAAGTTACAAAGTGACTTGCTCTGAAGACTTAGCACTCTTCAAAAAAACAACTTTCAAGTGCAGAGAACCCCTAAATCTAAAAGGTCAGCTCAGTTTTGGCAAAAGACTGCAAAACTAGATCCAACCTTCTGAATGCAACATTGATTGGAGGTACAGCACAATGTTATTTGCAGCAGCTGGGGAAAGAGTTTGTCTTTGCTTCTGTTGTTTTTCTGTCATGGAAAAGTCCAGCAGAATGTCAGGCAGAGGGGGGCAGTAGCGCCTCAAACTGTCAGCGTTACATCTGGCAAGCAAGAGTCACAGTCAGGGGAAACTTCCGTGTTTCATCAACACAGAGCTTTTGTGTAGCCTTCCATAAGCCGGCTTAAAGCCAGAGACATCTGGTTGCCCTGTCAGTGAATCCCTGATTCTATTAATTATGTTGTTAATCATACATTTACTTTACTCACTTACACTGTTTTGCCTGTCTTTATTATAGTCCTTATTTCCTCTACAGCATGCCTGCATCTTTCCAGAAATCTCTGAATCTGGAAAACTTTCCTTTTCATAGCAACTCACAAAACATTCTGAAAGATCAGAAAAGATTTATTTGAAAGTTTATTCTTATATCATTCAACCTTTAAAAGCAACCTCAGAAAATTTGGGTAAGAGGTACACCGTGAGGTACACTACTTAAGAGTAGTACTGGTCCCTGGATTCTAGTCTCCCCAGTTACTGGCATGTGAACATACAATCCCCCAAGGCCTCTCTATTTCCCGCACTTGCTCCTCCCCAAATCATCCAAATCCCTCCCTTTCCCCACATTTGGTTCCTCCCCTAGACATTCCATAATAAATCCTGTGCAATCCTAAAATGCTCTTCCCCAGCATCCCACAGCATACAGCACGCTCCCAAAGCAGTAACCCCTGGAGAGCTGCTCCCAGGACTCATCAAGGTAATGAGTTTCACGCCTGAACCCTGGGGCTGATGATTCTGCTGGGAAAGGCCTGGACAAGGACTCCTCGGGCGTCTGTAACTTGGGTTGTCACCTGCCATTGTGCCTCTGTGCTCCTCTGGGCTTTTGGAGATGGGTCTTTGATGGGCTGATGGCCCCTGTGATGAGTAGCTGGGCTGGGTATTATTTGGTCTTCCCCACCATTGTCTCCCCATGGGCATGCACACAAGCTTTTATCACATAATCCAACAATATGTACCCAATGACATGTTTCTAGCACCCAATACTGAACATTTCGGGAAAAATGCATTAATAGCAAATGCAGCAGGGATACCAACCTATTGGGACTGGACTGGCTTCTTGGCTGGCAGTAAAACATGAGTGTGGAGAAACAAATGCATCTCAAATGAACTTGCAGCCCTGGTTTACCAAGGTATTATTTACTAATTACAGCATATGGATTGCAAATTGCAACAAATAATCTCACTTAATGCCACTAATGTGCTATTGCCAGCACTTGAAGCTTGTGAAATTGATGTGTACTTGAATGTTTCTGAATGCCTGCGCTGCAGCTAGGTTTTGCAATTAAAACTCTGTGTCTGCTCAGCAGTTGGCAAAACTTTTATTTGCCATAATTCAGTCTGCATGAGTCAGCACTGCCTTCCTTCACAACACATTCTGCCCTGTCTGGAAATCTACTTTCTCTATGGTTACACAGATGTTCTATAAATCTCAGAATAATTTCAGTGTGGTTGGCCAAAGGAGCCTTTGCCACTCTTTGAACACATACAGTCCAGCTCTCTATCCTCTACAAAATAATACCTGTGCTTGGCAGGGAACAAAGTTGGGACATGAATATTTTATTTTATAGATCTATTAAGTAGCCGAAAATTCTGCAAATTAATACAGTAGCATGTTACCATTTGTTGTTTTAAAAACTGTGTGGGTTTCTGGTTCAGAATCCAAACCAGCACCTCTAGAAGTGCTATTTTTGATGCAGTGTATGCTTTGTGCCTTCTATACCTTTTTGACAAATTATCACCCAGAATCAACATCAGAAATGCACCACTCCTGTTGTGTTAGGTATGGAAAGTAAATATTATCTTGTCCTTTTGTTTATCCCATTGTGTTTTGTGCCTCTAAGTTTATTTAATAAAGACCTAAGCTAAAGAGAGTATCTAGCATTTCCTGAAAAGAAAGAAAATGGTTGAATACCGATGTAAAAATGAAACCTGTCAGCAGCGTTAAGTGAGGGCTCATTGCTTCTTTATTAGCTGAGGTGGAAAAGAGGAGGATCAGAAGGAAATTTATCATGAATAATAGAGTTGAAACAAATAAAGGGGTCAGAGCTGCCACTCATCGAGTAGGTGTGGCTGTTTCTAAGTAGTTCTTTATAGCTAGGACAACAAGCTGGACTCTCCAGATGAGGAAATGCCTCTCATAAACAAGCAAACTTAAACAGGACACCACACGAGGAACCCATGCAGATCGCTATGCTGCAGTTACTGCTTTTGACCATTCAGAAGTAGTTGTTGCTTTATTTTACATTCCTTGATCCCCGATCTGTAACTGTTCACAAAACATGGCTTATTCTTGCAGTAACTGATTTCTGGTATTCATTTATGTTCTGGCGTAACTTTCTATGTTTTAAACGTACATTTGCAGAAACACGCCTGCCAACAAGCTTAGACACTGCCTGGTCAGAGGGCTTGGATGGGGAGAAAAAAGCATTCACTTCTGGTGTGTTTTCCTGCAGCACAGCACAGAAAATAAGCAATATTATGGAGTAAACTGAGAGCAGGGAAGAAGTCATTTTACCTACTGCCGCTCAGTTCAGGCTAAGAAACTTTATTCATGACCTCTTTTGCTATCAGTGGAGATCTTCCCTTATTACTCTAAAGATAGCAAAATTGCCTGTAACAGGAAATTGAGGACAGAGTACAGATAATGATTAAAAAGTAAAGCCTTAATGTGAAAATTGAGCTGCTTTTAATATTTCTAGTTTCTCCACCTTTATTACATCTTGTTAGCTTCTGCTGTGTATGTTGGTTTTGGCTCAGATATGACAAGGACATGCAGAATAGTAAACGATAGCATGTAATACTAAAGGATGAGACATTGCTTATAGTAAATCCTATTTCTTTTCTGCTTCTCCCCCACATTTAATCTTAATTGGTCTCTCCTGGGTAGCTGCTCTGCTCCAACCCTGCTCCTACGTCTGGAGCAAGTCTCTATGCTATCATGCTGTCGGTTTCTTTTCCTTTCAGCTGTCTTTTCTATTACTCATCAGTTATTATTTCCCTTACCTTAATGGCCTTCTGAGACAAACAAATTCATTCCTGCAGTTTTAAGTTGCTTTGCCACTGTCTATTCCTTGCTAGCGGAGTACTAACTACTACCAGAAGGGACTTTTATTTCACCTAGTACTTGACATCAGCCCCCAAACTGCACGTTGAAGCTTGCAAAAAGCACTCTCCCCAAACCCTGAGATGCCCAAAGGCAGCATCTGTAACAGTGCCATTAGAAACTCCACCTTCACAAAAGCAGAGTGTTTTTCCTTTGAACATACTTCAAGCAGTAGTCAAACTCTGAATGGAAACAAATTTCATTCTAGCAAACCAGAGGACAAAATTCTTCATTTTAAAGACATGGTGACACAGTTACTAATTAAAACAAAACAAAAAATTTAGAGGAAGTAAATGTAATACTAGTTCATGCCTCAGACATCACTAAAAACATCTCTGTAAGAGTCTTCTCAGGTTGAGTAAGAGTTAGTTCAGCTTCACTTTAAGAATGCACTTTTTATAGCTTACACTAAACTTTGGATGTCTACGTGCTCCAGTTCCAAGGAAGAGTGACTGAGGGGCTGCTGCATTCAAATGTGTCTTCACAGCGGCATGCGAGTCCTGCTTCTCTTCCTGCTAATTAATTAATCTTACAGATATTTATTGTTCTAATACCTCTGATTAGCTCTGGTTGCTTGTGGTAATGCAGATGAAACACTATTCAGCTCCTCTAGAATAAGAATACATAAAGCTTTGATATGCTAATTTTTTACACAAGGTTTTCTCTCTCGGGAGTCAGCTGAATTTTGCATTCTCTCTGACTTCTCCCTTCCCAGGCAACAAAGCTCACAGTATTGCAAGTTTTCGCAGCTTCAGTTTTGGGTCAGAGGAGGTATTAGGCAACATCTGTAGTTATCTCAAAATGTTGCTTTTCTACAGGGATCTCGCATAACATTAATAACACAAATGGGTCCTTCTCCATCTGTCATATTTACAGAATCGAGTATCCCGATGTCCTTTATACATTTCCTGCTTTGCGCACTTTGTCACCTCAAAGGCAATGGCTAAGCACTATGTTTGGTTGTCATTTTTCTAAAATAAGTTTAATAATTTATCTTCAGATGTCAGTATGTTTTCAGACAGGAGTAGAGAAGCAATTTGGGATTTTTTTCAGTATCATACAAGGAGTCTCATTCCCACTAGTGAAGTAGGCATATATATCTCTTCGTTCATATGCACAGATTGGCAAATCTGCATATTTAAAAAAACCACAAACATACTATTGCCTTTATTTAGCATATGAATTATCTAGTGTGGGGAGAGAGGAATGTTTAACAGTAAAAATGCAAAATATCAAAAAATGTAATTAATAGTTGTAAACATTGTTAGGACACAAAATCGCACATAGTGTTCTAAGGTGTATTCAAAGCTAAGATGTTACAGCTTCCAGGGATCTCCCTTGTTTGTGCTGGAGTTTGCAGCAGAGGCAATGGAGGCAGCAAAGCAGGTAATAAGAGTCACTAAAGGTCATGTTCTAGCTTAGCCATAGGCTTAAGTAGTTGTAGAACTGTAAATAAAATCAACTAAATATACATTAAAACTCACCCCCTGTATGATTCATCTTCCCTTTGATCATGTGCACAGAACACATGCCCTACCACACACCCGGCTCCCAGCACAGCTTCCCGACTCTCCCCCCGCGTTATTTCGCACAGCCTTTTATCCGAGGGGAAAAATACCGCACAGTGCATGGCCAAAGTCCATGCGCTTGGTGGGACCTGGCGGTAACATTAATTATAGGAGAAAAGAGCCATGAGGTTCCTTGAGAAGACACCTAGTTCAATGTTCAAGGCAGGATCAGCTGTATTTACCTAACTTCTCACAGATATCTGTCTAACCTGTTCTTAAGAGACTTTCGTTGATAGATTTTTGCACTGCCCTTCCCAATACTTCCCAACTACGGTAATCAGTAACCTGATCTTTGTCATCCTATGAGAAGAAACATGTTTATCTGGTTTATTGTTATCTTAATCCTCTCTACAAAAGCCTTTACGAACCTGTAGACTGTTATGTCTGATGCTAGCACTTATCTTCAATCCAAAGCAGGCTGTAGGTGTTGCCTGCACAACAAAGACGCATTTAGAACTATGCCATATCACTATAATGTGTACTAAATGGATTAAAGGCTGCATTTTAAGAAGACATTATGAAGTAATTCAATTGAGAAATGTCAGATGAGAGACTTTTTAACTGGGCTTCAGAGGAGCCTGCTCTTGACCCAGGGCTGCTCTATTAGCTCAGTCAATTAGTTGGAATGAAATGAAGCACTGCCCATGCAGGTCACTTCAAAACAGTCAAAAGACTGAAGGCCATCTGGTCCAGTGGCCACTGAGTCATTTAAATCACAAAGTCAGCAAGTGCCCAGTGAACACGTGTTTTAATCCACCTACGTGGCAAATACCTATGCATCAAAGACGAGGTTGCTGGCTGTGCATGGGAACAAAAATACAACGCATGCTTTGGGGCTGGGAGTGAGGAAGAAGAACATTGTATCTTCAAAAGCATTAATTCAGATGAGGGCTGAGGAGATCATGAAGGATAAATACATGAATGCAAGCTTCCAAAGCAATGTGGCAGCTGTGACAGCAAACGCAAACCTTAGCTGTTTAAGCAAAAATATTGAAGAGTTTTATGTGCTAGTATGTGGCTATGACCATTACATGGAACAATAACATGACTGTTCTGGAATCAGGATGAATGATAAAAGGTGTAACAAACTGGAACGGCTCATTAAGAACCCAGAAGAATGAGTCACTGGAAGAATCTGCTCTGTACGAAGGTGATATGTAATTATCTACACAGCAAATGCATAGCAGAAAAGTGCTGTCATCTTCCATACATAGCAAGATCTATTTCCTGAAGAAGGAAAAGGTGTAATGTTTAAAACTGATGGCATTTTTCATGTTTGCTTTCTACAGGATTATGTAATTTTTTAAAGGATAAATCCCTGAAACGCTACATATTTCAGTATGCTGAGCAGTGCCTGGCACCAGCTGAATTTAGTCCCTTCTGCCCCAGCGGGACACGCTTCCCATGCAGGAGCACCACCAGCACTCTCAAGGGCCAGTCATCCCTCTCCCAGGAGGGAGATGGCCTCACAGCCTGGAAAAATTAGCTTAATCTGGGAGTCCTCAGGCAGACTGACCAAACCAGATGTGTTAGCTTTTCAGCTTCCACAAGAAACTAACAGTCAAGTTAGGACTGAGATTATTTTAGAGTTTATTACCCTTTTTTGCTAAATCATAGAATCATAGAATGGTTTGGGTCGGAAGGGACCTCTAAAGGTCATCTAGTCCAACCCCCCTGCAATAAGCAGGGACATCTTCAACTAGATCACGTTGCGCAGAGCCCCGTCCAACCTGACCTTGCGTGTTTCCAGGGACGGGGCATCTACCACCTCTCTGGGCAACGTGGGCCAGTGCCTCACCACCATCAGTGTAAAAAGTTTCTTCCTTATATCTAATCTGAATCTTCCGTCTTTTAGTTTAAAGCCATTACCCCTTGTCATATCGAAACAAGCCCTGGTAAAATCATAGAATCACAGAATGGTTCAGGTTAGAAGGGACCTTAAAGATCATCCAGTTCCAACCCCCTGCCCTGGGCAGGGACACCTCCCACCAGACCAGGTTGCTCAAAGCCCCATCCAGCCTGGCCTTGAACACCTCCAGGGATGGGGCAGCCACAGCTTCCCTGGGAAACCTGTTCCAGTGCCTCACCACCCTCACAGTAAAGAATTTCTTCCTCATATCTAATCTAAATCTCCCCTCTTTCAGTTTAAAACTGTTACCCCCTCGTCCTATCATTACACTCCCTGATAAAGAGTCCCTCCCCATCTCTCCTGTAGCCCCCTTTAGGTACTGGGAGGCTGCTATAAGGTCTCCCTGGAGCCTTCTCTTCTCCAGGCTGAACAACCCCAACTCTTTGAGGCTGTCCTCACAGCAGAGGTGCTCCAACCCTCTGATCATCTTCGTGGCCCTCCTCTGGACCCGCTCCAACAGGTCCATGTCCTTCTTATCTTGGGGGTCCCAGAGCTGGACACAGGACTCCAGGTGGGGTCTCAGAAGAGCGGAGCAGAGGGACAGAATCCCCTCCCTCGCCCTGCTGGCCACGCTGCTTTTGGTGCAGCCCAGGATGTGGTTGGCTTTCTGGGCGGCGAGCGCATCCCAGTCCTTCTCAGCAGGGCTGCTCTCAAGCCCTTCGTCCCTCCAAAATATAATAAATATATACAGCTAGAAAACGAAAAAAGAAGTAATTTATGGGGCAGGTGGGGAGGCTGGGGTCGGAATCAACAGTGAGAAAAATTTCAGTAAGGATGTGGCAGGTTTTAAGGTCTTTAACCGGTAGCTCACCCCTTCGCAGCAGTCACCCCGCAGCGCGGAGGCCCCGGCCGCGCTGGCAGCAGGGCTCGCCGCCCGGGCTCCCCGCGTCCCCGCCGCCAAGGCCAGCCCGGGCGATGGCCACGGGGCTGCCCTTCCCTCACGCGGACCCCGCAGCGCTACCGGGGCCGCTTGGGCCAGACCCGGCACCCGGCACGCCGGGGCGAGGCCACCCTCCATGTCGGCTCCCAAGTACCGGTGCCCCCTTCGCCCGGGGCTGCCTGTCCGCCTCTCGAGATGCGGCCGAGGGAACGCCGCCAACCCCCCACCGCCGCCCTCCCGTGCCCGCCGGCTCCCTCCCCCTCTTCCTTCCCGGGCGGCCCCCGCCTCCGCCGCCATGTTGTGGGGCTGACGCCGCCGCGGGAGGCGGAGGAGGAGGCGGCAGCCCCTGCGGAGCAGGCGCTCACGGGCGGCGCAACAGGTACCAGCGGCGGGGCGGCCTGTGGCTCCTCCGCGCCCCGAGCGGCCTCGTCCCCGGGGG
>VYZM01017508.1:633-60548 GCA_013398915.1 Dromas ardeola
CATCTAGGCAGTTCCTTATCCACAGAGTGGTCCATCCATCAAATCCATGCCTTTTGAATTTAGAGACCAGAATGTCGTGCGGGACAGTGTCAAACACTTTGCATAAGTCCAGGTAGATGACATCTGTTGCTCTCACATTATCTTCCTACACTGTAACACCATCATAGAAGGCCACCAAATTTGTCAGGCATGACTTGCCCTTGGTGAAGCCATGTTGGGTGTCACCGATCACCTCCTTATTGTCCATGTGCCTTAGTAGGGATTCCAGGAGGATCTGCTCCATGATCTTGCCACGCACAGAGGTGAGACTGACTGGCCTGTAGTTCCCTGGGTCTTCCTTTTTTCCCTTTTTGAAAATGGGGGTTATGCTTCCCCTTTTCCAGTCAGTGGGAACTTCACCAGACTGCCACAACTTTTCAAAAATTATGGAAAGTGGCTTAGCAACTTCATCCACCAGCTCCCTCAAGACACATGGATGGATTTCATCAGGTCCCATGGACTTACGTACCTTCAGGTTCCTTAGATGGTCTTGAACCTGATCTTCTCCTATAGTGGGTGGTTCTTCATTCTTTTAGCCCCTGGTTTTGCCTTCTGTAACTTGGGGCTCTGTGGTTAGAGCCCTTGCCAATAAACACCATGGTGAAAAAAGTCATTCAGTACCTCTGCCTTCTCCATATCCTGGGTGACCAGGTCTCCTGTTTCCTCATGGAGAGGGCCCACATCTTCCCTAGTCTTGCCTTTATCTCTGACATACTTACAGAAGTTTTTCTTGTGGTCCTTGATGTCTCTGGCCAGATTTAATTCTGTCTGGGCTTTAGCTTGCCTTATCTGGTCCCTGGCCACTCGAATGGTTTCTCTGTATTCCTCCTTATAGGGAGGTTTGTTCATTTTTTTCCTTTCTCTTTCCATTTGTTTTTAGAAAGCAAGTAGACAAATGCCAGAAAAAATATTTTTCACATTTTAAATTATTTTATGATACAGGTTTGTTCACTTAGCTTCCTCTGTGATGTCTTCTGTGATCAGACCTGTTCTGAAGTGCCAGTCTCAGGCAATTGGGAAACAATATGAAATATAAGTCTATCAGAATACAGATCCATATTAGTGACCCATACTGAGTAGGCCATTAATGAGTGTTTCATATGAAGGGATTTGTCTAGACGCTGGGAACATGGAAAGAGGATAAAAGATATTAAGATTCATTTAGTTAATCCAACAATATGAACACAAATCATCGTAATGTGAATTTTTGGGGTGACACATTGAAGACAGAGGCTTCTACTACTGTCAAGCTCAAAGCACGTTGAAAGACATAAGACTTTCACAACTTAAAATGGGCCATGGGGTTACTTTTTTAGGGCTTTCTTGTTGACCGTAATAACAAATGCAATCTGAAAAATCATAAGATTCTTCATGCTATTGCTCTGTGCTATGAAGACATAACAATAGGATTGTTTCAGTACTTAGAGTTTGTACAGACGGTATTAAAGTTGAAAAGTTACAGAACAGAGAAATTCCTTGATGGGAAAATGCATTTCACTGGAAAATCCAGCCTGAGTCCTGAAGTTCACAGAACAAAAAACTCGGTTGGATTCCCCCATTTTAGAAAAGTATTGAGACTATATAAGTAATTTCAAATGCTAAGAAACAGAGTTATTTGCTAGTTTACTGATGACAATGCATTGGTTACTGGAAGAATTTAATACTTGCACCCTAAATTTCAAGCACAGTGTTATATTGTGAATATAGCTAAATTAGCTATATATAGCTAAATTAGTTGGTTAACACTTGATAATACTACAGGTATACTCACCTAGACAGACACACTCACAGACACAAACGCGAAGAGAAAGAAATCCCCTGAGAACAGTAGATGGGGCATTGATCAAACACTTGGATGAAAGTTTGGTTGTGATTGATTTCCAACTCTGTGTACAAAACCACCAACAAAAAAAGAGTAGGGTAAAATAAATAGTTCATTCTTCGGTATGGTGACAAATATATTTCTCTGAAATAGCAGTTGTATAGAAAGCAGTACAGTAAAGGTGTTTTCCATGCAAGCTATCTTGAGAAAGACAGACATTTTTCAAACCCTGAGAAGGTGTACCGCTATTATATTTATAGTTTCTGATGCTGTCTAAAATTAGTACAATTATTGCATTCTAATTTTTTTTTTAAATAAAATGAATGAAAATACAAGAGCATGTACTGTCACATAAAGACAAGACAGCGCTTGTTATCCAAACACGAGAGGGAAATTTTATAGCATTTTTTGTTAATTACGTGTGCATGGAAGTCACCTGAGAAAGGAACGGTTGCTTCAAAATAAATTTATATATTTATATTGTTGAAAGTAGTAAAACAATAAAGTGGTAGACTGCAAGTATCTTTATAAAACTGTATAAAAATTTTTAGAATTATGTATACTGTGGTTATATAAAAGCACTAAATATATATATGAAGTCTCAATAATTCTAATATTTGACATTTTTGCAGTTTTGCGGTGTTGATTAAAATTGAAAAGCAATAAAACGGCGAAAATTCATGACGATAAAAACACACTTCACTGAAAATACCTCTTGAGCTCTGAAGTTTATAGAAAAAAAAGATTGGTTACATTGTACAGTTTTACAGAAACATTGATTCCATGCATTAGATAGCTATACAGATGTTCCTTGCTGTTCTATGGGAAATAGGGTTTTGTATGTATATCAAACCAGACGAATCAATTTTTTGACTAAATAGTATCTTATTCTTTCCTTTCCCTGGAAAGATCATTTAGTATTTTCTTTTATGAATGTTAAGGAGTCTAGATTCTTCTTCAAGTATTATGACTGAGAATATTCAATTTGGTTGGCCTATGTTTCTTCACTAAACATCACCCACAATTTCCAATCCATACAGTTTCCAAATTCTCCATTAAAATGTATTGATTCTTAGAATTATGCTAGCTGAGACATCTACAGACATTTGCCACGTTCAGGTTTCCAGTGTGAACAAATCATTTAAAATGTCAAGTGTTCTCTTATAGAGGTTATCAGCAGGACCACATGTAAACTAATTCACCAGTTACTGTATAAGTACCTAATATATTCTTATTTTACTGGAACATTAAAAAAGAGAATCATAAATAACATTTTAAAGAGTCAATCAAATGTGTTTTAATTATATCATTAATTTCACTTTTCAGTGTTTTGAAATATATGGATGCTTTATACAGGAAAACTAATGTCCAGAATCAGATTTGTACGTAAATTTGAAAGACAGATAGTTCAGTTTAGTATGAAGATCCAGGTGACATATTATGTAAAAAACCTAAATACCTGCACTAGATTTTACTCAGGCTTAACACACTTAAATCACAGAACTCAAATTAACCTCTTAACCATTCCTCTATGGTTCACAGGAACACAGTTTTCACTGTAATCTTGCCTATGATGCCTAATTTTCTACTACAGGTCACACTCAAGGTGCTGCCATTTGTGTAGGGCTAAGCATCTCAGAACCCACTCCATAGCTAAGCCTCCTAAACTATGATAAATTAGGCAGCAGTACATTTTTCCTAATTTTTGGTGTTTTTACTGTCTCCTTAGTATACGTAAGCCACACCAAACAATGTTTTATACCATTATCATAATCACTTTTATCTAAAACAGTGGGTGGTTGCAGCCAAATAAGAGACTAGAGACTGCAGGCTGCAAGAATAAAATAAAAAAAATAAATTAAAAAAAAAAAGGAAAAATGAATTCTCAGCACTAATTTGTAAATTACTCTCATCAGGCTGAAGGATCTGTATGAATTCCCAATCTTTCCTGTCAAACTACTATGAAATAAATAATGCAAGAATCAAGAGTTTAAAGAAAGTAGTCATAAAGAATGCAAAGTCTATCTGTAGGACTCTTACACAAGATAAGAGGGTCCTGGTTTCTATTGTCTGTATTGCTTACATATTTGTATTAAATAGTCACCAAAGAAAAATAAGAAATAATTGGAGACCTGAGTCCCATAGTCGCAGATGGTGTGTCCTAGCCATCGGCATCATTCATTTCTGTCTTGGTTTTCATCTTGCTCTTGGAATCTCATTTCCTTCTGTACAGAGGAACAGATCCCACAAAGCAGATCAAATCTCTTTCATCATGAAAGCTGTAGTTTTGAATACTCTGAGGTCAAACCTGAATTTCCTACTTGATGTGGAACACTTAACAACTAGCTTTTGTACAAAAAGAGTGAGAAGCCTTCAAATATCTAATTCTGTAATCACTTCTATATGCTGGTCTTTCACTTGGTGAAACTAAGCAAACGAAGCAGGCCTTGGACAGAACTGAAAGACTGAGCACAAAGCCATAATCCAAGAACAACACAGTACATCTGGAGCTACTAGATACTCCTCTAAGTTTGTTTTCTAAGAATGGGATTGATATAATTTCATTTTAACCTTCTAATAGTTACACATTTTTCTAAGCTAGTCACCAAGTCAACTTCTAAGACAGGCATCTAAGACTCTAAAGGAAGTCTTTTTTTTAAGACTGCTTGCCTAAATTTTAGATGGATGAAGTTAGATTTAAAGAATTCTACTTTATGTGATTCCTATTCTATGTCCCTCCTATTGTGTTTTTTTTTTTTTTTTCACAGTTTAAGGCCATCCAAATTGCATGCAGTCTAGCACCTACCTTACAATTACTTGTGATTGGGGTTGAAGTATAAAGGGCTTTGATGTGCCCTATTTACTCTGTGTGTGCTCAAAGCATGCCTAATGAAAGTAATAGTATACATTTTCTTACAGTAGAAGCTGCTTTATAGAAAACAGCACAGGCAGAAGAAAAGCTATGGGTGCTATTGTATACTATTTTAAATACAGCAGATTAGTGGCTAAAACACCCAGGCAGGAAAAGATTTAGATTTAATTCCCTCCTTGGCCTGAAGGGGAGCGTTAGAGTGCCAGAATGAAAACTGCTTTAATCCTGGAGACAGAATAGTATTCTCTACTAATTTCTCGGGTATAAGAACAGGATCAGAAAGTAGAAGAAAGTGATAGTGGATTGCTATAGAAACAGTAAAAAAAATAATATCGTAATAATACGTATTACTTCAATGCCTTCAGTTTCTACAAAGGAGCATGAATAAGATTTCCCCCAAACAAAGACCAGATGAATGGCATGTCAACGACATTATATTATTCAAAGTACATAAATATGAGAAGATTAATATAATCATAGAATCATAGAATCATAGAATCACAGGGTTGGAAGGGACCTCTGGAGATCGTCTAGTCCAACCCCCCTGCCAGAGCAGGGTCACGTTAGAGCAGGTTGCACAGGAATGCGTCCAGGTGGGTTTTGAATGTCTCCAGAGATGGAGAATGTCTCCATAATCTTATAGGTTGGGTTTTTTCTTTTTTTCTGTTGGAAGTTTTTTATCTCCAAAGGTGTTATTGTCCATTAATTCTGATAAATAAAAAACAAAATAGGTCAAAAACTATTTTTTGAACCCTGACCAAAATAAAAACTACTTTTTTCATATAGCTCGCCTTTTTTTTCAGAACTATCAAAAAAAGCCCGTGTGACTGCATCCAAATTGCCCATAAGAAGCCATTTTTCATCAGTAGTATTCTACCCAGACAAAACCTGAGCATTTTTGATAGAGTGCCAGCTAATTTGAGCCACAGCCAAAGGGTTGCCCTTACAATGAAACTGTATGGACAATTTTGTATGCATGTTGAGGTCTGTATTCTGGTCCTTTTCCTTTTACTACTATAGATGTATCCATTGTAATCAGCGGTAGTAATATGGTTTTGTAACACCTGTGATAGGTGAGAATTATAGTACCAGCTTTACTAGTTGAGGGAACTATATATGTATGCTATTAAAAGACAATATTTCCCTTCTCTTTCTGGTGACAACTCCATAGTTGTAGAGATTTTTCTGAAATGCTGCATTCTTATAATTAGCTCTTTATCTAATCTTAATGCTGTGTTTTGCTTTTGTGGTTCTTTCTAGTTTATGAAAAGCAATGTCACAAAACACTAAAAAAAACCCCAGAAATGTATCTTACTCCCCAAACCAAAAACATTCAGTCTGAGGCTATGGTTGGAGGTCTAAATATAGAGATGAAGTAGTTATTATGCACCAAGAAGATTGCATCAGAAAAAATAAAATTATTTCATTTTCACTAGCCCACTTATACAACACATTTAAAACAATTGAAACATAGAATGTTTGGTTGCATTGAATACCTGAGGTTTGACTATTGCATAACAGTCAACCATGAAGTGTGGAGTCTGTCTCAGCTCATTCTAAGTAGGTAATCTCACTACTTTCCTTGCTAGTCTCTTTCTTTAAAAATCTCATTGAAACTCTGGTGGAAAATGATAGCAAAAAAAATGGTAGGAATTCCCTGGTAAAACACTTAGGATAATCAGACGTTACCAATTTGAGAAAACCTAAATCTTAATTATAGGAAAATACACTGTCCTAAATTTTAAAGTTTATCACAGTAAAATCTCATTTTGTTAAACTGATACAATTTTGTTTTCAATTGTATCACTCTATCAAATAAAATACTTGTTTAATTATAATTTTCATTAGTACATCCATCATCATTTTAATAAAAATATGGAAAAGACCAGGTAAATGTTATACCAAGATATTAGGCAAAAATTACAGGCTGTTAGGCATAATCTCAATGGATTTACAGAGGACTATTTGTTAGTGTATACATTTATTAAGATAAAAGCACAAACTAATTATACACAGATTATTCTTGTAGGAGCTTCACTGAATAGGTGGGGTCTGATTCCCTTTTATTCTCTATTGACCATTAGGAAAAAATTCTTCACAGAATGAGCGGTCAGACACTGGAATAGGCTGCCCAGAGAGGTGGTGGAGTCACCATGCCTGAATGCGTTTAAGAGTCGTTTAGATGTGGTGTTGGGGGATATGGTGTAGGGGAGAACTTTGTAGAGTGGGGTTGATGGTTGGACTTGATGAACCCAAGGGTCTTTTCCAACCTGAATGATTCTATGATTCTATGATTCTATGACCGATATGGAACAAGTCCTGATTTACTTTCCACTTTTGCTAATAAGAGGAAATAAAGACTATATTGTTGTCCCCTTAGTTCAAATCAGTCCAATTAACTCTTAATTTTATGAAGAAGTGTTTCATCAATATCTTCTGTTTTTTTATGAAATTGATGATCTCAACAGTGTTTCCATTGAGGAGAGGGGTGAAAAGTCGTGAAACGGGCAAGGTCCCAGGGTGGGCTGCTTCTGGTGAAAGCGGAGTATCTGGTACCTGTGGAAGAGCCTTTCCTGTGAGAATTGCATGTAGTATCTCCTCATCTCCATTGAGCAGCTGCCTCTTTGCAGCCCCCAGCTGCACTATACAGTCTTTGTGGTACATTCAGAGCAGTTCTGCAAGGGAGCAGTACCTTTCTGTCACTAGTGGCATTTTGCTCTATACCTTAGAGAAAAAGGAAAAGGAAAAGATCTGTGGGTTAAAATTCTCTGTTTCTCAGCCCACACAGACAGGCAGAGGTTCAGCGCTACCGATAAAATGTTTTTATTTGCTTTATTAGTAGAAGTAAGAGGAAAAATTAAGAGTCATCTGTCATCATCCATTACTTATTATATATTGCTACAGGCAAGAAACATGCTGTTACTAATTTTAGTTTACTTTGTTCATCTCATTTTGCTTTTGTTAGCTTGCAAATGTGACTGCCTACTGCGATATGACCCAAGATTCTTGAAATCAGATCCTTACTGGGATTCTGTTACATAAGATGCATTGTACAGCTCAAAGCATATTAAACATTTGAAATCTCAGTACTTCTTCAGTTCACTTAAAACATATTATCCTGGCTGATTCTGGGAAATCAGGAAAGTCCAAGGGAAAGGAAGATGTTTGGAATACTGAAGACTAAAGGATGAAATTATAAGTCCAGTTAATCAAATGTCACCTATTGGCATATGGGGGGTCAGCATTTTTCTCTCTCACTGTGAACAGTCTTTCAGTCCTGTGTTCCATAGGAAGGAACAGTTACTCTGTTCCTAATTGCAATATATGTGAGGAAGCAAAACCCAAGAAGATATTCTTCAGGGGGTTTGAGAGATTTTATGCGGTCTTCTTTCTTTTTATGATCTCTCATTTCTTAAACCTATGCATCATTTTTTATGGTTAGTCTCATTTTCTGTCAGGAAGTTTAATCTGTTAATTAGACCATGTATACATAACATTTCTTGTATTGGTTTGAAATACTCTTGCAAAGCATGGCTAGGACTCTTTTTATCTCAGAATATAGACAGAACTTAAATTATACATTTGTTGCACTTTTGTGATTCTGACTGTTTTAAATTTCATTTTCTACCTCAAGATAATATTCTTACCAAAATACAGAACAAAATGAACAATGAATAAACTGTGATACAGAACAGTGTTGTGAAATGGAAAAATGAAAAAGATGATGTTATTTCCTCTGGTCATTTACTCACCTGGTAAGAGAAAAAATGTGTACTATCCATGAATTTGTTGGAGAATGTGACAAATTCCATACCAGGCCTTATGTAGCCAGAGAAAAGGAGATTCTAAAACCTAATAATCCCCATTATAGATGCTTCCTCTACTCTGTAATCATATGTTCTGTATCCTGTATGCCTTCCCTATTTCATTCATCATCTCACTCACTGATGCAGTTGTTATATTCATACCTGAATATACGAGCTGAAGCTCTTAAAGAATGGACACATGCAAATACCAAGAGTTGGAAACTAGTCTAAAAAAAATCCTTTGCTCACCATACTTGCCTTATTAATCACACGAAAATCTATGTTCCTAAATTGGGGCAATGCTTTTCCCAGTCTTGTTTTATTATCCCTGGAGAGACACTTAATCCTTCAGAAAGCCATTTGGGGCATCTACATTACATTTCTGTTAAGCACTCCAGAGATGCCTGTTTTTTGGGGATACTGTACAGGGAAGTTATTTTCCTAATTTAGACACCTAAGTTAATGTATCTCAGAATCATAGAATCATTTTGAAAGAATTTCCACAAGTCATCTACTCCAAGACCTCACTCCAAGCAGCACCAACTAGATCAAGTTATTAAGAGGTTTGGCCAGTAGACTCTGGCCAAACCTCTGGCCATCCCTGAAGTCAGTCCTTCAGGGATGGAGAATCCACTTCAACGTCTCTGGGCAACCTGTCCCCTGTGTTTTCATTATTATAGTGGTGAAAAATTCTAACCTAATATCTAGTTTATTTTTCCTAGTATCAGAGTTTTTGTCCAGAACTTTTGTCCAGAGCTTCTTGTCTATCATTGTACACCTCTAAGAAGAGTCTGTCTCTATCCTATGCATAAACCTTCATTATTATCTCCCCTAAGCCTTATCTTCTTAACACTGAACAAACTCAGGTTTCTCAGCCTCTTAAATATTTTGCGATCCATCCTCCTAATAATTTTGGTGGTTCTCTGATATACCCACTCCAGTACATCAATGTCTTTCTTGCACCGGGGAATAAAAACTAGACACAGTACTCCAAATGCAGCCTCATAGACACTGAATAGTGGCAAATAATTCCTTCCCTTGACCTACTGGCAGCGCTTTTGCTGATACAAACCAGAATGCATTTGACCACCTTTGCCACAAGGCCATAATATTTTCTGTGCACCATGACCTGCAGGTCCCTTTCTGGCATCATTACATAGTCTCTGGTGTCATTAGATGATATGAATAAAATCTTAAATGAACACTAGGAAACATCTTGAAGGTAATGTATGAAAATGTGGTGTATCGACTAGTGTTGGTCAACTGTAGTCCTGTCTTATATGTGTCATGCAGAAGGTGAGAGTAGGTGACCTCAGTTACATGTTCTGGTGTTAAAAATTTCTAACATATAATGGTATTAGCATCCCCAGTATGCTTTTAATTATTTCATCTCCAAGCCACTTCTGTGAATTATAGTCTCTCAATCCCTATTATTTCATTAAGGTATACATCACCAACTTGCTTTGCTATTTTATCTCCAGTCATTCAAGAAAAGTGCTTGACTATAGGCTTGACTGTGGCAAACAGAAGGTTTGTCGGTTGCAGTGTTCAATTTGGGAGAGAAAGTATTCAAGTAGAACACATTTCTCAGTAATTTATTTAATTATAGGTTACGTAGTGTATTGGATATTGTGTACCTGTTCAATGCTCCTGAATATGACATTTCACTTTGTTTCACAAATTTCAATGTTTCTACAAATAAATTAAATTCTTTTTTAAGTTAGATGAGAGGAAATCCATACTTTAGGAGTAATAAATACTCAGAACTGTTCTTCTGATTTAATCTCTAAAGTTCATATTGAAAATTTAAACCATATTCTCTTTTCAAACAACTTGTCTCCTATGAGTTTCACTTTTGTATGTGTATATATACAAATACATGTGCATCGGATTGTAGAAAATTCTGCTATAGTCATAAACTCATATAAGTAATTAAAGATTTTTCCATCAAATACAAAGAAGTCACAGAAGTAACGTGACATTCTTTTTTATCTGTCTCTCAGTATTTTTTTCATCCAAAACAATTTTTTCTTTTGTGTAAGACAAATTCAGAGAGTATACAAAAAGATAGTGATGTGCTGCCAATATTTTTGCAAGGGTTTCCCTGAAAAATCCACTTTTATCCTGTAATTATATGTCTACCTCACTGCTGTATTCATTTTCAGATAAGATGAGTAAGAAATTAGAAAATGGTTTCTTATTGAAATAAGAAAATTCTTTCCAATATCTCTAAACAAAAAAATGCATCATAAAAGAAGCATTTAACAATAGTACTTACTTTGAATGCCTATTTTTTCCCTAGAAATAATAGTTTATTGTAACAACTTTCTGCCTGTTTGCACTTCTGTGTTTTGAAGTTTTTCATGCCCTTAAAAGGCATTTATAAAAATCTTTTATAACATATGTTGACAGGGAAAAAATGGATTTGTGATAAAAAGCCACTTAATTTTAAATCTCTTGTTCTTGTGAGTGACAGAGAGTTTCCTTATTAGAAAAAAATATAGGTAAGAGGCAAATGAGTGCACCCTCAGCAAGTTTGCCAATGACATCAACCTGTGTTGTGCGGTCCACACTCTGGAAGGAAGGGGTACCATCCAGAGGCATCTGGCCAGGCTTGAGAAGTGGGCCCGTGAAAACCTCATGACGTCATCAAACCACACTTTCAAAATACCTGTAAGCACAACTTATATCAGTGTAGCTGAGGCCACTTTTTGTGTGCCTTGAAGATAATCTTCTTTGACATTTTGTCCACTATTAAACTTTCTCAGTAAAATACCATGCAGGACTAGTGTGACAGAAACAAATACAAACATCTGACACAACCGTCTTGATAACCTTGCTGTTATATCCAATGAGAAAGGTAAAGCTGCCAGATAAAGTCAGATCTAGCTGATCCATCAACCTCTGAAGCTTTGGGACATTTTCACATAGAACTAACTCTTTTTCTTGGTTTTTTTTTTTTTTTGTTGTTTTGTTTTTTTTTTTTTTTTTTTTATTGGCTTCTTCCCCTTCCATATCTTTTTGCAGGGTCTCAACAGAAGAGCTAAGAGGGTCAGGCAGGAGAAAAGAAAAAACAATGCAGTAGAGCAGTATCCTTCTCTGCCATGGGCTCCTTTCCCAGAGCAGCAGGTTTTCCATCCACTATGCCAAAATGGCCAGAAGAGACAATTAAACCTATTATGTTTGATAGGCCAGCAGACTGGCTGGTCCTTTATCAATTTCTATGGGAAACAACTCAAACTTGGAAAGAAAACAAGTCTCCCATCATAAAAATCTCATTCATTATTGTTCTTCTTCATCAATGAAATATTAATCAAATGAAAACATTCCTACAGCATGAAGTATACAGAAATTGCATTAACTTCAAAATATTTCATTGCTGGTTTAAGCAGTTTGTGGACAATTGATTGTCTATTAACTCCTCATGAGTTGTCAATGATGCCTACTTCATGGCTTAAAAAGAAGGGCTTAACACAAGAAATCATCGTGAAACCAATAAAAATCAACTGGCATTGTAATTTTTAAACAGTAATTTATTGTGGAAATAAATTGTAGTTTATACTGTAACTTAAGCATTTGAATCTGATAATTTCAAAACCTTTTTATAGTGAAATAAAGAATTAAATAGATATCACATGTAGTATTTTGAAGGAATCATCATTTTATTAAATATAAGTATAGATGCTAGTTATCCATACAACACTTACTGTAACAATTCTCAAATCATAACAGGTAGAGCTGAATCTTGATAAGACTGTGCAATCATCCTCAGTGTCCTAAGAAAATATTTCTGTATAGTAAGAAAATATTGTCTTTATATTTCTTCATACAATATGCAGTTTCTTGGTTCAAGTTTCAACCTCACTTGAAAGCTTTTGAGTTCATTATTTCACCCATGAGGAAGGAATTTAAATGGTCCAAAACATTAATTATAATAAATTACTACTTTTAAAACCATACTACATCTTTCATAAACTAATTCATGTATCGTATATTTTATTTTTACTATTTTACATTGGAGTAAGTTATCATTTATAGGGCAGACAGTATGAGAGCACTCATTAAGAAAGAGCAAACACAGTGTGTAGAGGTTATTTTGCCTAGGATCAATTACAGTATAGTCAGTGATAAGAGAACTGCCAGCCCAAGGGGTAGACTCTGTGATGACAGTCAGAAAACTGCTAAACGCGTGTCATTTATAGTCATAAAACTTTTTTCCCATGTCACCCTTCAGGAAAAAAAACATCAGTAACAGGAAAACACTGTAAAAAGACTATCAGAGGGAAAAAAATATATTTATTAAAAAAATGTAAATTCAACAGGAAAAAATACATGAAGAAACTGGATTGTTATTAATTCTGTACGTAGAGAAATAAGCATGTGTGTGTACATGTATGGACATATAGTATACATATAAAATATATTTAAAAGATCAAAGAAATGAGTGGAGTTTACATTACATTTGGATATGGCATAGATATATAGCATAGATAATCTATATAACTGAAAACATTACTTGCACCTTTTCTAAAATAGCAGTTTCTGTAATATTTGGCATGAAGAAATCAGCGTATTAGGTATTTCAGGACAAGTACATGGTATTTAAATTTGAAAGAACTACTGGCAATTACATTCATTTCAACTATTTGAACTAAAAGGAAAATGCTCCCATGACAGGCAGATATAATTTTATTATTTACTTGAATTAAAGAAAAGGAATAATTATGGAAAACAATAGAATTATTGTGCTGAATGTGTTTTTATAGTATTTAACATGAAATGGAGTGCCAAGCAAAGCCTAAACCAGCTGCATTATAAATTTAAAGACATGAAAATTAGATGAATTGCATTGAAAATAAGTGGGGGCACAGAGTGTTAGAGGTATTAATATGCAGCCAAAATAGGAAGTTTTGATAGTGAGTCTTCACATCCCTTCAGCCTGGCAAACTAATAGATGTACCTTGCTCTTTTTTCATGAACTCCTAATTTAGCTGACATGATCCTGCAGCCTTTTTTCATGTCTTTGGAATAGTCCATGCAATATACCAGATATTAAACTAGGCTGAACAGCTGCAAGCTACAATAGGTTTTAAAAGAATCTATCTCCCAATAGCATTTCATAAAAAATAGCCACATTTTCAGGGAAACTCATCATGCTGGAGGTAATAAACTCCATTTTTCTGTATAAAACCTGTTCTAAGCCACTTATAAAATTTAATAGCAAACAATAACCTTTCAACAGAGTCCCACAGAACACCTAAAGATTTCCTATATGATAGTGCCATCTGGGAAAGTGAACACTGTTATGTTTAAAGTGGGAGATTAGACCTTTTCTGTTTATCTAATAAAAGTTAGCATCACTTCTTCTTTCACCACCTTTCCTTAGAAATCAATACAGCTGTAAACCCACTCTGCATTTTTAACAGGTACAATTTGGTTTCTGTGTAATTTTTTCATGTTCTGCACCAGGAAATTCCTGCCTCAAATGCATGTGTGGCCTGTGAAGGAGGAGGTAGAGAAAGATGTCACGCCCTGTGTTATTTCTTTGACAGAAGTGGATTGAAAACTGTTTCCTGTTGAGATGTGGCTTTAATGTTCTTATTTAAATTTGAATTTAGAATTGTCGCCAGTAGATAAGTGGGTCACAATTATTCACAATTCTGTAAATACATGCAGTATTTATTTTATCTTTCCCTATGCTTCTTTTCCCTGCTGAAACTAGTGCTTAAATGACCTTGTTCCTTCTTAGATAAGGTCCGTGTTTTGCCAAGTAAAACTATGTCTGGAAGGGTCTGCTAAGACCTAGCATAAACATACATAACTGAACTGACCTCAAATGTCCGTTGCAACAATAGAAGAGATAACCAAAATGGCAAGCAGATTAAAAAGAGCAGAAGTCAGTCCACTGTCAGCCTTGTCTATCCTGTACTATTCTGTCTACTTGCAGCTTTCCTTTGCTTCCAAGGTCACTCAAGCATGTAATAAGTAGATTTTCAATGAGTTGGAACTTCCTGCATTAGTTGATGTTTTGACATGTTTTTCTGCAGCAGTGCAATCAGGGATTTTCTACCTTTTTCCTAAGTGGACTACAGTGATAAAGTAAAAACAGATAATTATGCAACTACAAAAATATCTTCTGAGTTTGCACATCCAGTGTTTTCCATATGTTTTCACATATCATCTAATATTTCCAAACATACTGTTTTATGCTTCTAAACTGCCAGAACATATGCCATCATTCATACTCTATAATACAAAAACATGTTATAATTATCAAGTTTCAGTCAGTGGTTGCTTTCATCAGTATAAGAGGCAGTTCAGAAGCGGTAAAAGAATATCACTGATTCTAATAAGATTTTGCTCTACCTTTGTTTCTCAAGAGGTATCATAACTGTAAGGCTCAGGCATAACTCAAGAAGTCTCATAACTGTGGTATCTCAAGCCTAGATTCACAACAGGCCTAAGAAATAGCAGTACTATTCCACTTGTAATCTAAAGCACGAGTGATTAAAGGATGTGTCCAACATATGAAGATCAGGTACTAAAACCTTCCTCAGTATTTTGGATTTCAAGCCTTCGTCTTAAATCTCTTAGGAGAGTAACAGAATTGAATTATATGCTGTTTTGAGGTTGGGAACGATATTTCCAATTCTCTGCCTAAATACTTTTCCCTGGGAAAAATAAGAATAAAAAAATCTAGGGTCAGTTAGATGAAAGAGTAGGATATAAAGCAACTACGGCATTCACTCAGGAGAGAGGAGACCTTGGTTCCACTAAGTACTTAAGGGATTATTTCATATTAACAGTTAGTGAACAAAACACATGAATGGCTCTTATGAACAAGGCTCAGAACTTAGTTCTGCCCTGTTCCAGGAAATCAACCAGCTATTTTCTTTGAGCTAAAGACAGTGAGTGATCATTCACATAGACATTTTGCATTTGAGGGCAATTCAAACTTGCAGTCATAATGTCTATGTATCTTTTTTATTTACCAGGGATGAAAGCATTATTGGGGACAGTTCTAGTACATGACAAAGTGGACAATATTGTAAAAAAGTAGATTAGCAAAAGCAGAAAAGTCCTGTAACTTCAGTAGGAGTGCTTTAACACTTTTTTTGCTAGCAATGGGTCAAGCAGGTAATGAGACAATGGTGTCTAAGAGATAATTGATTAAAGCTCAGGAATTTTCTAGCAAATCAGCTAATCTGGGAGAACGAGAATGAGACCTAGTCCCTTATCAGAACAAGTTACTTTTGGTTTTGAGGTGGACTCAGTATAAATCTAAACTGAAGGGAGAATCAGGGTTCTTGATGGATATATGAAAAAAAATCACAATTTCTTTTTCACTTTGGAAAAAAAGCACAATCACAAATCACCAAACACAGCTGTCCAAGACAAACTGTTACTTCCTATAGATGCTGTTTTATCAAAGACACTCCAAAGTCCTTCTGATGTAATAATTTAATTAGGGAAATATATATAAAACATACTGATATAAATATCTTTTGCCTACATAAGGCAAATAGTGTCAGGAAGAGGGATTTGCTGAAACAGCTGCAAAAGTAAAAGGTTTCCAGCATGCCTCTATGCCCGTATTATATTTACTAATTATTCTAATACAAAGAAACAACCTCCCCCCTCAAAACAAAACCAGAACCAAAAAGCTATTATTATAGCGAGTGAAAATAAATAAATTAGACTATATCTTATATTTTGCTGTTTTTACAATTAATGTTGTCATTCTTTTGAATATATTTAATATAGTGTTTTAATTGACATGTTAAAGGTTACAATATAAATCAAATTATCTTTAACAAATGTACCTTCCATCATAATTTTAATAATTAGAACTATCATAATTTAAGTTATTTATAATATTTCATCTTGACCTCTTGTGAGATAAAGCTGCATTTATGCATTAAATTGAGGATGAGGTTTAATAGCCGTTTAATGCCTAGATCTCCAACACAACAGAGATGTCCAATTCTGAATGTGAAGTTATTCATTAAACCAATAGCAGACTGTGCTTTCCAACTTCAGAATTCTCTTCTCAAATTCATACTCAAATTTAGCAGACTGATTTATTCAACTTAAACATGCAGAATATATAAGACAACTTTTGAAAAATAGTGTTAATATTGTGCTCTGTCTTTTAGTACCTATTTGTGGCACAGCAAAGAGAACTTAAAGGAAGATGGTTATGTCTACACATTTTTAGTTTTACAGTGAAACAATACAACTTTTCTGCTGTACGATGGTTTATGTCAACTTTTGTGGAAAGCAAAATCTCAAAGACTTATGTGGATTATTTATGTTATAGCAAACTCAGGACAACATGATACGTATTTACCTGTAAATGTATTTATAAATAATACAATTATAATGTGATATAATATAATATAACACTTGTATGTAATGTAGCATTCAATGTGCAATATTATGGGTAATACAAAATAATTGTAATTATTTTATAATTTGTATATAGCAGCATCATTCAGTTATAGTAGTGTCAGAACAAACAGGCATAGACAAAGTAGGCTATTATTAAAGCATAATAACCCTGGGGATGTCTCTATGAGAATCCTAAGAAGGGAGGATATGGTTGTGGGGTAGTAGCTAGTGCTCAAGATCAGCTTTCCCTTCAGTGTATCTCAACTTTATCCCTTCCTAGAGGCCAATAGGAACAATGAGCCTAAATCTGCCGGAGTCTGTCCTCCCCTCAGTCCTTTTGCAAGATCTCTCCTCCTCCCTCTCCCCTGCCTGTGGTAGAAGCAGGTTACCACGCAGAACTTCTAGCTCCTCTTTCTTAACAACAATATGCAATTTTGCCTGTACTGATGACATAACATAAACAAGCTCTGGGCAGCATTTTATAGCATTTCATACTGACTCTACAACTCTTTTAATGGTATTCCCACTGTATTTTTGAATCCTCTCTGATTATTGGAAATTAAAGTTTTATGCCAGCATTCTGTTATTTCCTGAGGAAATTTTTTTAACTGAAGAAATCAAAATGTAATCAAACTGATTAAGAATAAAAGAAACTTCCATTTCTCAGCTGAATAGTTCTTTTTAGCTGAAGCAAGGGAAGGACCGGAAGAACCAGTTAGCTTAATCCCATGCTTTTTGGAGGCTTCCATTTAAAATAAGCAATTCATAGATCTGTCAGGTTCCATTATAAAAGTAAACCTCCTGTTCCTATCCTTCTTATAAGCAGGTATCAGACTAAGCCTCAAAGTGGAGTTTCATTGTCCTGAAAGTGAGTATGCCAAAAGATATTGAATAGTTTCCAAACTCCTAGGCACGGTATTTTTAGAGCACAGTGTAATAACTGCAGATAGGTAATTTTCCCCTCCCCAGGGAAGATTCAGAAATGCTCAGTGAAATAAATTAAATGAAAACATTTCAAAACACTGAAAATTCACTTCATTTTCATAGCATTATTTAATCATAGAATGGTTTGGATCGGAAAAGACCTTAAAGATCGCCCAGTTTCAACCCTCCTGACATGGCCAGGGACACCTCCCACTAGATCAGGTGCCCCATCCAGCCTAGTCTTGAACACATGGAGGGACGGGGCATCCACAGCCTCCCTGGGCAACCTGTTCCAGTGTCTCACCACCCTCATAGTAAAGAATTTCTTCCTAATATCTAATATAAATCTCCCCTCTTGCAGTTTAAAACCGTTACCCCTTGTCCTATCATTACACTCCCTCATAAAGAGACTCTCCCCATCTTTCCTGTAGGCCCCCTTTAAGTAGTGGAAAGCTACTATAAGGTCTCCCCGGAGCCTTCTTTTCTCCGGGCTGAACAACCGCAACTCTCTCAGCCTGTCTTCATAGGAGAATTGCTCCAGCCCTCTGATCATCTGTGTGGCTCTCCTCTGGACTCACCCCAACTTACCCTTCTTGTTATGTTGGGGGGCCCAGAGCTGGGCTCAGTACTCCAGGAGGGGTCCCACATGAGCAATAGAATCACCCCTCTTGACCTGCTAGCCCCGATTCTTTTGATGCAGCCCAGGATGTGGTTGGCTTTCTGGGCTGCAAGCGCACCTTGCAGGCTCATGTTGAGCTTCTCATCCACCAACACCCCCTCTTCCTCACGCTGCTCTCAATCCATTCTCCACCCAGTCTGTATTTGTGCTTGGGATTGCCCTGACCTAGGTGCAGGACCAAGCCTTGTACTTGGCCTTGTTGAACTTCTTTTTGTTCTCATGGGTCCCCCTTTCAAGCCTGTCCAGGTCCCTCTGGACGGCAACCCTTCCTTCCAGTGTGTGGACCACACCACACAGCTTGATGTCATCAGGAAACTTGCTGAGGGTGCACTTAATCTCACTGTCCATGTAGCCAACAAAGATGTTAAACAGCACCAGTCCCGATAGCAACCCTTGTGGAATGCCACTCGTCACTGGTTGCCTCTTGGACATTGAGTTGTTGACTGCAACTCTTTGAGCGCAGCCATGCAGCCAATTCCTTATCCACCAGTGGTCCATCCACCAAATTCATGTCTCTCCAGTTTAGAGACAAGGATGTTGCATGGGACAGTGTCAAATGGTTTGCACAAGTCCAGATAGATGATATCAGTTGCTCTTCCATTACCCACCAATGCCCTAACGCCATCATAGAAGGCCACCAAATTTGTTGGCATTTGTCAGATTTACCCTTAGGGAAGCCATGTTGGCTGTCACCTATCAATTCTTTATTTTCCATGTGCCTTAGTAGAGTTTCCAGGAGGATCTGCTCCATGATCTTGCCAGGCACAGAGGTGAGACTGACTGGCCTGTAGTTGCCCAAGCCTTCCTTTTTTCTCTTTTTAAAAATGAGGGTTATGTTTCCCCTTTTCCAGTCAGTGGGAACTTCACCAGACTTCCAGGACTTCTAAAATATGATGGATAGTGGCTTAGGAACTTCATCTGCCAGTTCCCTCAGGACCTGCAGATGTATCTCATCAAGTCCCATGGACTTGTGGACCTTCAGGTTCCTCAGCTGGTCTTGAACCTGGTCTTCTCTTACAGTGGGCAGTTCATTCTCCCAGTCCCTATCTTTGCCTATGCTACCTTCTAGTCAATAACATTTTCCTCTCCCTTCAGCCTTTACTGACTTCAAGCACAGCAGCTATGCTACTTTTCCCACTGTATTTATATTACCAAAAGTATTCATATGGTTTCTATTGCTTGCTGTATTTTCCTCTTCAAAAAACAACTCAATCTGACTTTTGGGGAATTTTCACTATTTATTTATAATTTGCGTTGTCTGCCCAGTTTTCCTTTTATTTGTTACAGGTTTCTGACTACTCTTAGTACTCTTCTACAGAATAGTACATATTAAAGTAGCTCTAATGTTCAATATTATTTTTTTAAGATACAAGCAGTTCAAATTTCAGTTTAAAAGAAAAACTCAAAATCTTCTTCATATTTATTTGACTAATATTTTCAGTACAGCTGACATCATTTATGAATTCATTTAATTTATCAGTTTTCCCTTTTTAAATACAGAACTTCAGCTACAAACCTCACTTCTGCAGAAAGTTGTGAAATAAGTTTCTTCGTGCTTGTGAAGTACTCTGTTGCTATAGTGATGACTGTAATAGNAGGAGAATTGCTCCAGCCCTCTGATCATCTGTGTGGCTCTCCTCTGGACTCACCCCAACTTACCCTTCTTGTTATGTTGGGGGGCCCAGAGCTGGGCTCAGTACTCCAGGAGGGGTCCCACATGAGCAATAGAATCACCCCTCTTGACCTGCTAGCCCCGATTCTTTTGATGCAGCCCAGGATGTGGTTGGCTTTCTGGGCTGCAAGCGCACCTTGCAGGCTCATGTTGAGCTTCTCATCCACCAACACCCCCTCTTCCTCACGCTGCTCTCAATCCATTCTCCACCCAGTCTGTATTTGTGCTTGGGATTGCCCTGACCTAGGTGCAGGACCAAGCCTTGTACTTGGCCTTGTTGAACTTCTTTTTGTTCTCATGGGTCCCCCTTTCAAGCCTGTCCAGGTCCCTCTGGACGGCAACCCTTCCTTCCAGTGTGTGGACCACACCACACAGCTTGATGTCATCAGGAAACTTGCTGAGGGTGCACTTAATCTCACTGTCCATGTAGCCAACAAAGATGTTAAACAGCACCAGTCCCGATAGCAACCCTTGTGGAATGCCACTCGTCACTGGTTGCCTCTTGGACATTGAGTTGTTGACTGCAACTCTTTGAGCGCAGCCATGCAGCCAATTCCTTATCCACCAGTGGTCCATCCACCAAATTCATGTCTCTCCAGTTTAGAGACAAGGATGTTGCATGGGACAGTGTCAAATGGTTTGCACAAGTCCAGATAGATGATATCAGTTGCTCTTCCATTACCCACCAATGCCCTAACGCCATCATAGAAGGCCACCAAATTTGTTGGCATTTGTCAGATTTACCCTTAGGGAAGCCATGTTGGCTGTCACCTATCAATTCTTTATTTTCCATGTGCCTTAGTAGAGTTTCCAGGAGGATCTGCTCCATGATCTTGCCAGGCACAGAGGTGAGACTGACTGGCCTGTAGTTGCCCAAGCCTTCCTTTTTTCTCTTTTTAAAAATGAGGGTTATGTTTCCCCTTTTCCAGTCAGTGGGAACTTCACCAGACTTCCAGGACTTCTAAAATATGATGGATAGTGGCTTAGGAACTTCATCTGCCAGTTCCCTCAGGACCTGCAGATGTATCTCATCAAGTCCCATGGACTTGTGGACCTTCAGGTTCCTCAGCTGGTCTTGAACCTGGTCTTCTCTTACAGTGGGCAGTTCATTCTCCCAGTCCCTATCTTTGCCTATGCTACCTTCTAGTCAATAACATTTTCCTCTCCCTTCAGCCTTTACTGACTTCAAGCACAGCAGCTATGCTACTTTTCCCACTGTATTTATATTACCAAAAGTATTCATATGGTTTCTATTGCTTGCTGTATTTTCCTCTTCAAAAAACAACTCAATCTGACTTTTGGGGAATTTTCACTATTTATTTATAATTTGCGTTGTCTGCCCAGTTTTCCTTTTATTTGTTACAGGTTTCTGACTACTCTTAGTACTCTTCTACAGAATAGTACATATTAAAGTAGCTCTAATGTTCAATATTATTTTTTTAAGATACAAGCAGTTCAAATTTCAGTTTAAAAGAAAAACTCAAAATCTTCTTCATATTTATTTGACTAATATTTTCAGTACAGCTGACATCATTTATGAATTCATTTAATTTATCAGTTTTCCCTTTTTAAATACAGAACTTCAGCTACAAACCTCACTTCTGCAGAAAGTTGTGAAATAAGTTTCTTCGTGCTTGTGAAGTACTCTGTTGCTATAGTGATGACTGTAATAGAAAAAGCTACGAGAAAAGCAGTAGCTCTGTCTTGAGGACATGGCTTCAATAAAGTCTAATAAATGAAATATACAGCTGTAGAGTGAAAATAAAAAGATAAGACAAAATATTGAATACCTTTTTTTTTTTTTTCTTGAGGATCATCCATTTTACACGTTTCATGAGATAGTCCTGGGGGGAGAGAAGGTAGCAGGGAGGAAAGCATGCAATTGCACAATTTATATATAGTTGCAAATTTACAAGGAGGTGCAGAGTTGAAAAGCAACCTTAATTCTAGAATTTCCTAGATTATTAGGCTTGGGGATATTTTTCTTTAACAAAGTGTCACTGCTGCTCTGGCCCTTCCCTGGATACGCAAGAGACTTAGCCTCAGTTTTGTGATAATTGAAATACTGTTTCCTATCATTTTCTATCTGGAAGACTATTGCCTTTTCTGCTGCATCCTTTTTTTCCTTTTGCCTCCAGTCATAAAAAACCTACCTCTACTGTATACAGTCCAGGAAGGCCTGGCTGATTTATAATACTCTCTTCACCAGCCCCAACTATTTTTGGGTTAATCTATCTCCACTAACACACATACAACATTGCTTACATCACTGTCAGATGTAGCCCAGAGATGGCTATCTTGAATCGTTTATGATGATTTAAAACTGATAGAGTCTGATACAAGTTTCAAAAAAGAAACAGGCAAAGTTGGAACAAAACGTAAGGAGAAATAAGGCAAAATATCTCTCAGGTAAAACGCCACTGTTTTCTGAAGATATTAGTGAATGTGATCCCTAGCTACAGTCTTGGTTTAGGCAACGTATGTATCTGAATACATATAAGAATATGTGTAAATACACCTGCCAAATTTTTGGTGACTGTTTTCTGCACATAATTCAAGGGCAGAGTACAGCATATTTAATGCCATTTTGAAATACAACATATTTACTAAAATAAGATCTGTTTCCAATTCTTGATGAAATGAAATGAGGTAACTGAGCTGCAGCAATGATATTATGGAGCAGTTGCTGCTATCCAGGCTGCTGAGTCATTCTTATCAATCATGCATACTTAATTTATGCAAGTGTGTGCATATACATATATATGTGTCTTGTTTAGCTTATTTATAATTATATATATTTTTAAGACTATTAAGCAAAATTATTTTTGCATACCAGTATTCCATGCTTGATCTAGATGCAATTTTCTCCAAACACTGTATAAAGTAAAGAATTGGTATGACATTAAGGCAATGCAAGAGATTACACCCCTGAAAAATTAAGTTACATTTTTGTCATTTTGTGATGTAAAGTAACTGGTGTGGATCCAGAATCTGATAGAACAATATAATAAAAAATAAAATAAGCTGCACTGTCGTCTAACTGTGTTAATTCTTTTAGATAAAAAATTCTGTTGTGATGTTTCAAGAACCTATCAGTAAAGAAACGTAATTCTTGAGCCATGTAAGTGTCAGTATTGTTACACATTAGAGAACATATCGAATGCAAAAAGATCACTCCATATGCCTCCTGCCTGAAAAAGATGAATTCCAGAAAAAATCTATAGTCTCACGTGCTGTAGATGTCATAGCTGACAGTTCTGAGTTTGCCTTTAGGAAAAGGTACATGATTGGTAGAAATTTTTTCTGATTTCACCCAAGCCTACAGAATGCTAGCATTTGGATTTGCACATAAAAGGGGTTTTTGAGTAAGTTACCAATGATGGCTATGACTTCTCAAGACAGACCTGCTGCTGGACAGACTATGTGACATAAATAAAAGTGCTAAAATAAACAGTAACCATTTCAGACATTTTAAGAAAATTCAATAAAATCTTTGTAGGTGGGACCTGCTACTTTAAATTTTTCATATCTGGAGAAGTTCAGTGTACCCATATAATTTTTTGGATTAGATTACTGCCTGTTGTTAATTCTGGGGTTATACTATTAAACACTTAACAATTGAAATTCCTTTTCTCTTTTTGTTTTTCTGTAACAACTACTTCAGAAAACCATCTCAAGGCTCCTCAGAAGTATGAAAAAGGATTATCATTGCTATGCTGGAGATGAAGAACCAGCCTTCTCTTGCCACGAGACGGGGAATGTCAAAGACAGGAGAAAATGCTTTGGAGACTTAACTTGCTCTGTGGCCATTAGAGGGAAGTTATGGGAGTTGGGCAATGACTGTTGCCTTTGGGAAGGATTATACCTCTCTCCCCCTTCCCTCACCTGGAGATGTCAGTTTATGGACCCCAAGCTTACACAGCTCATAGACAACAGAGAGAAATCCTTTCTTGGTGTCTGATAGGAGCAAGCAGACAATAGTTTTGCTGTCCCAGTAGTCTGTTCCCAAGGCAGCTGTCTCATTCACCTGAGCTTGGAGCCGGCCTTGATGCTTCCTAAAGGCAAAGCTTTTTTGTATGTTCCTGTCTTCATTTTTATAATTGTCATTTCAGACTAATGGTACACAAAATTTCTCTCAATTTTTTCTTCAAACTCATTTAAACTAAAAACCTATCACTCCTGACAAACAGAAACTTCCTGTGCCTGAACTCCTCGTTCATGACATTAAGGATATCTCAGGTCAAGAAAATGAGATCACCACCGTGTTTATGCTTGCAAATCTGAATACCTAATCTTTTAGCAAGAAGGCCCTAATTCCATCATTTCATAGACCCTTCTTGACATGTGACTCCATGAATTTGTAATTGGAATCAACTAAAAATTTTTTCAGAAATTTTTTTTTTTTTTTTTTGGTAAAATTAATCAAACCCAAAAGCTCAGTGGGAACAAATGTCAGAAACTTCTCATGAACTCTAGGAGTTAGGATGTCATACGAGAATCCTTGTGACACAGAGTCTTCTCATCCACCAGTGCCCAAGGGAAGACAGTTATTTCTCTCCTGAAACTGCAAACCACCTCTCAAGGTGATATACACTGGTTTACTGTTATCTTTGGGGGAAAAAAAAATATCAAAACAAAACAAAAACAAAAAAATGCCACAGCATTTCAAAACTTTGGAATAACACAGTTTGGACAGTTGTCATTGTCCCACTATGTTAATTTTTTATTTGCCAGACTGTTGTGCTTATCTGTAGTCTGTTACAACAATATCCTCAAAAAAGAAGTTTACAAGTGGTCGAAAGGACATAGATATAGATATGAAATACCATCATGATAATCAAACATTTGCACTTATATTGAATTTAAGATGATGGTCTCCTAAGTATTTTTACTAAGAGATACTGTAATATCTGATTTCAATATTTTTTTTTTAATTAGGATTCTTTTCTCAACACTAGAATAGAATTTATAATCAAAAGCCCAGAAAAATAGTCCAGGTATCTATATACTCATACAGGATATAAAAAGCACATGTTCTCATCTTATAGTTGATGTTATTCTGACTCAGTGTCTAATAACCAATGAACATGAGCTAGGTCTAAATGATTAATCTCAACCTCTCAGATTTGAGTTGTTTTTCTCCAGAAAATGGATCGTATTTTTTTGAAACAAGGATGTTAACCTCAATTTTCCTTAACTGTTTTAACTTCAAGGCTATTAAATCTGTTCTTTCTCATGTATTGGGTATTTAATTATTCATACCTTGTGAAACAGCATCATCAACAAAGACAGGCATAATTTCATCCAGTTGTTCACTAACCTGGAGATTAGGGATCATATAGCATATAGGAGGCACACTTTCATCAGTTTCATCACATCCAAGTAAATCAAACAGGAACTTGTATTTCTCTTATCCTTTAATAACCAGTATGTTAGATATTCTGAAGAAGGCCTGTGTGTCCTTCAGGTTCTGAAAAGACAATATTTTTGCAATAAAAAGGGAGAGGCTTTTGAAAGTTCAGAACCGTCTATTAGACAGAAAAAACTTCATGTCTGTCTTGTCTGTGCTTGTAACCAAGTTCTTGTTTATTCTGTAGGGGACAGAGATAGAACTAAATGGGCTATAACATTTCTATTGAAAATTTGGAGTGGCATACATACTGCAGCTCATGTGATATACTTGCAAGTCCACAATCATCCCAACTTTTCATACAAGCCTTTCTACTAAACTTCACAAGCCTGGGAAAAAAATTGTGATCATATTGTTAATGACAGTGATAGATTAAGCTAATGGTTCCATATAACTATCAGTTTATGGTAGCATAAGTTAGAGTGAGATATTTTAAAACAATTATCCACTCAGTATTCCATTTTTAAGGTTCTTCTCACAGTTGTAAATAATCATATTCATAGTATCACAGAATACCAGGTTGGAAGGGACCTCAAGGATCATCTGGTCCAACCTTTCTTGGCAAAAGCATGGTCTAGACAAGTTGGTCCAGTACCCCGTCCAGCTGAATCTTATAAGTGTCCAATGTTGGGTAATCTACCACTGTCCTGGGGAGATTATTCCAATGGCTGATCTCATTCTGGAAATTTTTCCCCTTGTGTCCGATCAGAATCTCCCCAGCAGCAACTTGTACGCATTACTTTTTTTACATTTTTTTACATTAATTTTACATTTACTCCTCATCTTTTCCATGTGACTCCATGTGAAAAGGGAGTCTCCATCTTTTCTGTAGACACCCTTTAAATACTGGAACATGGTGATAAGGTCTCCCCTAAACCTTCTTTTCTCAAGACTCAACAAACCCAATTCTCTCAGCCTTTCCTCGTGGTAGGCTTCTCAGTACTTTGATTGTCTTTGTGGCCCTTCTCTGGATCCTTTCCAGCCTTTTCACAACTTTTTTGTACAGCGGGGACAAAAACTGAACTCAGTATTCCAGGTGTGGCCTGACAAGTGCTGAGTAGAGTGACATAATGACTTCTTTATCTCTGCTGGTGATGCCCTTGTTGATGCAACCCAACATCCTGTTGTCTTTCTTTTCTGCAACAGCACACTGTTCACTCGTGTTGAGCTTGTTGTCCACCAGGACTCCCAGGTCCCTTTCCACAGAGCTGCTCCCCAGCCAAGTAGATCCCAGCCTGTGCTGCACTCCTGGATTATGTTTTCCCAGGTGCAAGTCCTTACACTTGTTCTTGTTGAACTTCATCAGGTTCTTGTTAGCCCGCTCTTCCAGCCTATCCAGGTCTTCCTGCAGGGTGGTTCTCCCTTCTGAAGTGTCCGCTTCCCCACTCAGTTTGGTGTCATCAGCAAAGTTCATCAGGGTACACTTGATCCCATCATCCAGCACTTACAAAGTGTGGATATTAAGCAGCATCGGGACCAGTATTGATCCCTGGAGGTTGTGACAGGTTGCCAGTTTGAAAAGGAACTATTTACCACCACCCTCTGGGTGCAGCCTGTCAGCCAGTTCCCCACTCACTGCACAGACCACTTGTCTAGACCATAACACATCAGTTTCTATAAGAGGAGGCTGTGGGGAACCGTGTCTACCTGGATTTCTTCAAGGCTTTCGACAATGTCCACCGCTTGACTCGCATCAACTGAATAGGTCACTTTGTTGAAGAAGACATGTAGTTTTGTCAAGCACGATTTGCCCTTGGTGAATCCATTCTGGCTTTCCGAATCATGTGTTTCATTTGACTTGTGATAGCCCCCAGGAGGATTCATTCCATAACTTTCCCAGGGACTGAAGTGAGACTGATGGGTCTATGATTTCCTGGATCCTCCTTTAAGCCCTTCTTGTAGATGGGGGTGACATTAGCCTTCTGGGACATGTCCCAGTCTCCATGACTTTTCAGAGATTATGGATACAGGACAAGAGGTAATGGCACAAACTTGAGCATAGGAACTTCCACCTAAACATAAGAAGGAACTTCTTTACTTTGGGGGCGGCAGAGCACTGGAACAGGCTGCCCAGAGAAGTGGTGGAGTCTCCGTCTCTGGAGACATTCAAAACCCGTCTGGACGCGTTCCTGTGCAACCTGCTCTAGGTGACCCTGCTCTGGCAGGGGGGTTGGACTAGATGATCTCCAGATGTCCCTTCCAACCCTACCGTTCTGTGTGATTCTGTGATTCTGTGTGATAGCAACCTTGCAACAATGTCAGCCAGCTCTCTTAACAGCCTCAGAAGGATAACGTCAGGGCTCATTGATTTGTAGGTGTCAATCTCCTGTAGTAGTTCACATACCAACTCTTCCTTCACTGGAGGTGGGTCTGTGTTTGCATCAACCTGGATTGTTTCTCCCAAGGCCTGGGACGCAACAGTGCTGGTAGAGACAGAAGTGAAGAAAGTGTTGAGAACCTCTGCCTTTTCAGCGTTGTTGGTGACCTCTCCTGTTTAACAGCAGGCCAATATTTTCCTTCTGTTTCTGCTTGTTTTTTATGTACCTGAAGAACCCTTTCTTGTAGTTTTTGACATCTCTGGCCAATTTCAATTTGAACTGAGCTTTTGCTTTTCTAACTGCATCTCTGCACCCATAAGAACCAGGTTCTGTTGACCCAAAGCTTGCTTAAGTGACCCAAATATTTCTTCATTGGCCCTCTCATCTTGATTTGGAGGTTGGTAGCAGGTGCTTACTGTAAGATCACCCTTGGAGATGACCCCTCAGTTCTTTACCCAGAGGCATTCAAAAGGGCTTCCACAACTGTCGTATCTACATTCAAGGTTCTCCTTAACATAGAGCGTGATGACTCCTCTTCTTCCCTGCTTGTATTTAGGAAAAAGCCTATAGCCATCCATCATAATCGTCCAGTCATGTGAGTTGTCTCACAATGCTTCAGTTACTTTTATCATATCACAACTTTCTGATTGGGCGTGGAGCATCAACCTGTGCACATCTTTTGCAGGTCCTTGCCCTTTCTCCTGGAGAAGGGTCTGGGCACTCATTACAACCTACTGCCTGTACTGAAGTCTCCTTCCTTATCCGTTCCATCTCTGGGTGGAAGCATCAGACATCTCAGGGGCCGCCTTTGTAGAAACACTGGTTTTAACTCTGAGGCAAGTGCCCACCATTATGGCAGAAACCTAGAGCACTTCCCTGGGCTGTGGGCCTACAAGCAGGGTGCATGGCCCTTCTCACATGCCCTTACACGCAAACTGCTGCGCAAACTGCTGCGTCCTCTCGATCCTTGTTTATATGCCATGTTTGCAGTGGTCCTGGTAGATAGCACTCCCTATGGCCATTTAAATCTCCCATGGTTGCTCCTGGCAATGCTCAAGCCACATCAGCCTCTCTCTCAAGAGCTATTGGCTCCTGGTAGGACTCTCTGCTCTCCCCTGGGTTTCCCTGGCTCCAGGAACTTCCCCGTACACCTCAATCTAGACCTCAGCCATAGAAGTTACCATTGCCACAGCTGTGTGCCTCACCAATTAATATGGATAAACATCATAAAATATAGGGGAAAACACATACCACCCAATAAGGTGAAGGAGATAACTACAGGGAAAGTCAGATATTTATTGCCACCTCCTCATCATGCCCGAATCATTCTGCATTGTACAGTTGTGGGTTTGGGATTTTTGCTTTTAATTTCCATGTGACAAAAGTTGTCTTAAGAAAATATTAGCCATGACATGCAAAATCTGCAGGTAGTTGGCAACAAGCAGTAAGAATTTGAGAAAAGGTTAAAAAATGTGGTCTATTATGCCTCTGCTCAAGTGAAAAGCTCTTTGAGCACTGAACACACAGGTGGGAGGAAAAAGGGATGTGAGCTGTAGTCAGTAGAAGCATAAAGTATAAAGTACACTGATGCTCAAGTATGTATAGGGAATGCAGGCTCAGCTGTGGCACTAGTACAGAGCTGAATGAAAGAATGGCAAACATACAATATAAAGTATAATGCAGGTCTGAAGTCTAGTATGAAAGAACTGAAGACCCTGTAAGGGCAATAGGAGGATTACAATGTTGCAACAACAGTAGTTGCAGGGATGTTATTTTCTGCTAATTCCTCTGCACTGCAAATAATAAGGATGTCATGGCAACAATCTGTTATACCACCAAAATGATTTTCAAAACCTACAACAACAAAATGGAAAAACAAGACAAAGTAAGACGAGGCAGGGCTCAGTCTCTAGCAGCATGATCTTCAACCATGCACTCTCTGACTTCATCTATATGTGTTCACAGGCTGAATTGGGTTAAAGTTTTCCTGTTAAACATTTAGCAGATGGAAAAGAAGTGTTTATTCATCCACCCCCAAGATTTCAAAGAGCCTGTTGAAGATTTATAGTTTTCCAAATACTGTGTGGTTGATTCCTCATAACAGAGGTGTGAGGAAATTCACAAATATGTTTTTAGTTTTGAAGACAGAACTTGAATGAACCTGGTTTTGGTGGAGCCTTGAGGCATCTTTCTGAACCATGCTGGATACTTGTTTGCTACTCTGACAAGTGCTTTACAATCCTCCTGCTAGTTTAAGGATGACTTCACATACACAGCACAGTTTCCCAGGCTCATCTGTAATTGTTGCTACATAAACCACACTCTGACTTTCATATTTCTTTAACAATAATCAGAAGGAAAAGATACTATAACATTTAAAATGTCAATTGCCATCACTTTTACAGTCACTATCTTCTCACTCTGAATTATGGTTCAGTAGTGGTCAGTAGCTCAGAAAATCTTGTCTCTTTCCTAAGATGTCTAACTGCTAGAGAATTAATGATATTTACAAGTTGTACTAAATAGTGAGATACTGTAATTACCATCCAGTTCAGAAACTCTGTATAGTTCAAGAGAACAAAAAGGGGTCAGGAAGTAGCAAAATCTCATGATAGAAGGCTGATATATCATTTTTATTATCATAATTTCCACTGGCTTCTTATTCTAGGTCTAAATGACGTTGATGTGAATCAGGCCAAGGAACTTCCTATGAAGAATTGTCTCCTTTTGACCCGTGTCCTATAGCCATCCAATGAGGAAACTGCTCTCAGTGAGAACTTTGCACTAGGCAACCTGTGTTCTCTCACAAGGGCTCACCCGCGAGTCCTCATAAGAGTGTGTAGAAACTGAGAGCTGGTCGTAAGTGGAAAGATCAGGCTGAGTAGTTGAGCTGCTCAGTCACAGTGAATCACAATTTACTGACTTAGTGATTTAGGAAGATCAGAGAAGGTTGTTTAAAGGTTCATCTGCAGCAATCTCTGTGGAAGCTGGAAGAAAGCCTGTAGGCTACAAAAAGAAAGATTTGTAGTGGGTAATAGCACGTCAGTAAGTTTCTATGTGGCCTGAAACAGTCAGCAGTTGTGGCATATGTTTAATAAGAACAATTAATAAAGAACCTGTTTAATTTTAGGACCCAGAAAACTTGCATCTTACTACTCAGTAAACATTATTTAAAGTAAGGTAGAAATGTTCAGCATAGTTAATCCCAGTGCAAGAGATTATATTAGGCAAACAAAGCACCTCCTATAAACAGAACAAAGAATGTGGTCAAACTCAGAGCATGGGGAATGTTGAATTATCATTTGGAAAAAAAAAAACCAAACAAAAAAACAACACCAAAGAAAGAGGCTTGCATAAGCATAGACGCACTGTCAGGAAAAAATGAGTTTTACAGAACTGATGAATGGGAGAAAGAGAAAAAAGGCAAAACTTTATTACTATTTGCCCAGCTAAAAAGGAACAAAAGTGAACGAGATGATTTTTCCAGGGAAGGTGGACAGCTTAAAGTTTGAAATGTGGAGCAGCTCAATTACGGATTCATATAGGCTCCGTAATGCGATGGCCTTCTATGTACAAAGAACTCAGCCTCAAGTCCTGCATTCCATGTTAAGAGTATATGTACAGGGGAAGAAAAGTAACATTATATAGTTTAATGTAGGCTGTTATATTTGAGACTGAAATAGAGAAATTCCTACATTACACAGGGCACTTCTTACCAAAAAATCCTCCTTCAGACATTGAAACAGTTGATAAAAGTATTTTTGATAATTCTATGACTCATGGCAGAAAGACACTACAAACATAACCATTTTTTGTTTTTTGTATGCTTTCAAAAGTGGCATCAAAGACAGAAGAGAAGATCAGAAGTGAGAATAGATACTTATGTTGCAGTGCTCACAACCATGTGCAATATTTTAAATACTGAAGATATTCTAATATGCAGAGTTGAGATGCCTGTGATTTATTCCTCTAATACCAGAAAAAAAATGTTCCCCAAAGTAATAAACTATCCTGGGCAAGTATTACAGAATGCGTATGCAAGCTAAAGCTAAAGCAAAAGAGGCAAAAACACAAAGCTGATTAAGCTGTGCCCAGTGCATCATAAACCAATGCATTGGAAAAGAGCACTTAGATACAAAAATACTCAGTATATGGACATCAGTGTCAGGGTTCTGAAAAAAAAAAAAGCATATTCACAGCTTGAGGATGGAAATGTTTTGAATAGTGAGCATGATTGTCACTGCCTCTAGCTGATCCTGTAGTTAAACTAATATGCTTTGCAGAAGGCAGCTGCCAGCCAATTAGCACCTATGTCTGCAACCAAGCTACAATTTGCAACCAACAGATCAGTGACCTGCTTTGTTTCACTTTGCCTTCAAAGCCAGCTATGAGTGATCCTAACAACACTGATTTATAAAAATATTAGATAATGTGGGACTAAAGTGGATTAAAAAATGCAAAAAAATATCCATTCTACTAAGAAAATTACAGAAGCCTGGATGCTCGGAGTTTATAACAGCTGGCAGAAAGACGCATTATGTTCTGCTGGATGCCAGATGTTTGCAGTCTACAGGGATGATTGAATCAGGAGATTCACACGGACATGAGAGTAAGTGACAGTTACCATGACCTCTTCTTGACAGTCTGAAACATGTGACACATTTCAAAGAGATGGACACTACATAGCAAGTTGAAGTTAAAAATAAACTACACTGAAACTAATTTTAGAACGTGTATAGATTCTTACAGATGGCCAATTTAGTTTCCACATTCTGTGACTACTATTCAGAGACTACTATTCAGATTCATGTAAATTGAATCTTTTACATAGCAAACACATTTCATGGAAAAGGTCAATGATCCAAGAATTAGTATATGAAAGAGCAGACATTTGTTTCAGCTTCAGCTGAAAATGCTTTAAATCATGCTGCTAAGAAAAAACTGAGTTCTCTCTGACCCTGACCCTGACCTGTGGGCTGAAATCCTTGCATGGCCTTGGCCTGTCCTGTTCCCCACATCTCAACCCATTACAGGGTTATGTCTATCCCTGGTTCCCCTCATGGGCCCTCATCCTGAACCCCACCTGTGGGCCATGTCCCAGACTAACCTTGGTCCATCCCTGTCCCCAGAGATGTGCCCAGTGCCCAGGGCTGAGGCTGCTCCATTGACTCTCAGCTGCCCTACTCCTGGATGGGGTGGTGGGATGGGGCCTGGCTGCCAGGCCCTGCCCTGATGGACCCCTGAGGAACCCCTGCCACTCTGAGCCCTCAACCCTGGGGGAGCCACTGTCCCCAGCTGCACCCTGACAATGTCTTCTGCAAACAGATGCATCCTAGAGGGTGACATAAGCTATATGTTCTCCTGGAAGATTTGCATAAACTCATCTACTGCAATGAAAATTAGTTTGTACTTAATGTAAAGGGGAGGTGAACGTTACCACCTTATTTCCAAGCCCAAAATACCATGTAGCCTTAGCAAAAGAGCTTATGGGTTGCACTGGCATAAAGTCAGCTGTCTGTATCATTTACTGACAGAAATCTTCTGTACACAAGGGACTGACAGAGAGAGAGGAAAAAAAAATTTTAGTTGTGCTCTCACTGTGCTTTCTGGTCATATCTAGACTTATGATAAAAATACAGCTAAATCACAAGCCAAGGGAAACTATGGAGAGACACAGAAAAGCACCCCTATGTACAGGGGATACCACTGAGACATTAGTGCAGTGATGTAAACACACAATATTGATCAAGAAAGCAGTTTTTAGTTAAGTAAACTTTGAACAGAGAGTATCTTGCGATGTGATGACATAGGTGGAACAACAGAGAGTATTGCAGAATGCAGTAATGATTTACATCTTCATTGGAGACCTTCTGGGCACCCTGCAGGCTCTAAGGTATCAGACATCAGACTCCCAGACTGGTCTGATCACAAGAAACAATTGTGACAAGATATTGCCTCCCACTCCCCAAAGGGGGAGTGAGACTAGAGCTCACTATTTGTGATCCATTCCACCATTGCATCTGCACAAGTGGTGTCCACTTCCATCAGGCAACTGTGGAGGTGGAAGATCTTCTGGAGCACCTCCTGTCCACACAGCAGGTGCCACTGTAGGTGGCATCCAGGTGTTCAGCTTCAGTACTGCACCCACTGGGAGTGAAACTACTTTGCATGTATCAGGAGTGCTCTTCAGTGTGTGCTTCAGGACATTGATTACAGATTGAGTACGAATTTGCACTGAAGACGAACTCTTGTACATTGAATTACTAATGCAGACACACACAAATATATTTCATACCTAGGAGAATGAAGAGGGCAAATCTGGAAAACGTATCTGTCAGGCATGAATGTGAATTATATCTTGGTGCTAGGTGTGCATATAACAAAAATTATTGCAATGAATTTCAAATAAACTGTTCTACCAGTCAAAACCGATTTAATGAATGTAGATTTTTTTTCCTCTGTAGGATCATGCAAATGTTAAAAAATGTTTCGATGAAACATAATAGAAACTCCTGAGTTTTAAAAACTTGCAGTTTCATTTCGAAAATTCCAAATGCTATTTCAAATGCTATTTTATTCATCTGATTTATGATAATTTTTAGTTATCTGCATTGATAATATGACATAGAATGTCTGAAAATATACTGTAGGACAGACCAGTAGGGATGAGCCTCCTCCTCTAATCTTTCCTCTCATTTCCTCCTATAAATGAGAGGACCTAAGATTCTTCTTGCCTGCTTCTCAAAGTACCTGACAGAAGTACTGAATAAAGTTTAATAATAATCTTAAGTATGATAGAATATATTAGTTTCCTAAATGTTCCTTTTAGGACAAACCACACACTTTCAGTAAAATATATTCTAAATTAACATTTTTCTTTCTGTAGTTGTACTTTTAATTTTTCCAATGGCATGGGTCAGAGAGAAATTAACAATGTCCTTTAATTTTAATGTCAAGTGGTAATTCAATTAACTGAACAACACACAGGATATGAACTGATCCTATTTGAACTTTTATAATTTGTAGAATCAGTTCCTATTTGCTGTGTAGTTCAATTGATTGCATTGTTATCCTGCAAACTTCCTCCTTGGTTGAATAATTAAATTTGCCTCAGGGCTCTCAGTTATCCTGTAACATGGATATGGCACTGCATTTCTAATGTGCAACTTCCTATTGCCATAGTGTGCGTGCGGGGAGGGGGAAGTTACTGCTGTTAGCAGGCTAAAGCACCTCTGATTCCCCCACCAGACTTGTTCCTGGGCGGTTCACAACTTCAGATCTAGGCATGCAGCTTCTGATTAGCTTCTTACACATCTAGTTTCTGCCTAAATCTCTAATTAAGGACTCAAGTTCTTTATTGTATCTAGCCCAATTATGATCCTTATTCCTGTTGCCTGATGTTTCAGATTCTCTAAGGAAAACCAACAAAACCATCCATCAGCAGCCAAACAACCCATAGGGTTGCAACAGTAACCTTCATTGTAACCTAGCTAGGTAGAGTGGTCTGAGCTTCCTCAAGAGACTACCAGATGATTGGACCTCAGACCAGGCAAAATAAATCTGCACGTAATAAAAGACACTATGAAATCTTAATTAGTCTGTATCATCCAGAAAGGGAAAGGAAATCTAAAATCTACTTAAGAGGGTGAATTTGGTTTCTATAGTTGTGGAAGAATATGCAGGTCAGCTGCTGAGGATACTGACTCCAGCTAGTTCAGGTCCTCACACAGAGACACGGGGACTGGATGCAGTCTTGAAAATGTCCAGAATAATTAAGAGCTCATTTCTACAAACTGAAAAGAATTACTAACCCTAATCATATCCCTCTTTGGTTAACTTCAGCCTTTCTCTAGAGGATATTACTATAGAAGTATAACAGTTCTGAAAGCATACTGTTCACCCATGAACTGAAAATTACTGCTATTATTTGAAATTGGGTTCTTTGGCACAGCTTAGTTAAGCAGAGATATCTCTAAATTCTAATATGTAATTTGATATCTGCATGCAAGAACATTTAATTAATTAAACATTTGTTAAACTATAATGAGAAAGCACTTCATGGCCAATCACAACTGAATTTCCATTTATTCCCTCTAGATTTATTCTCAGTTTCTCTTTTTTCTGACAAAATTGTTGAGGTAAATAGCAGAGATCTTTTCACTACATCATGTTTTAACGTATAGCTCATTCACGATCTTTCAATACATAATAGCTATTAAGATCCATTGACACTTCCAGGTCTTGTAACCAACAGGGAGTGTCTTGAAGTTATGAGTGGAGTGACTGATCCCCAGAACACAATTTGGCGCCTGTAATTCAGCTACCAGAATTAGGCTACTGTGCACTGAAAGAAATAGCTGGCTTGGAAAGATGATCTGAAAAATTCATCAGTGAAGAACAACCCAGAACTACTCAATAGGGAAAAAGACGAGCATTAAACTCCAATACCGGTCTTTCCAGGGACTCAGTGCCTGAATCAGGACTTGAAGAAAGTGCCTTCTTCCTATAGGGACAAGGTACCAGTAAGCATTTTTTAAAATATTTTCTTATTTTCTAAAGTTACTGAGTTACGATGCTAACTCCACTCTGTAGTAACTAGAATACCTCCCATGAAGATCAAAGTTTAATTTAAGTGAAATTTAATCTCTACAAGAACAAAAACTCCCACCTGCCTTGTGAGAAAGGCTAACATTAAAGGGTTAATATTCAGTTGAAATTTCAGAAATGAATAGACATTTTGTGGGACTAGAGTAGTATAAACAAAAAAGAAAAATACTTTCTGACTTAGTGGTTTTGATTTATTATTTTTTTTTTTAAATCCAGGAATTGAAATGTGAAATGTATATATATAAAAAAAAACCTAGAGGGCCAGCCCAGTCCTCCCTTTTCCAAAGTAAGTAGCTGATAAGTAAAATCATACTTCTGAATCTCAGTATAGCCAGTACTCTTTCTCCTGGCATACTGAATCTTGTTACTTTCTGTGCAGTAGCCCTGCTTGAACAGGAAACAGGAGCATTATTCTACATCCATTTCATTTTTTTATTCCCCATAAATGGATAGTTAAGCACTGCCCTGAATTTCAGAAACTGGTTTTGAGTCACTCTTACCAGCAAATAGATATGGTAAGAGCCTTGGTTTTGTGGGGGTACACTCTAACCACTGAGTACATAAACATAGGCAAAACTGCTACCAAAATTTCTATTTTGCAACAATTTTTTAGGCACACTAGGGATATGTTTATCTGATGACACTTTCAGAATATTTAGAAAATTCTGCACCTGATGGACACTAGCAGGTACAGTTGCTTTGCAGCTGAATTTTTTAAGCAGAGGACTTTTCTCACAGCAGCCAAAGTTCTAGAGCTGTGTTTTAGCTACTGACTTCATTTAAAAAAAAAAAAAAAAGGCCTTAATCATATGCCACAATCTCCCTGTTGCCACAAGGTAATTCAGAGTGATGTAGCCACAGCACTCTGAGCCACTCGCAGCAGCCAAGGCCGTCTCCTCCAGACCATGCCATGGACTCGGGGAAAGAGGGCACACACTCCTACTGGTGGAGGAGTCTCAACCCTGGCTGGTGGGCTGAACTTTATGCATACCACTTCCACCTTGGGTTAGCCTTCAGCACACTGTTGGACGTCTGTGGATGTGTGTCCTGCAAGGGACTGCTGTTTTCCCTGTTTTTTGCTTTCTGATTTCTCATAAACTGCTGATAGCCTTGCTGGTCCCATCCCCCCAGACCAATCTCTGTGAATTGCTCTATATCAAAAGTCTATTGTTACCCGAGTTACCATCAATGTCTCATCTCCTACCCCAATAGTGTTATACAGATATAAAGTTGTTAAGAGTTCATCTGTGGGTTTTAAGGGTTCATTTGTGTTTTTTTTTTCCCCTGGTATACACTTAAACCGTTAAAGCAAGGAAGATGTAGTCCTCAGCTTTCAGGAAAGCCTCATCTCATTAAAGTTATTGTTACTTTCCTTGTTTTCCTGACACATACGAGAATCACCTAACGACTTAAAGCTAGATAGATACGCTCAAGGTCCCACCTGCATGAGCAGTGCTTTCAGGGAGGCTTCACCCCATCACAAATTGCTATTATTGATACAAACTTGATAGGATTCAACTGAAAATTTGCAGAGTCCAAGTCAAAATGTTGGGAAGGGATACACAATCCAGTTTTCCCTAGGCCATAAATATTTTGAACAGTAGAGGTAGCAAGTGTGAGTAAAGGTATCTTGGAATGAAAGCTACTGAATATTTCCAAGTTTCACATGAATTCAAGGTTTTAAAATTCTGTATAAAATTAAGTTTTAAGCTATTAATTTTTATTCAGAATGAGGATAAATTTTAATATGTAGCAGTTCAATGAAATAGGTGTTCTGTGTTCTCATCATGCCTCCTGCCACTTTTGTGCACATCATGAACAGGTATTCCAGATGACCTATTTTTTAATACCTCTCACACAAAAATGAAACAATTCCCAGGTGTCCAACTTAGTATTCCTAACTAAAGCACACAAAGCCAGCACAGATTTTTGAAAGTTTAATCTCAAACAAAATTTAGATGGCTCTGAGATTGCACACTCAATCTCAAAAAAAAAAATGTTCTTTTTGAGCTGCTGGAAATATTTATCTGTACATAACTGAGATATTTATTTATTGAATTGAAGGAATTCAAAATAGCACCAGATAAACATTTTCAGAGATGTGGATAAAACCTAAACATAAAAGAATGAAGACTTAAGAAATTTTCACCAACAAATGCATTCCTTCCAGAGGTTTCTGTCTAAAATCTAAGGTATTGGAACTCCTAAGGTTACAGATTTTTTTAAAAAAGTAATTTAAAAATCCTGATAAGGGAATGTTCATCACCAAAGCTCCAAGTCAGAAGCCACAAAAATATATATATTTTCTTCAATTGTTAAATTGTCATGTTCTTTTTACATAGGAAGCCAGAAGGAAAAGCCATAGCTGAAAATGTTCAGCATTGGTTTCTGTTCTTGTCTCGGACTGAGTTGTTAAACATCGTTTAAAATTTTGGAACAAACTTTAGCCTGCCGCTATTTCTCCATCTGCTGCTTATATTAAGGAAGCTAGCTTTTCTCATGATCCTGAAGCTCAGTCTAAGGATAATTTATTGTCTGAACTTGGTTCCTCTGACATGTTTAAGGCCCTAGTAAGTTCAGCTGAGCTAACATTAACAGCAATGGAATTTGTTTTTCAAATTGCCCTTAGTGTAGACAAGGCCATGATTTCTGTGACATTCCTGCTGCTGGGTTTAGAAATAAAGCTTGTAGTTTGAAGGCTTATTTTTTTTGTGCTTATTTTCTACTCTCACCAAAGACTGTCCTCAACTGCATCATTCTTTTGAGAAAAAAAACAAGCAAGATTTTACCCTCTTCTTTGGCATTTAACTTTCAATGAGGTAGATTAATAAAGAAGCCAAGAGATATATGGATACCACAGAATTAAAAAAAAAAAACATATAGACAGAAAGAACTGTACTAGAGGAGAGTGATTAGCTCAGCCAATCTACCTTTTTGATCCGCACTTTTGCAATGGCTAGGCTATGTTTCCTTTCTTGCCTGTGTACATAAGATATGTGGGGTTTTTTTGTTATGAACATTTTTGCCCTGTGACAAAAGCAGAATCTTCTGAAGCCAATAAATCCTCAAACTTGGAGTTTGCAGTAGCTTCTGATTGTCTGTGACTGTCTAGTGGATCCGTCCACATTTGTTTAAACAATGTATTTCTCATGTCACATGCTGAGTTTTACAAGGTATACATGAGGGAATTTCCTTGTATAAAACATAGAAACACTGTACAGTTCTTAGGTCTGGAAATAGTGATATATGCACTGTTTTGGGAACAACCTGACCCTCAGGAAACACAGTACTTAGTTATCTATGAAATATTTGGTAAAAGGGCTGTCTTTACTTTTCCGCTTACAAATACCTAAGGTGTAAGCCATAAGTCTGTAGGGACTTTCAGACTGCAGAATCATGACCTGAGAAAAGTTTAACAGGAAAAAAAGAACATCAGTGTCTTAATTTCTCTAAAAGAATTAGCCAAACTTTCGGACAAGGGGGAGTAAATCCATAGGTCTCAAAGTTGTACAAATTGGAAAGTTTCTATGGAAAGATTACCTGTGCAAATCAGCTAAAATGAAACCAGCATATCAGCGGGATGGTATTCACACATAAAATGTTGAGCTAATAATGCGAACCCACTATCAAAGTACAATGAGGTTGCAATTGACAACTGGGGAAAATATGAGTTAGTTACACTTACTTAGTAATCATACACTAAAACCAATAAAAGAGAGTAAGCTGAGGTATAAGCTGTTTTTAAAGGTGACAGAAACTTATTTCACTCATAGATCTAAAACCAGAATGTTCATTCTTTATATCTCAGAAGAACAAATCCTGAACTACACTGTGATGTTTTACTCATATATTGCTTAAGAAAGCTCTTATAAATCAGTATAAGAAGAATAAGATAACAGAGTTGCATATTAACATTTTGGTAAAATTTTCATGCTCTCAAACAAAAAAAGGAAATTAAAAAAACCACACTTCATTCTGTCCCATTTCTGTGGGCTTGTTTTTGTTTGTTTGTTTCTTTAGGTTTTTTTGAAGAGCAGTCGTTCATCTCAAGGCCTTCTCGGATTTTCAATAAAGCATAAAAATTCAGTTAGGAACTTGACATTACAGTAAGCGAGTAAAAAAAGAATTAAACACAAAGTTCATCAACGTCATCACAAGGTTTTCACTTCTTTTTGTGTATGTATTCACAACGTCAGTCCCTGAAAAAGGCAGGAGTACCTTATTTTACCCTGGAAAAGCAAAACAAAGATAGATAGCACTTGCAAAACATTCCAGTGACAGTAATAGAAAAAAAAAAATTAAGCATGAACCCCATTCTGAATCTGTCAGAATAATTTCCTTACAAGGCAGACTTTGAAATTTATTATGATAAATATTTTCAATACAAGGAGCTGGCAATGGCACAACTCTAATGGATTTACTCTGTGTAAGGCACTTCTTAAAGTCTACGTATATATTTATAAATTTAACATGCATTTTGAAAATATGGCCCAACATATTTAACTAATACTTTAAAGTTCTTTTTTTTTTAATTCTTATTGAAATTGAGACAATTGAGAGGACTTTTAAGAAGTAGTTTGTAAGCCTTTCAACATTAGTGTTCTTTAAAACGTCTAAATTTAACTGTAAAACACAGAAACGTGCAAATTTCCTCATCACTTTAAGATCTAAGAACCGTAAAAAACGACAGTATATGCATGTTTAAGTTTTCTGCTGGTAAACTGGAATAATAACTAGTATTATTACTCTAGGTCATTTATTCTGATGTCCTAACATTAATAGGACAAATGAGTAAAGGTTGATTCTTTTCCCTGAAACAGTTTATAAAGTATACTTAAACTGGTAGTCATGTCAGAAAGAAGCAAAACCACAATCATCGATGAAGGATCTGAATGATACTGGGGGGGGACGCGGGCAGGGAACCCACAACCTAACACCAAAAAACTGGAAGAAGCAGAGTAGGTAAACTTTGTAAAGAATCCTTGGAGTCCTGAAGTGAAATCCTAAATACCATGTTGACATCTGAAAAACACTCTAGGCAAAGTGAAAGTTCCTCAAAATCAGAAGACTAAGGCAAGAAACCTTTCTTCAGCTAAGCTTTTTGTCTAAATCATTTAATATTTCTAGCAAAAGCCTTTTGACGCCTCTAAAATTTTACAGCCTTGCATGCTAGTTTATAGCCTTTTTATATTGACACTTGTCACATCTTACAGGTAGTTTGAGGGTTAGAGACAACTCCTGCAAGAAGCTGGTTCTCTGGATTTGCTAATATCTGACCACACAGACCATTGAATTCTGGTCTAAACACAGCTAGCATTAACAGGAGTACTCACTGCCATTTGCAAAATACTATGACTCAGAAAAAGATGGAGGTGGTGAGGAAAAAGGCAATTTAAGTGAGAAAAAAATACAATAATCTAGGTTACAGTATTACCTCTAGGAAAAGTTTAACATAAAATTCAGTTAGGTAATGAGAGATCAAGCTTCTAGGTCTTCGTCAGACCTAGACAACGCTCTCTTACCTGGGTCTTTTAGATATTCATGCATAGAGGGCGCAATGTTCAAAGTAAAATTTACTTATTTGAAGATAATTGATGTTACTCAGGATTTCTGATTTACCAGAATTATACAAAATTTATCAAAACCACAGTAAAAATATAAGATATGCTTAACAAAATACAGCAATACACAGTTCAATCACAAAACCAATATGATCTCTGTTACTAGTCTCTATAATACACTTGCCATCACAACACTAGGCGTCCCTACTTGCTACAAGGGAAAACAGGTTGACACCACCTCAAACCCCTTGCTGTCTTAAAAATTCTTTTGTTATTTTTTCAGCTTTTTCTCAGCTCTATATTGAGCTGAACCCCATATACCCTCCACACAGTGCTGGTTAACTAACTCAGGGATACAGTCACACTCTTAATGAACACAAGAAGAAACATTTACCCCACCAGTTGACCTACTCAACTAACACAGCTTTTTATCTAAAACATCGGTCACCTGCTGATGCCCTCTGTGTTGACATAAAATCAGCTTTCATTACAACAGCTGTGGTCAGTCACACTCTACATATTCTCTGACCTCCATGGGCACACCACCCTGGCCAATCTTTATGGAGCCTTTTTCTATTGCAGGGGTTTATTGGTCAGTCAGTTTTCTTAGTCTAAAAGATTTAATATGTACACATTCACAGATTGCAACAAATTACCTAAGCATCATGTCAGAGGATGCTTTGCCAAAAACACTCAGTGTCTGTAAAGATTAGGTACTGCAGGGAAAAAACATGGGCAACAATGAGCAACAAATGCCTGACACCTGTAGTTGGAAATGAGGCACTTGAGGATATTCATTACGTAAAAACATGATTGCTTCAATGTGTTATTGTTTTGTAAGGGTAATATTATTATTACCCTTATTATTATTATATTATTATTATTTTATATTATATATATAATAATATAATATCTATTATTAATATTAAGGGTAATATATAAAAGTAGCTCCCTGAAATCCCTAACTTAAGTAAAACACCATACCTGGCAATATAAACCTATAGTTAAATTTAGTGGTATACACATGTAAATTACATTTTAAATAGATGAGCCATGTAGAAGAATAAACTTGCAAAGAAAGGTAAGCCTGCTTGGCATCGCAGAGTAGGTCACCCAAAATCCAGTGTGTTTTGTTTTCTTGCTGTGTGTTCCACTGTTTCAACTTGCATGTCAGTCTTTTAAACTGTGTTGGGTTTGGCTGGAGTAGAGTTAATTTTCTTCATAGTAGCTTGTATGGGGCTATGTTTTGAATTTCTGCTAGAAACAGTGTTGATAATACAGGGATGTTTTAGTTACTGCTGAACAGGGCTTACAGAGTCAAGGCCTTTTCTGCTCCTCAGACTTCCCCGCCAGTGAGCAAGCTGGGGATGCACAAGAAGCTGGGAGGGGACACAGCTGGGACAGCTGACCCCAGCTGACTAAAGAGATATTCCATACCATATGACATCATGCTCAGCAATAAAATTAGGGGGAAGGTTTTCTGGGGGGATGGTGTTTGGGGACTGGATGGGCATCAGTCAGTTGGTGGTGAGCAATTGTTTTTATTTGCGTCTCCTGCCTTTCTTGGGTTTTATTTCTCTATCTTTGTTATTTTCCTTTTCAGTAATTTATTATTATTATATTTTATTTCAATTATTAAACTGTCCTCCTCTCACCCCATGAGTTTTCTCAGTTTTAGCCCTCCAATTTCCACCCCCTCTCCCCCCCATCCTGCTGGGGAGGGAGGGAATGGCTGTCTGGTGCTTATTTGACAGCTGGGGTTAAATAAACCATGACAGTCCTTTTTGGCACCCAATGTGGAGTTCAAAGGGTTTCAGGTAATAACAGATTGACCAGAGCGTATTAGAGGGGATTTACATCTGTTCACAGTTGTGGGTCACGATAGTAGTTTATCTGATCTGCGCCATGCTCTTCTTTTTGCTGCGTGGTGCTTAGTTGCCAGCTGGGGTTAAACCATGACATAAACAAAGATATGTTAAGAGTATTTTTAAATAGGATATATAAAAATCCTGGAGAGATAGGAAATGAGCCAGTGGAGACTTTTTCAACCCTGAATGCAACCCATCTCAGGAACTTAGTTGTCTGGCAACGTAGAGTAGGGGTTTAACAACCTGAGTGGCGCACCACTGGGACAATATAGCACTTCAGGGCTCCCGATTCCTGAGGAGAAGGTGACCCGAGTTGCTCTCCTGCTGGATTTAAGGTCATTTTAAGTTGCTTGAATAGCACTAGGTTTTTCAAGAAGCCTCTTACAGAGAACCTGAGACTTCGGTCTTGGGCATAATCCTTTAGGTTGAGAAGTTTCTAGAACAAACCATGAAGGGATGTGCTCAGAATTTTTAGTTCTCTAGATTAACAGTAATAAATAGGACTACTATTTGACTTTATTTCTTAAGTATTCTTTTGGGGGTAGTTGTTGCTATATAGGGTTGCTATTTTGCCTTGATTCTTGACCATTCTTGCACTCAGAACCTACCTCTTCTTGTACTTCCACCTATCTAGTAGGTTGAACTCAGTTTTCTGCTTATCTGCCTCCCTTTACTTCCAGTATTTGGGCATTCTTGGTTACAGATGGGCTTAATTTGAACAGCAAGAATGGAAGTACTCAAATCCTGCATACCACTTAGCCTCATGGTTAGGCAAACGCACCCGGAATGAGTGCTGGAACTGAGAAAAAGCTCAGATTTGAAGCATCTTACTTATTGGGCAAGAGATTGAATAACGATTTTATTATGCATAAGCTTTTCTTCATTTTTATTGTCATTTTTAATCATCCTAGTGGAATTAATCAAAATATGTCTTTAATTGATTCTTGTAAGTTTCACTAGAGAGGAAGGAGGTACATCTTCATATACACCAGAATTGTGTTAAGCATATGAGGTAGGTCTTTGATTCAATTATATTAATGTGCTCAAAATGAAGAGAACAGAAAATAGTACATATTTAAATTATTATTTTGGGTATGTTTTAACTCTAAAATATCTGTGGTGAAGACTACATTCACCTCCTCGCTCTCCACGTGCAACTCCAACAACAGTAAATGCTAAGCCAATGTATTATAAACGTCCATTTTACTGCTAAGCACTAGTAAAGTGATTTAGAAGGAAGTGTGGGAGGGGTGAGATGTAGGATGAAGACTATAAACCTGAAAATATATGTGCTTAATTTTAGGAAAAGATGAATATAACAGTGAAGTTAAAATCAATAAAACAGGAAGAGTGCTATGGTGGAAACAGCAAGTCAGCTTTAAGTACAGCATAGAAACTCTGCTGGGTGCTGCCATACAGGATGATTATAATAAATTGCAAAGAGTGAATGGAGAAAAGATCCTGACTAGAGCCATTTCTATCCTGAGGATAACCTTGTTTTGATTTGTGTATTTATGCATGCTCATCTTTTTTTTTTTATTGCAGATATTTTACAGTGCATTGACTGCATCATGCTTTGAGTTTCAAACAGAAAAACTATGAATTTGGATATGAGTGGCTAGGTGTAGGTTATTTTATCACATATTTGAAATAGTTAAGTAGATGTAGCAAAAGGTATATTCCTGTATCTATGCCTAAATGAATGTTAATACTCAATTCTATTATGAAAGGTTCTCAGGATTTTTTCATAGTTCTTAGATTGTGTATGCAATCCTATTCTACAGATTGCTATCTAGCTTTTTTTTTTTCTCAGAAACGCTTATCAATATGTAATTAAAATTTATTCTAGATATGACGGTCCATTTTGAGGTATTCCAGTTAAACTTCTCTATATTTATTTTTCCTTAAAAATAATTTTAAAGGTTGGCATATTGTTAGTATTGGACCAATATGATCATACTTATCTAATACTTACTAATATGATCATACAGATAGACCACAGCTTTCTATTTCATAAACATAAGTGCAACATACTTTCCCATCACATCATGCATACTCTAACAGCATGCTATCTATAAAAGACTTTACTTCATTCCTGCAGTTCAAGTTATTTGTGAAAGGTGGGGAACAGTTTATTATCTACCTTTTCTGAATTAATACTTTTCTCATTAAATGTAGCAAGCTCTTCTTCCATGCGCTTAGTTCCATTAGTGTCTGGCCACAACTATTACTCTTCCTGAAAACCTTGACCTAATTCTGGTTATCATTCAGCTCTAGTCCATCCTTTCTGATGAGATATCCCATTTCATTTTCATTTATAGGTCTAGAAGGCATTTAATCATATTTTATATGTTTTATAAGATCTTTCAGCTTATTTTTTTTCAGATTTCTCTTTAATTTTCTTGACTTCTGAAAAAAATGGCTGCAACTGTTTTTCATGGTTTGGCGTTTTTTGTGTGGTTGGTTTTTCCACGTACTTTTTTTATTTGCTATATTCTTTCTGAGTTTATTTTTACCATCAGCTCAGGAACCCTGTCGCAGAACCTCACAAACCAAGCCAGATCAACTAACAAACTAAAAACGGGATTTATTTTTACAAGATGGTAACAAAATCAGTTTTACTCTAACTGAAACTGCTTTGAGACTCTGACAAACATTAACAATCCACAGGTTCAGGATGTTGCTCGGGAGTTAATACTATACTGCCAACTTAAGAATTCTTAAGGTTTATGGTCGATGACCCAAAACACACATACCTATATAAGATGACGTCTCTCAGACTGTACAGAAAATGAACCGTAGGTGGCATCCCAACCCATGGAGAGAACCCCCAACTGCAGACCTACTACTCTAAGGAAGACAAACTGAAAATAGCTCTCTCACAGCCCCGTTTGTTCGGATTTGAATCTCACCTGTAGCCATACATGGTCATGTAGCCTTTCCATTGGCCGAAGACCCCAACTTCTTCACCTTTCAACCAAAATGACCACCACCCTGTGGGTGTAACACAAACTGTGAGGGAAGTTTTTTGTCAAGTCCTTGTTAGGTCTTCACAGGCTTTTGTCAGATTTCATCTGATCTTTGTCAGGGCAGGTATATCTGCCTGTGATGGTGTGAAAGACTGGAACTTTAAAATAATTGTCTCAAAGCTTGCTTAAGCTTCTGCAAATCAATGGCAGGCTTGCAGAAGCTTGCTTGCATCTATTTAGCACCTTCTGCAGACCACCCTCTTAAGCAAGGTCACCGCCAGCCAGCACCCAATATTGCCATCAACTGAAGAGAGTGTGTTGCTCCCCCAGCTGGAAAGAGTGTAGGCCTCTGGCTATCAGAGTGGCCAGACCCTACCTAGCCCGGGGGCCCACCTGAGCCTGTGTTGTTAACTCCAAAATTGCTGAAGCCAAGCACTGCCCAAACAGCAAAGGGGCAGGAAAAGCTTATATGGCAATCGTGTAAAATGACAATTAGCTGGACAAAGGTCGCTGTCACACTGATTGGTCAAGCTATGGACCGACCTTGGCTACCTAGACTATAACTGGCGTGGCAACCCACCACAATTTGGGACTTGGGACTGAGACCTCTACCACCACAGATCAATGGGATGCCGCTGAGCTTCCGGAGGACCACCGAGACGTCGTCGGGCCTGTGGTGGTGACTATAATCTTGCTACACTCTGTAATACTGCTTCTCTTTTCTGCCTTTTCTCTACTTCTGCCTTTACTCTATTGCTTGTCTCAGTGACTATTGCTGGGGAATAACAATAAACCTGCAGTGAGCGGCATCTGACCTCGTTTGATTCTGAGTACGAGAACAGTCAAGAATCAAGGTAAAATAACAATCCTATATAGTAACAACTACCCCCAAAAGAATACTTAAGAAATAAAGTAAAAGGGTAGTCTTATTTAATACTGTCCATTTAGAGAACTAAACTGAGCACATCCCCAGTGCAGTGTGCTGGTTTGTTCTGGAAATTTCTCAAGCTGCAGGCAGGTCAAGAAAAGCTCAGACAGAACAAGCGTGACGAGCCTCAGTCCTGAGGCCTTGCAAGTTCAGTACAAGACTTATGGCAATACTCTAACCAATTACATGGTTACAAAGAACAGAAGTCTCAAGTCTCAAAAATTTCAGAGAAATAACCATTTAGGCAGAGGAGAAAGAGCTCTTGTAATTGTCCCAGTGGTAATGAAAGATTTCTGAGAAAACTTGCACTTTCTTAGTCATTCAAGTCAGTCAACCACAGACAAATCTGTAAGAAACCAGTTGAAATGTTCTAGTCCTTGTGAACCTACTAGTTTCTTTGTTCTTGTTTTACTGTCTGCCCACTGTTTTTATTTTTGACTTTATCCTTGCCAGTAACTGACTGAAGTCGGCCCTTTTTAACTGTGGAAAAAATCATAATCACTGAATCTCTTATTCTGAGAAGGGAAAGTAATTTGAAGGATTGCAACAATTTCTCATTTATTCTAAAGCTACAACTGTAGCCTCTCCAGCTGATGGTGCAAAATAAATATACAGTGTTCAGCCTTTGCTGTGGTGTGTTTTATTCCTTTGTTCATCCGTTACATATGGCTTTTATCCTTTCAGAAGAGAACATGTATTTATACAGTACATGGCACTTTGCAAGCTGCACTTTAGAATTTACTTAATATCTTAATAAAAAAACATGAAGGAAATGAAAGAATTAAATAGATATCAGGTTAAATAAATTTAAAGGGCCTAGGGTTTTTTTGCTTATTTCTTTTAAACCTTTTAATCTTATCAATAATAATCCCAGTTTCATTTTACTTTGACCGACTGAAGTAAGTTAGAGTGGGTATTCCTGATGGTCTTCTCCACAGAACAGAAACACTTTACATGAAATTGAAATGGCACCAATTTTTAGGACAAAAATACCTTTAAAGTAAATTATTGTAAAGGGAGGAATAGTATGAATCCAAATGGAATCAGACTTCTATAACAGTGACAATATTGACTATTAAATTAGGTAGAAGACTATATATGTCTTGCTCTAGCTATATAGGAACACTAACAAATATTATATAAATACTGACCTACTTTTATCCACTGCCTTTACTGTTATTCAATGAAAAGGAAAAAAAAAAAGTATTTTCATTTATCTAAACATAGAACATCTTCAAAATAAATACCTGCCTCCATACTAGTTTTTCAGTATACTCTATAACTTGTAGTGGTTACAATATAGTATATACATATGTGACTATATCATAGGTATAAAATCCAGTAGAAGCCATCGTGTAAGAATTAAGAAAAAAAAGAAAAAGTGAATAGTTCTATAATTCACCAGGAGACTACCATCTTGTTCACACTTGCACTTCATTTTCTACCTTTACTTATTTTGTGATCACGTCCAGAGTTATAAATATTTAGTTATATACAATAATACAGCAATTCCCACTTCTGTACTGCTAATACTCACTTTTGTTCCACTTACCTTTGCATCCTCTGGAGGTGAAATATTCTTAGAATTATGAATGTTACAGTGCACATGAAATAACTTAAGCTTTTGATGCCTTCACAATAATGTTTGCATATTACTCTACAATGGTATTCTGCTTTCATTTGGTTCAGCTACAGAGTTTGCTTACATACTTGAGAATAAACAATTTACATCATGTTTGTATCACTTCATGCTTTTTATATTACATATTCCTATGGACTGTGAGAAGGATTAATGAAAATATTTTTCAACTATTTGGTGGCGCTTAGGGATATGGCTTAGTGGTGGGCTTGGGAGTGTTAGGTTTATGATTGGACTCGATGATCTTAAAGCTCATTTCCAACCTAATGATTCTATGATTATATTCTACACAAAACAAAGTAGTTTATACATAGAGATACTATGTGGTAAATATGGGCTTCAGATTTCTATTAGAGGTCAGTAGCATTGTTGAAGAGTTGAGATGGAATGCATATTATAAACTGAAATATCATCCTGGATCTCTAACTGTCATCAAAAGAAATCATCCCTGAAAATGTATATGTGGCACATAAACATCAAAGTAAAATTTGTTTGGAAAAGAGAAAGGGAGCGCTTGCTGTTGGTCAAATTTCCAAAGCTACTTTTCAGTGGCAGTCTCGTTATAATGTGATAAAAACATCCTGCAGAAAGTCATGCTCGCTAATATGTCAGAGCCCAAAGCTTCATTGCCTTAATCTGACTGTAGACATTTGCTTAGTAAAGTGACAGCTGAGTAAAGAGTTCATTGGTTATAGCTCTTGATGTTTGGCCCATGAGAAAATGGCAACTACATGATCTTTAGAAAGGTGAGTGTATGTAACTGTACAATGTCCATAGCATAATATGGCACATTGTAATTACAATGAAATCATCAACTTACACCCACAAGTATCCTTCACAAAAAAAAGCCAGTTACTAATAAGATAGAGAAATAGGTATGGGGGCGGGGGTTGGAGAGAGAGATTTTAACCCTTAGAAATTTTGTTTTGCTAAAAACATGCATGAAGAAACAGCTCAGGAGGGATTACTCTTTGCAGAAGGGATGACAACAATGGTAAGTGGGACTATAATTAGATCAGAAGATAAAACCATTCCTGGTTGGTAATGAATGAAAGTCCGTGCTTTGTGCATTTCTATGCAAAATGATGTGATAACCAAAAATCTTCTTTATAAAAGAAAAGCATTTTTTTTTTTTTTTTTTTTTTAAAAAGTCATCATTCCCCCATTCTCCATTATGTTGTTAAAGGCTGAATGGTCAAGCAATTGAGGTACCATAAAGGTATTTGGGGCCTTTCAGGATGCAATTCTAAACAGAAGGGCTTCATTCATGTCATGGAAAAATAATTAATTAAACATGGTCATGCTTCTGTTTACCTTTCCAAGTAAGGATGCATCCTGTTACACAAAATTGTTTGTAAATTGTTATGCAGGTCCATGATATTTTCCCTTAAAGGAACAAAGAATATTGTTCTTAACTAAAAAGATGAATTCTCTCCAATGCAGAAATGAGGTTTATGGGTCTGTCTCAGGACCTACTGTGTGTTTCTCCAGATACGTAAAGGAACTCAGGTTTTTTATCATAGCATTTTACATGCATTTCAATGACTATTTGAAAAGAAGAAATGATCTGTGAAAACAGACATAATAATCTAAAGCATTGTTGAGAGTTGTTGGTTTTGTGTGTTTTTTTTTCTCTTTTATATATTTTCATCATGGATTTAAGACTGTAATTGTATGACATTTGCAGGCCATATGTGAGTGCAACATCATCCCTGCCTTGCCTTTGTTCCCATACCTTGTTATTTATGTCCTGTAAATTGTGTAATTAAACTTGGCATTACCAAAAAAGTAGTTATCAAGAAGTAATTCATATTCATTTAGAGAGTAATCACATCATTATTTAATTATTATTAAGCAGACTTTGCTTTGAAAAAATGCAATAGTTCATTTGCTCCATTAATATTTCACATATTTTAAAAGGAACAGTAAGTAAACTTCCTTTGATTATTTCCCCATGACAACATTGCAGAAAAAAATAGATTATTTTTTTGAGCTGGAAAAATCAGTTATTTGCATATGGAAACAAAGCTCTGCTGATGTTTGAGGGAAGAAACAGTATGTAAGTGCATGCCTTGCTTTATGGGATTACATTAGATACATTCAGTTGTTTGGTAAAAAGCAACGAAAATCATAGTTATACTGGGAAGGTGTGACAAACAGAGCAAGAGATTTTGGTTTATGTAAGTGCATGTACTTCAATACACTCATGTTGCAGAGATTTATTTCTAAATACTCCAAATATTTTACATGATAAGGTGAGATAGAATAGACCCACAATCAATGTATGATGAAAGTGTTATCTGTGAACTGTTGATGTGCCTGTGATCAGATGGGGTCCATTAGAATACTCAAACACATCTGTGAGGGGAATTACAAGGTCACTGATATAATAGAGTTGAAGCCCTGGTGCATTCCCTTGATCTTTTTAGATCTCTTGTTAATAAACTGAAAACTTGAAAACATTATTGTTAATTAAGATCTGAAGGAAGACTCATGACAGCAAGAAAAAGAATACCTTTTTGATGTTTTTTTTTCTCGGAAATGACTGTGCTGAATTGCAAGAGCAGATGCTGTATATTAAGCACATACCACATTAAATCAACAATTCTCTTTGTTTTGGCACCTTTTCTTCTCTTAGTCCTTTTGGTACTACTCGTCAAAAGCTTCCTGACATGAATATTTTTCAAATAAATACATCTTTTGAGCCTTCTCTTCTGTCAAGCTGCTTAGGATATTTTTTTCATATAGGGAATGTCTTTAGACTAATTCTCTGTTATCCGTCTCCTCCTGATATGACACCAATGTCTTCATTATTTACTCCTTTTATTTGAAAAGCTTTTACCCTCCCTAGGAATGAGCGAGGACTGCAGACAATAGCAATTAAAATTCTGAGCACACATTTTCCTTGGTTTGTTTGATTTAGTATCTTGAATTCCTTCTTTATTTACCAAGAAGGAATATCTCCTATATTTCATCTCACTAATTGCCAGGTCTTGCTAGACTTGCAGAGGCTCTTTTTGACTGAAGGATAATGTTCAGTGTAAAGAAAAAAACCAGATGAGAAAAAAATGGACCTTGCTGAAACAGCCATTGTTTAATTTGGCTCTTTGGGGCTGGCCACAAATCCTCCTCATTCTTTGTTGTTGTAGAAATTACTAGTCTGGAAACAAGCTGTTGAAGAAAAAAATAAATTAATTTCTCGCTGTTTAGCTTTTTACACAAAGTATGACAATCACTTTTCTAGGTATCTGCCTTTGCCCAATTATGTTACTGTTATGTCGGTGGCTTTATCAAAGCCTGTTTGCTCTGATGGCTTCATAATTCTGATAATATTAAGAACATACCCGTAAGGACTATATAGTTATACATTTGAACAGCAACAGAGAACAAACCAAAAAATGGGGGTAATACTTTAAACCTCAAGGTGAAGTAAAATTAGCAAATGATCATTTATTATTGGCAAATTGCAATTCTTGCTCTTATACCAAAGAATGAAAATAAACCTTTCGAGCCCTGAGAGCTCAGGAAAGTAGTCAGGTATTTACCCTGGCCTTTTTCGCTGAATTCAATATTGGTTAGCCCTGAGTCCAAAAAGTTTTAACTCATCATAATGTGAAACATACCTCATGACACATTATGCTTATTGTTCAAAATTGTGTTACTTCATCTGACTGTAAGTGTGCCAGTAGAGTTACTGATGGTCTCTGGAATAAAGACTTGGCCTTAAAACTCAGATTCTTGTTCAACTTAACAATATACAAGAAATAAAATCTTAGTGAGAGGGGCCTTAATTTTATTAATCCCTGCCAGGACAGAACATTACAAAAGAACATTACAAACCATTACAGCTTTCTAACTACCCCAGAAATGTTACCTGAATCTGTGAGTGCCAGAATATACTTATAGCTTGAATCTGAAGTTGCTGAAACAAACTCCTGTTAGTATTAGAGATGATTTTTTTTTCTCAGTGATTACTCCTTTTCTTTGCAATTTTATACAAAAATAACTCCACATGGAACAAAAGTCCAGACGGATGTAAAAAATAAAGTTAAATTATTGTATCCTTTACTTTGTCTAATAATAAAGTTTCCATTGACTTTTTTGTCCAACAGATCATGTAATTTTATTTTACATGCTTTGTTTTGGACAAAATGAAATGTAAAGAAAGAAAACATTTTTATAGTATCAGCAAATTAGCCCGATCCTGAGAAGTACTGTTAAAGAAATGCTTAGAGCGGGTCTTAATGACAAAATCTAAAATAAGATTTCTTAAAGCTAAAACTGAAGAAACACAGGAACAACAGAGAGACAAGGATGGAAGAGTGAGAAACGGCAGAGGGAACACCAAGGTCCGAGCAGGAGGAGCAGCTCTCCACGCCAGAGCAGATATCCACACTGCAGGCCATGGAGGACCCCACGCCACAGCAGGTGGAAGAACTGTAGCCCATGGAGACCCCATGCTGGAACAAATTTTTCCCTGAAGGAACTGCAGCTAGTGGAGAGGGCCAGCAATGGAGCTGGGGAAAGGCATGAGAGAGAAGCAGCGACAGAGAGAAACAGCTGTGTACTAACCATTGCCATGCTAACTCTGCTGCTTAGTGGGGGCTAGATGAGTTGGGAGTTAAGGAGTGAAGTTGAACTCTGGAGAGCTAGGAAGAAAGATGTTGTTTTAATGTCTGCCTGTGTTTCTCACTACCCAAATCTATTTTAATTGGCAATAAATTAGACTAATTTTCCCCAAGGTGAGTCTCTTTTTCCCACAACACTAACTGACAAGTGATCTCCCTGTTTTTACTTAGACCCATGAGTTTTCACATCCTGTTTTCTCCCACTGTCTCATTGAGGAGGGGAAATGAGATAGCAGCAGGGTGGGAGTTTGGTCCTTAGCCAACGCTAACCCACTATGGATGTCTAAGTCAGATGATGAACCATATATATTTTCTATAACGTGTCCTGTCAACTCTATGTTGGTGATTTCAATTCACTCTTTTAACCACAAAGTAATTAATTTTCTTCCAATCTCTTCAAAACAACTTTCAAGCCCACATCTTGTTATATTCACTAATAAAATTAATAAACATAAAAATTACAAACTTACTGAAAATTCTGAAAATTGCATTTATAGATTCACAGAATGTCTGGAAGGGACCTCTGGATGTCATTTGGTTCAAAGTCCCTGCGCAAGCAGGGTCACTTACAGCCAAGATCATGTACAGATGGCTTTTGAGTAACTCTACTTAGGGAGACTCCACAACCTCTCTGGGCAAGCTGTGCCAGTGCTCAGTCCCCCTCACAGTGAAAAAGTGTTTCCTGTTGTTCAGACGGAACCTCCTTTGTTTCATTGCCTCTGGTCCTATCACTGCACACCACTGAAAAGAGCCTGGCTCCATCTTCTTTGCACCCTCACTTCAGGTATTTATATGATGATCTCCAGAGGTCCCTTCCAACCCTATGATTCTGTGATTCTGTGATATATTGATGAGTTCCCCCCTGAGTCTTCTCACCTCCAGGCTGAATGGTCTCAACTTTCTCAGCCTTTTTTCATCAGAGACATGCTCCAGACTCTTAATCATCTTCGTGGTCTTTTGCTGGACTCTTTCCTATGTGTCCATGTCTCTCTTGTACTAAGAAGGCCAGAACCGGACAAAGTACTTCAGGTGTGGTCTCACCAGTGCTAAGTAGAGATCACCTCCCTCAACCTGCTGGCAATACTCCTAATACATCCCAGGATATCATTTGCCACCTTTGCCACAAGGGCACTTCGTTGGTTCATGTTCAGGTTGGTGTCTACCAGGACCCCTAGGTCCTTTTCTGCAAGGCAGCTTTCCAGCTGTATAATGGCATATCAGAGCATATATAGATTTGCATTAGGTCAAGAAAATAACCTAATGGAGGAAAATCTGTCTTTTCATGTAGTTAGAACATTTTAACTAATTCAGTTATCAAAAAATCAATAGATCCTTTACCTGGATAAGAAATGTCTCAACACTTATTCCTCCAGAAATGGACAGTACAAACTGGATCTCTTTGAAGACTATGAACCTCCATTCTACCAGAATGTTTCTGAATATTCTTACATCTATATTTATATATAAAGTGTATGATGCACTGTAACATAAGCTACACAACATTACATATTAGATAGATTGTGCCAATATTCATCCATCTAGGACATCTTACAGTCTTTTGCCTAATAAATTCAAACCTTGCTAGCTGTATAACTGCAATATCATATAATCATTAAAATATCACTGCAAATTTAAAGGTTATCAGTACAGCACTTGACTATTTCTTTTTTTATGTATTATTCAGAATGTTGCATGAGGCCTTACTATACAAACCTTGTTTGATCTAAAATCAGATTTTTTTTATTTTTCATGAGCTAGTTTATAGACATTTAGTCTGTACTTTATAAATACCAATATTAGAACACTTCTCTACTTCTGAGTTTGCTGTACTCGCTGAATTATATTTATTTTCTATGAATTAATCTCGTTCTTAAGAGTTATTGAAGCTTCATCCTATTGATAGAAAACAAAGACCCTATTTTTAGAAATTAAGACTGACAGCTCAAATATTAACTATCCCAAGAGACACTATATTAGTCTGATCACTTTGTCAAATGTTAAAATGAGACTGGGGAAGAACGAATTTTCTTCCACTTGAAACTAGCAGAATGACTAGGATTTTTGTACCTTTATCTGTAGTGTGAAGGATGTTTTGCTTCCAAAGATCATCTGGGCATAATTCACAATTTTTCTGGGTTTTAAAGCACTGGCTGAGCTTTTGATCTCTTCAGAAAGCTTTTGTGCTGTTTTGTTTCTCTGTCCTGTGAACTACAATACACATTTGCTTGTAGGATTCTGGGGATCACTAGTTCAATGTTTAATGTGTATGTGCTGACAACTGCAGGAGACACATTCAGTGACCAAACTGCCATTCTTATTTTCTTCAGTATGAAAGATGTTATTACCCTTTTACACATGGATAATTTAAGTATAGTAAAGCTGCCAAATTTTAGCATTAAAAAAATAATTTGGAGTGTTCAGTTTTCACAGACTAGGAGCTGTGTGGGTTTTTCTTTTTAGGATACATAGACTATTTATGAAAATCTAAGGGCAGTTTCAATTGAGTTACTGTTGAGTACTGATTTTTTTCCCCAAATTAGGACCAAATTCCTCAAATCAAGCACCTTTAAAACAAGAACCCTGTGGAAAAATTTGACAGTAGTTCAAATTGCGGGTTGGAACTAGATGATCTTTAAGGTCCCTTCCAACCCAAACCATTATATGATTTACATGGGGATTAGCCCTGGTGATGTTAGTTACTTCAAAGACAAAGTTTTAGGAATCTGGTACTTATACTGGAGTCTGCTATAATAAGCTAAATACATGTTCTCTCTCTAAGCTATGTGGAAAATTATGCGTTTCAAAATATGATTCACAAAAGCTACCGTATGAATAGGAATTAGGAAAAATTGCATTTCAGAATATTTTTTTCGGAAATATAGAAGCATAATTTCTCCATTCTGACCTTAGCACTCCTGAAGGCAAAGATCTCCTCCAAAGAGATCCACTTTTTTTTTTTTTTAAATATCAATATCATTAACTGCTTTATTTAAATGTATAGCAAATAAAGGAGTGGTTCTGTGACTTGACCATGCAAGAGTAGGATGTGAGAAGTAAAGGATGTTTTGCTTTAGTTTTCTTCTCTACTTGAGAATGTCTGAAATATTGATTCAAATCCTGATTCTATCTAGGGTACTTTATTTTGCAAGTTATAGAGTAGTTCATGTGGATGGAGTAATCGGTCTAAATCTTTTTGTTGACTTATTTTTAGTCCAGACTAATTTAATAATTCATACAACATCTGACAACAGATTTGAGAATAATTTTAGCTTCCAGTACATGAAGAGTCACTGAGACAAAATTGAGCTCCGGAATGCAGGTCTTCATAGTTCCAGGTAGGTTTCATCAGAGGGTTGAAAACTTAGGATCTCTCACACAGAGCAACACCACTGAACTGAAGAGAGTAAGTAATACCAGTAAGAGAGTGTATGGAATGACTTTAGATGGAGACAGAATGGTTTTGAATTCACAGATGTTTACTGAAAGTAACAGTCTAATCAGAAATACTTCATTTTACATTTAAGGTGTGCTTTTTCATTGATTAAGAAATTCTTGTCCTACTCTTGACTTTCACTCACCTTTAGCATCTCATGGCAATGTGATTCTCTAATCTCATCCTGGTGTAGACTTTCTAGTCTTCAGTCTTTAAAATCCCTCAAATCTTAGCTACGTAGTTCATTCTTGCCCCCCCCTTTTTTTCTTTTCCCAGCTCTTTCCTTCTCTGGGGTCATCATCTAATAATCTATTCCCTATACACTCTGTGTATTCCTCCTCAGAGATGTTAATCCTTTCAGATGTTTTCTAGTACTGTTAAAGTTCACATTCCCAATGTCTTTTCTTAACTTCTTTTCCAGCCAGTTTCCTCCTCATTCCAAACTTCTTTCCTGTCCTTTCTCACTCTACCTTATAGATGTCCTCTCCTCATGCTCCTTTTTCTCTAGACCTTTGTCCACTTTCATGTGCATCTGCCTTCAACAACTTCTTTATCTTAAATCCTTTCCCTCTGCAGTTCTGGGTTACATCGCTCACAGACTTCCTATCACAAAATTTTTCCCTCTTTCAAGATAGAGGGAGTTTAGGCAAATACTATAACAAGCTAAGCATGTAGTGATAGTTCCCCAGAATTCCAGCATTTTCACTCATGAACTTCTTGAGCCATGATAGGTTTTTTAAATTTAAACCAGCAAGATTATTTTAAAACAAGCATAAAAATATGCCACAATTATTTCCACCTTTCACAGAAGAGGCTGGAAGTCATATAAGATCAACAGTAGGTTTCATACTGAATTTTGTTGTGGTCAAATCAATGCTAGGTCCTTCGACAGGAGTAAGCAGAAGTGAAAGAAAAACATGTCTAGAGGTTCAGGAAAGCAGGCTAATGATCACATCCTTATTGACCAATTTATTTTATAATACTTTAAATTAGGAAAAATTCGGAATTATGCAACAAGCCAACATTTAACTGCAATCTATGCACATCAGAGATAAAAATGGCATGTCTGAAACTTTTGACATTTTAGTAATTATCATATTATCACATTTTTTCCCCTTCATTGCTCCTGTACTCATTCATTATACAGTTTAGTTGCACTAAGTTCTGGGGAGGGGAAAGGTACTAAGATTATCTTTATTTTAACTGTACTATAAATCAGAACATAGCTATAATCTAACTTCAAGTGATATTCCAAGTTTTTAATTCTTGAGACTTCAAAATTCTTTGAAATGCTCATATCTCTGTTAATAAAGTCCTTTTTTTCAATACCATTATATGTAGAAAGAGTTTAAATTATTTTCTAGATACTGTTAATAGAAAGTAATTTTTTAAAGAATTGTTTATTGAAAGGTATTGGATTTACCTTGCGTATTATGACAAAGCAATTTTGTCACAGAAAAATACAAACAACCAACGTTTTATGGAGTTAAATTTTGTCAAATGTTGTTGACACGGGTTTCAGTAGGAGCACATAGAACATTCTGGTTCAGCTGGGTATTATCAACCCAGCTATTCTTAGATCACATGAAGGTCTTGATTAGTACAGACTATATAAAAGCCTGCAAATTTAGGCTTGTATACACATAAACCTGTGGAGTACTTTCTCAGTTTGGTTCAGATTTCTGTCTGTGATACTCTTATAGCATTAGCCATATACCAGTTTTCAGTTTTCATCGCAAAAATTTGAAGGATGATAAAGAAAACTTAATTCCATCCTCTTATCTCTGAAATACTGAAGCCTTGACCTATGCTTCATGATGCTTTACTGCTACTGTAGCAGTAATTTGTGATATCATGGAGGGGATTTGACTTTGAGTCCTACAAACTGGCAAAGGTACCACTTAACAACTGCAGTACAGGAAGGATTCTGAGTTTCTGAAATACTTCTGGTCACTAAACTGAGGTCCATTCAGATAAAAACTTATTCCTAAATCAGAGAAGGCAAGGAGGCCTGTCAATATATAAGTCCTTGGAAACCTCATAGTGTTAATTCAGCTTTACTTCGTATTTGATTTGACAATTCAAGGGCTGATCATTTCTATTCATATGCACATACATTTAAATAACTTCTTTTTTTCCTCAGGATTCTTTAAGATGTGCCTGACACCTAAAATAAAGTCACTAGCTTCTCCCTAGAGAGCATTTGTTTTAGATTTACTGTAACATCACCAACAAAAGGAAGAAATGGCTAAAAAAAAAAAAAGAAAACACAAATTAGTGACTGAAAAAAACCCCAGCTTCTTAGTGAAACTGGACAATGTTGTTATTTTCACGGAATCACGGAATGTC
>VYZM01017510.1:0-30606 GCA_013398915.1 Dromas ardeola
CCTTCTCTTCTCTGCCCTTCTCTGCGCCAATGTATTGATATAAGTCAAATTAAAACTTTAGACTGCCTGTTAAATGTAATGTAAAGATTTCATCTTTGAGCATTTTGTCTGTGTGACTGGAAGAAATGGCCTTCTCTCAAAATCTGTCAGATAAATCTGTGTTTCCATTGCTAATTTTCTAAAACAATTTAAAATTATAAGGCAGCAACTGAAATACGTGCATTTGTCATTTTACTTATAAGGCGATGGATATTAATTTTAAAAGACATCATGTTGCTGGGACATCTGAACATCTCCAAGGAGGAAATCTAGCTACAGAGGGAAGATGCAAAGTATCAGATTAGCAATTTCATATGTTTAAAAGAACTTTGTACCTGATTTACCTATTCTTATTGTACTGACACAAGGCTCTTTAAAGGAAGCTGAACTTCTGCCAGTCTTTACAGTCTCTTGAAAATCAGATTCTAACAGATTGAGTGTACTCTTCAATATGAAAAACTTCATCGCTGAAAATTTAGTATTGATCTTTTTAGCTCTTACATTTTTGAGGCCAGAGGGAAGTGATCCTGGGAATAGAGGTAGATTTATTTTTGAGCTCAGGTGGCATCCATTTTATTCTGGCATATCAACAAACATTTTCAGTCTGCCCAGCTGCTTCTTTAATCCACTGGATGCCTAAGTCAGGAAACATGTTAAGAATGACCTTTTCTGCTTAGATTTATAGTTGATTTTAGATGCTTCTCAGTAATGAAAAATGTTGAGTTGTTTTTTAGATCAGATGAAGCCAAATCAGATAGTTCAAAATCTGCATAACTGCAACAACCAAACAGAAAAAAATTCAGTGGGTCTAGGCTGGAATAAGTTGGATCAGAATCCAACCTGTGTTTGGATAAATGTTGCACATTATACAGTGAAAACAATGGAATAAATTCTTTCCTAATTCAATTCAGTCTCGTGTCTGGAATAACACCTGGGGCTTGAGTAAGACAGTGGGACAGTGAATAATGATTATCTGTGTCAAACCGATATTTTAGAGGGAAGTTTTCAAGTTGGAGTTTTGGTTTTCTTTTTGTTTAGTTTGTTTGTTTGTTTGTTTGTTTACTGGAGTATTGCATAAAGAATGACAAATAAGTGCAAGTACTTTCCTTTTCTCCTGGGGGTTGATTTAATTTTTAAATTGGAGGTAAGACATTTATTTTGTGGAAAAACTATTCATGATGCTAATAAACGAAAAGAGAGACTACAAGCAGGTGTAATGAAAGAAAAAGAGACAGAAAACCCATATAGTGTGGAAAGTGGCAAACCACTCTGTGAAATACACTTTAATGGCTTGGTCCTTCACCCAGTAAATTCAGTGAAATTTCACAGCTATCCTCAGTTTAGAAGGTTTTTACAGTGCTGGTTTAGGGAATAGTTGGAGTTATGGCTTGTAAAGGTGCTGGGCTCTGGGAATTCTCTGCTATCATATACTACTTCTGTGCCTCTAAGTAGACAGAGGCACACTGGAATTGCCCAAAGGCATGTCATTTCTCACTTGTTTCTTGATTTAAACACTCAGTATATTATAATAACAGCTGAGCAGGTGATGGAACAGTATAAAATTTGGCAGAAGTCATAGCAACTGCTGTACAGATGGACAGCTATACAATGTGAGAATCACAGAGTATCAGAAAACTTAGTTCTCTGTGCTGTCTGCGGCCTAAGGAATCTCAAAAATCGGTGCAATATTTCTGTGATCCTGAAGCAATCTAGTACAAGGTTAACCTCCCACTTCTGTGCTCAGTTGATCACAGTGTTTCACTTCTCAAAATATGCATGCCTAACAACAGCAATAATCTACAATCAAAACTGAACTAACAGCTATGATTCTGGTGGGAAGACTGTTTAGATTTCATGTTCTTAATCTTGACAGTATTGATCCTAGGAAAATAACAGTAAATACCTTAGCTACACAAAAGAAACAAAAAAAAAAAGAAAAGAAAAAAAGGTTAAGAAAAGAAAGTCACTATATGGTTCGGACAAGATTTCTAATAAGAAAATGTATCTTGGGTGAATATCTCTGATGGCTCAAAGGTTACCTGTTCCAGAGAGAGCTGTCATAATATATTAGATTTTTTTTTCTGACAGCCACTGCATTCTTAGAGGATCTCATCTCTCTAAAATATGTTTCCTAGTAGACAGTCTTTACACTGCTGTGAGCTGACTAATCCCAGCTGATGGATTGACAGGAAATTGCAACTCAGAGTGTAGTCAACTCTGCATTTCATTCCAGGCAAGTCATGGTGCCTGTGCAATTAAAGCACAATCTTGGATTCTCCTTTGAATTTCAGGCATCATATGTTTTTATACTGAGCTGATAATTTGTCATCTGGGAAGGAAGGCTTTTATATATCCTTGGGTAGTTAGATTTAAGGAATCAAACACAGTATAAATTAAATTATACATAGTAGAGTGTGCTAACTCATCAGTGATTCAGATGTTATTCCTTAATCCAAAATCTCAAAGGTATGGGCTTATGAAGAAATTCGCATACAGAAACAAATATAAAATAAAATTCAAATAGGTCCCCTAAGGAGTACATATTGGTCCTGCCTGGCATGCATATTACTAAATTAGATACAGAGACAGATATCTTCACAGATAGAAGGATTCTGAACAGCAAAAAAACAGAGGGTAGTGAATAACAACAGTAGATCAGTTACAATGTTCACCTTCATACTCTATCAGTGTCGGAAGGTGTGTGATTTCAGTTTCTTTCTTGGTATTGGTATTTGACATTTGGTAAAGTATTGTCTCCCTTAATCACGACTAAGCTTCAGGGACAGACTGTCAGAAGCATCATGGAGATCTGCAAAGATGACTAAAATCTTGCACGTGGGGTGCAATATTCCTATGCAGGCTCTTCATCGGTTGGGTAGACAGCAGCTTTGCAGTGCAGGACCAAGGGTCCTTGTGGTGAACTGGGTAAATGGTGCACCCCTGCAGCAATGGAGCCTAATTGTATGCTGTGCTTTAGAAAGATCAGCAGTTAGAGGGAAATCATTACTCCCACCTCTGCAACTTCTATGAAGTCAAATCAGATGGTACTGTAGGTGTTAAGGAATTGCAGTGGAAGGGAGTGATCAAAGATCTGTTTATCAGTAAAACAAAGCAATCATGGTGCCACAGCATTGGAGGCAAAAGGAAAACTAGAGAAGTTGTGGGCCCACTGTTGAATGAGACAGGAGCCATGGTGACGGCGCATGCGGAGAAGGCGGAGTTACTGAATGACTTCTTTGTTTCGGTCTTTACTGCTTGGCCCACCCCTCAGGAGTCCCAGACTTTGGAGAAAGTAACCGGGAAAGAGGAAGACTTCCCCTTGGTTGAGGAGAATCAAGTGAGAGATAAATTAGGTCAATTAGATATCCACCAGTCCATGGGTCCCAATGGGATGCACCCGAGAGTGCTGAGGGAGCTGGCAGAAGTCATTGCTGGGCCGTGCTCCACCATCTTTGAAAGGTCCTGGAGAATAGGCGAGGTGCCTGAAGACTGGAGGAAAACCAATGTCACTCCAGTCTTCAGAAAGGGCAAGAAGGAGGACCCAGGGAACTACAGGCCCATCAGCCCCACTTCCATCCCTGGAAAGATGATGGAATAGCTCATTCTGGGCGTCATCTCAAGGCATGTGGAGGAAAAGAAGGCTATCAGAAGTACTCAGCATGGATTCACAAGTGGAAATCATGTCGAAGTAATCTGATAGCCTTCTATGATGGAATGACTGGATAGATAGATGAGGGAAGGGCAGTGGATGTTGTCCATCTTGACTTCAGCAAGGCTGTCGACACGGTCTCCCACAGCATCCTCATAGGGAAGCTTAGGAAGTGTGGGTTAGATGAATGGACAGTAAGGTGGATAGAAAACTCGTTGAAAGACAGAGCTCAGAGGGTCGTGGTTAGGGGCACAGAGTCTAGTTGGAGATCAGTGACGAGTGGTGTTCCCCAGGGGTCAGTACTGGGCCCAGTCCTCTTCAATATATTCATCAACGACTTGGATGAGGGGATAGAGAGCACCCTCAGCAAGTTTGCTGATGACACAAAGCTGGGGGGGGTGGCTGACACACCAGAAGGCTGTGCCGCCATACAGAGAGACCTGGACAGGCTGGAGAGTTGGGCGGAGAGAAACCTTATGAAATTCAATAAGGGCAAGTGTAGGGTGCTGCACCTGGGGAGGAATAACCCCCTGCACCAGGACAGGTTGGGGGCTGACCTGCTGGAGAGCAGCTCGGTGGAAAGAGACCTGGGAGTCCTGGTGGACAACGGGATGACCATGAGCCAGCAATGTGCCCTTGTGGCCAAGAAGGCCAATGGCATCCTGGGGTGCATCAAGAAGAGTGTGGCCAGCAGGTCGAGGGAGGTCATCCTCCCCCTCTACTCTGCCTTGGTGAGGCCACACCTCGAGTACTGTGTCCAGTTCTGGGCTCCCCAGCTCAAGAAGGACAGGGAACTGCTGGAGAGGGTGCAGCATAGGGCTACCAAGATGATTAGGGGACTGGAACACCTCTCTTATGAGGAAAGACTGAGGGAATTGGGCCTTTAGAGTCTGGAAAAAAGAGGACTGAGGGGGGATCTTGTCAATGCCTATAAATACTTAAAGGGTGGGTGTCAGGAGGATGGGGCGTTTTTCAGTGGTGCCCAGCGACAAGACAAGAGGCAATGGGTACAAACTTGAACACAGGAAGTTGCATCTAAACACGAGGAGTAACTTCTTTACTTTGAGGCTAATAGAGCCCTGGCACAGGCTGTGCAGAGAGGTGGTGGAGTCTTCATCTCTGGAGACATTCAAAACCTGCCTGGACACATTCCTGTGTAACCCGCTCTAGGTGAACCTACTCTGGCAGGGGGGTTGGACTAGATGATCTCCAGAGGTCCCTTCCAACACCTATCATTCTGTGATTCTGTGATTATCATGAGTCTGGGATTATGGGCCATAAATCTGTGATTTACTCACAGACAACACAGGTAACAGTTTATTGGGTTTTTTTAATGTTATCCTTAAGAAAAATAAAGTTAGGCAATGTGGAATACTTAACCCTAAATATAATTTAATACATATTTCATTTCATATTATAGACCATCAGATTCACTTTCTGGAAATTTCGGGTGCATATAAAGACTTTTGAAACTTCCATTAAATATAGTTTTTCCATTTTAGCTCAGTCTTTCAGAAAAGATTAGGTCTTCATCTCTTAAATTCTGATTATTTTTTAGTGGTAGAAATGTAATCTCATTTAGTAAAATTGTGTTGAAAACTTCCCTTTTGAATGAGAGAAATAATAACACTGAAATTTTGGAAATAATTTCCAAATAATGGAGATGTTTTCTGAAGGAATGTCTAACTCATTTTTAAAAATCTCCATAAAAAAAAAAAAAAAAGTGTTGTTTACCCTTTTCTTACAATAACTAAGAGATACTGCAAAAAACTAAAGTGTTTTTCCCCCACCTCACAGTTTTCTCTTTTCTAGATGAGACAATGTCAGGCCCTTCAGCTTCCCCTTGTGTATTGTACAGTCAAATCTTTTAGCATTGCTATTGCTTTTCTATGGGTTACCTTTAATTTGCATCTTTCTTATAACAGAGTTTACAAAGGTAAACAATCCATCTCAGATTAATCCAGAACTGAGCAGAGAGGAATAATCCCATGTTCCATATGTAACATTACCTTTCAATATACCGGCATAACATTTACTTTTTGTGTCAAAATGTCATGTTGTTGACTTTTTAAATGTGATTCAACATCCACTTTAAACTTTAGAACTTTTTCTGCAGAAGTGTTGCCTTGTTTGTTCCCATTTTTTTTTCTATTTTTCCTTCCTAGGTGTAGTACTCAACATGTGCCTGTATATAGGAAACCTATATTGTTAACGAGAGAAAAGAAACTGAGTAATATGTAGTATATGAGAACTCCTTTTTCATTCAGAAATCTTGAGTAAATTTCTAAATCAGCTTGTCAAATAAAAAGAGTGAGATCAACAATGATTATCCATAACCACTGATTCACTCTTTTTCCTTTCCTAACTCTGAAAAATCAAACTCAAACAACGTATTCTTTTTAATTTTTAAGTACTCAAAGTAGCCTAGAAAGGTCATAGCTTCTTCCTCAACCTCTACTTATTAAAATTTCGTGTATTGCAATTAAAATATGAGGTCTCAGATGATCACAATAAAGGGCATGATGAGGCAAATTAATATCTGGTGTAATTTTATTGCCCTTAACAGTATTACAGCAAGGCTGAATCCAGACGACTTATTTCTAATAATCTAGTGACATTACTGACAGAGTTTTGATTTTAAAAGAAGGGTCTATTGTCCTAACTTTACAACAAAATTTCTTTACCTTTTTTTATTTATTTATTTTGGATTGTTGGATTGTCTGTATGCATTTTAAATTGTTATTCTTATACTGCAAATGCTGAGTTTCTCATACAGATTATGGCCAGTGTGTTTGCAGTGTGCCAACTTTTATTATTTGACAAACATAAGAATTTATTAATAATAATGCATATTCATAATTTTGATACATCTACCAACACTGGATGAGAGAAGACTGTGATACAATGAGAGAAAATGGTAATGTGACATCTATACATATTTTAACAACTCAAAGACAGGCTAATAGCTGCCTCTCTATAAGGGTCATCAAGATGCTCATGATACTTCATGTTGAAGAATTGTTGATATAATAAGGTGGTTTTGGAGGTGTGTCTGCAACCAATATTGAAAAAAGTGTGATAGTTAGAAAATAATCTATATGGAAGCAACTGCCTGAGCTCACCATTTCTCACTGTACGAGAGGTGTCAAAAATTGTGTGATGGTAATGTGAACTGGTATGTTTGTCAGGAGGTGCGAACAAATATCCCAAGAACATTTGTTCTGTGTTTGTGTCAAATTGCTTTATGTGGCCTTCAGGGTATGCTCTGGCTAAATGGGACTGGTCAGCATTTCTAAGCATTGGAGTTTACACACCATATTTTATATGGATAAGAAAGAGTTAATGTCTTTTCAACGATAAGCAGCTTTGATCCATGTTTTCTAGCTGCAAACTAATTCTTGTATGTAGATCAATAATATTCTATGGCATGGTTTTCTTCTGTTTTCCAGACTGTGCAGAGACATACCATAGTGAGTATACTATACTTCTGCACATATTGCAGCTGTCACACAACACTGAAAAGTCAAGCTTCATTACCTACTCCCAGAGCTAGATAAGACCCAAGTTGATCTTGATTTCTTTTCCTGTGCTTACAGAATCGAACAATCCATTCTCCAGAATAATGTATGTGCAATTAACAGGTCTCCTCAGGAACAAATCTGGCATAAGTGATAAAGATATGGTTTCCATAGCCAGGACATCTCAGTCAGTGTATTAGTTCATGATGGAATTATTGGTAGTAACTTTTTTAATTGTAACTTTGGGCCAGGGTATACTTGATTTTATTTTAAAACATTGTATCTGTGGTAAAGTTAAATGGAAGAATAGGTTAAATCTTGCACAAATTTTGATGTAGTTGCTTTGTTTTGGCTTTTTTTTTTTTTTTTTTAACTATCAGTATTTCCTCAATTCCGTAATTCCATTCCCATATCATTCTTTTTCTCCTTTTTACTATTTTGCTTTTTCCTCATGCAATCTTTTACTTCAGGTCCTCCACTGTAAAATCCATATCTAATTTAATAATGTCTATAGCTATGCTCTCATTTCTTCTTTATTTCTCTACTTCTAGGACAAGGGGTAGACCACTCTTTTATGGTCATAAATTTCACTCCTTTTTGTTAGGTTACCTCTCTCAAGGAACTTTATTTAATTCCTGCAAGAATCAGTAGAGAGACTCCTATACACTCAGTGTCTCCCTGGTGGAAAAAGAACAAGGATTGTTGCTTTCACCCTTTACAGTTCAGGGGTTTTTTCTTCTTTCCTATCTTCACCATAAAATTACCTATGTTTTTTAATTAAGCGTAGAGTTTTTTCATCTTTCTGCCAATGCCTACATCTTTGTATTTCAATTACTGGTTATCATTTCATGTCATGTTCTTTATGACATTGCTTTTCTTAAAAAAAAAATAATCTTCTAAAATTTTTATCCAGTCTAATTTAATAATATTTCCCAGTTTCTCTTCCTAATTCAAAACCAGAAACCATTGCTAGATTTTTTATGAGAAGTTATTAACATGTTTAGCAAGAAGTGTTAAGTCCAAGAAATTATATTTTAATAAGCCAAGTCAGCTGAATAAAGTCTCTTACCTCTCATTAATAATGTTCAACATTTATGAAATAGAAAATCATTAGATTTTCAATATACTTAGATTCCCAGAGTCCTTTAGAATATATTCTGACACATTCTTTTGGGGCTTTACATAACCAGTAATGTTATTAAGAAATCAGAATAACTGCACTCAGTATATTTGATTGCCAATTTATTATCTCAAAGAGAAAAATAAAAGTTTAAATGCACATCTTTCATATTCTTTCTCAACAAAACTTTATTTCTCTTCTTTCATAATTCCCAACATAAAACGTAGAGCATTAAATTCAAGTAATGCATAATTTGAGGAACTCTGGGTGAGAGAAGCTAATGTGATTTAGATATTATGTAACTAGAAGACGCAAGATTAAGATATAGAAGGGAGTATCTTGGCTTGAGACACATTTTCACATTCTCTCGTGAAGTGACTTTCTTACTATGTCTTTCCTAAACATTCTTCATCTCAGCATTGCATTTCACACTCCCTTATTTTCAAACTGTGTGCAACAAAAGCCAGAATAGAAGTAAAAGGTGCGTGTGGGTGAAAATTACGTCTTGTTAAGTAGATGTGACAGTAAGTTAATTGTAAGGGAGTATAGGCAATCTTTTCAATTCAATTGCTAATTATTTAACTTTATTAACTTCATGACATTATTTATTTCCCAGTAATAATTTTTTAACTTCAAACAAGATTAAAAAATCCCCCCTCATATCAAAATGATCACTTCAGAACTTCCTGATCTGCACCCCTGCAGAATTCTTTTCTCTTAAACAGATTATGACCTTGATAAAGGTAAACAAGTGAAATTAATGTAATTTGGGCAAAATATAGCTGTATCCCAATGGACCATTACAAAACTCTGAAAAGATGATTGCAGGTTCTGGTGTCTTTCTGTTTTTCGACTAATAGAGTGCACAGCAACAGCACCCAGAGGATACAGAAAAGTAATTCAATGACTGTCCTGGAAAACTGCTCCAGCCGTGGGTATAGGTATCAAGGATTCCTATTGAATCCTCTCCTACAGACACTCATGACTTCTGCTTACTTAGTCCTCCAAATTACACAGAAGAGAGTTCTTTTTTTTCTTTTTTTTTTTTCTGAACTTGCTGGGAATCAAAAGATTTGGGTTCAGAAGTCAACAGGCCATGGCAATTCTGTAAGCAGTACTGAATTCTTTCTACTCAATAAATTAGTCTATAGATACTGGGTTCTTTATGAATTTAGATTAAGACATATTGAGAGATTCAGGGTTAGACGTGTTTGGGTCATATAAATCCGAATAAATGAAAATGTCTAAAATGTGTACATTGAGATTTAAGACTAACTCATGCCTTTTGTGATAAAGCTACAGAATATTTGTGTTGTCAGCATTAGCAGTCGTCATTACTAGCAGCCTTTTCCAACAGTTTCTAAATTGAAATTTTATTACTTGCTGTTTCAATGATGAAAATTTGGTGTCTGTGTTATGTAGATTTTCTTTAAAGTCAGACGTCAGAGGTACCTGTACAGTCGCTGGAATTAAATAGATACTTCTGGACCACTGATCATCTCCTGCTACAGTAGACAAATTAAACAGACCAGAATATTTATACCCTAAAAAGTCTTTTTCTTTCCATTGATTAAAAAGTATCATATAGGACCATTTTACCTGTGGTGTCAAATATTATATTAAATAAATTTTAACCTTAGCTTGCAGGTTAAAAATAGCCTTACAAGGGCAGAAATTTAGAAATATTATAAATTTAGAAATATTAGAAATATAGGTGTACAAGCAAGTTTTTCCCAAAAGAATCAGGTTCTTAAGGTGCTTCAGGTGTCTACATAAGCTGCGTAGGACTTTTCACCTTCATCATCTGGTTGATGGGGCAGAGTGGACCCTCATCAAGCTCACTGGTGACACAAAACTTGGGTGAGTGGCTGATATACCAGAGGGTTGTGTTGCCATCCAGAAGGACCTCACCAGGCTGAAGAAATGGACTGAGAGGAACCTTGTGAAGTTCAACAAGAAATGCGAAGTCCTGCACCTAGAGAGGTACAATCTCATGCAACACTGCAGGCTGGAGATCAAAAGGCTGGAAAGCAGCTTTACAGAAAAGCTGGGGGTCCGGGTGGGTAACAGATCATAGAATCATAGAATTGTCAGGGTTGGAAGGGACCATAAAGATCATCTCGTTCCAACCCCCCTGCCATGGGCAGGGACACCTCCCACTAGATCAGGTTGCTCAGAGCCCCATCCAGCCTGGCCTTAAAAACTTCCAGGGATGGGGCTTCCACCACCTCTCTGGGCAACCAGTTCCAGCGTCTCAACACCCTCATGCTGAAGAACTTCTTCCCAACGTCCATTCTGAATCAACCCATCTCTAGTTTTAATCCATTCCCCCTAGTCCTACCATTACCTGACATCCTAAAAAGTCCCTCACCAGCTTTCCTGTAGGCCCCCTTAAGTTACTGGTAGGCCACAATAAGGTCTCTCCGGAGCCTTCTTTTCTCCAGACTGAACAACCCCAACTCTCTCACTCTGTCTTCGTAGGAGAGGTGCTCCAGCCCTCTGATCATCCTTGTGGCCCTTCTCTGGACACGTTCCAGCATGTCCATACCTTTCTTGTAGTAGGGGCTCCAGAACTGGACGCAGTACTCCAGGTGGGGTCTCACGAGAGCAGAGTAGAGGGGGAGAATCACCTCCCTCAACCTGCTGGCCACACTTCTCTTGATGCAGCCCAGGATACGATTGGCTTTCTGGGCTGCAAGTGCACACTGACGGCTGATGTTGAGCCTCTCGTTCACCAGTACCCCCAAGTCCTTTTCTTCTGGGCTGCTCTCAAGCCAGTCACTGCCCAGCCTATATTGGTGCTTGGGACTGCCCCGACCCAGATGGAGGACCTTGCGCTTGGTCTTGTTGAACTTCATGAGGCTGGCATGGGCCCACCTCTCCAGCCTGTCAAGGTCCCTCTGGATGGCCTCCCTTCCCTCCAGTGTGTCAGCCGCCCCACACAGTTTAGTGTCGTCAGCAGACTTGCTGAGGGTGCACTCTATGCCACTGTCCGTGTCGCTGACAAAGATGTTAAACAAGACCGGTCCCAGTACTGATCCTTGAGGGATTCCACTTGTCACTGGTCTCCACCTGGACATGGACCCATTGACAACCACTCTTTGGGTGCAGCTGTCAAGCCAGTTCTTTATCCACTGAATTGTCCAGCCATCAAACCCATATTTTATCAGCTTGGAGACAAGGATGTCTTGCGGGACAGTGTCAAAGGCTTTACATACACAGGAGTTTAGAGGAAATGGGTGGGATTTGCAATCCCATTCAAAATGTATTAGAACACGAAAATATTTTATAATGAGATGACCTTTCTGCTCCAACTGACTATAACAGTTTCAGTTTAGGTGTAGTTTAGACAGGAAGTGTGACATATGGAAGTGGGATCAGGAAAAAAGGAGAGATTATAAACAATACTTGCTGTTTTCAGAGTTCTCGTATACTGTCTGAGGACTAATATCCACAAATAAGAACAGATACATTTCTCATTTCAGCTTTGTTTTTGTTGTACTCCGTCCTAAAATAACATGGAAAACAAGAGGGGGAAAAAAGAAAAAAAAGAAAAAGAACAAACCCACTTTTTTTTCCTCCTAGCATAGATGCTTGTATATCAGTCTTTTGGCAAAATCTAGATGTTTTGTTTGTTTGTTTGTTTTTCATTCGGAAGTTCTGCTTATCACACTGCACAATGCCTGTTTACGCCCTCTTAACGCGCCCTGTTTTTCACAGAGAAAGGTCCAGACACAGGAGTTGTAAAAGACCTGGGCCAACCTAGAAAACTGGTTTCCCAGAGAGCAAATCAGGATGCAGTCAGAGAGCATTATTCCCACAAACTGGAAAGATCCTGTCACTTTCTCTCGTGGATACTGCAGGATTAAGGGTACTTGACTTTCTGCTGGGTTGAGAAATCACTGTATCCAGCGAGGTTCATTCAGTTTTATACAAAATGGTTGAAATGAGAGTTCAACTTACATATTAGCATAACTGAAGGTGGTCTTTAGGATAGTGTATATTCTAAGCTACAATGCTCAGACATGGTTCTCCTTTACTTTTTCATTTTTTTAAAAAGAATTTTCACTCTCTGCAATAAAAGAAATTCTGCACCTCCTGACAAGATAAATGAAAAATCCTGGTAAATGGAGTCACATTTTCTTCTTCCTAAGTTTCTGTAAGTGAGACTTGAAATAAGGGAAAAGTTCTGCTTAGACAGTGATAGGTTTAGATAATAGTCTTTTTCCTGGAGATCACTTATTGTACTTTAATTTATGATTGGCCTACTAAAGGTTCTATTGATCATGAAGTAGCATGGTTTAGGATCTTTTTTATGGTCATGACCTTAGAAATAGTCAGATGAAATGGTCAGATCTTAGAAAAAGCCAGGTACTGAAAAATTTCCTTGCATATGAAAACATCTTTCTAAGCATTTGTTTTTAATTATTACTACATTTAGCTTGCTCAGATTATGACTCTTTTTATTTGTGGGCATTTATCAAAGTTAACTTCTGGCAGAACAAGTGCTGAGTGGGCAATATACATTTATAATGCAATGTTCTGAAAGGGGAACTTGATCCTAAAGGAATATGCCCGTGTACTGCATATATTCTTATTTCCCTGAGAAATACATTAATCATTTGGTATTACAGTTCCACTGAATGAAAGACCTTCATTCCAACCCCTTTGAAGTGAAACAAATTCACATATTCTTCATTTATTTTGGACCTCTGTGTGTAGAAAGCCTAAAATATATTTTGAAACAGCCATGAAATAAAACTATAAGCCAACACAAAGCCCATATTACTCTATCTGGGAGTTAATTCTTCCTTTAACTTAGATGTTACAGGGCTGATAACACTTTCTGTTGTAGTTTCTTATTTTCTTCACCAAATACTATTTAATTTCTTCAGAATCTTGCTACATTTTGATTCTTTGAACAGGAATTTTTCATGTTACATGCATTCTTAAAAGTTATGAAAATACTTAATTAGCGAGGGGTAAATATCTTGGGAATGTCATCCTAAACAGTTCAGTTATATCTGAAAAATAAAGCTTGGGACAACTGATTTATCATTTCAAACAACTGTCTTGCATTTGTTTTTGAAACAGTCCACGGTTTCAGAGGAGGAACTGGACATTTTTCTATGTGTTGCCTTTCAGCTGGGAAGCCGCCTGTTATCTCCGTGAAAAATATGCTCTAATTTGGTCAATTTTAAGTTATCTCAGTTCTTGTAGACTCTAGTCTTTTACAAACACATTTCCTAACTACTGTTTTTTGATCATGATCTGTATGGATCTAACAACCTGTGTGTGTAATCAGGGACCATACAAGCAGTCATCAAGGTAAGATGATCTTCATCTTGCCTCAGCTGGGTTGTCTCCAAATGGTTATCTCCAAATTTCTTAAATCAATTACTGATGATTTTTTAATACTCTGATTTCTCTTGTAGCAACAAACTATTTCCTGGATTTGGTATCTAAGAAAAAAAAAGTTTGTTGCCTTGAAATTTAAACTGGATGTATCTATTTTAGCTAGTACAGTTGGGCTTTACCACTTCTTGCAGTGATCTTACTTCACACAGTAAATCACAGACTGTAAGTAATGTGTCACAATCTGAATTATAGAAAACTAGCAAGTAAAATGTGAAAGGATACCACAAATCAAAAGTTTTCCGTGTTGCTGATTATCTCCTAATATATTTACGCATCAGGGTGTGTCTATTTATATACCACACAGTGCTACATTTTTAAACTATGTTCATATTCCTGTTAGTGAAAAGAATCAATCCAAAATCATATCTGTACCTTTATGTGTCTGTTGCTTTCAGGTGTTTTTATGTACTCTCTCCCTCTTTAATGTACATTTATGTAAGTCTACAATACCATAGGCTGACAATATGGGTGAAACCATTAGAATCGGATAGACGATTTGAGAAATATTTATGCTGCTCCGTAAATTTATTAAGCCCCAAGGAATAAAGGACAAACATTAGTATTATCCACAATAAGATTAAAATTTTTACGTGGAATATATATATCATTCTAATACAGTCTCAAAGTTTTACTAATGTGTCATCTATTATTACTATGACATGCAGTTCCAGGGTGAAAATAAATGTGCCTCACAGGACTACATGCCAGTTAGTAAGTCAACATTTTCCATTTCATCATCATGTTCTTGTTCTAAATATACTAACTCAGCATGTTTGGAAGCTGGTTTTGTGAGACACAACTGCTTTTTAATTCCCCAAATGAATGTGGAAAGTTTCACCTATCACATTATCAGTGATGTTTGGAATATATTTTCCATAAGTGTTCATATTGCCTACTAAAGAAAATACTTACTTCCCTCTTGGATCCATATGACAATGACAACTTAGATTTCAATCATCTCTGAAAGATACAGGGTGTTGTGGCTGAGTGCAGTCCTGTTATAACTGAGTGTGACTGTTCTTAGCCTTCCTTGTCACTGAAGATTATGTCTTCAGCAGGTTTTTTTGATGTTTCTCATTACTTATTTGTGATTTCTGTTTTTTTATCCTCTGTTTTAGAAACTGTCCAAGTCATTAAATTTAAACAAAAAACTTAGATTGAGGTGCAAGCTGAAGACATCAAAAGACTTGCAATACTTCTATTAAACATATTCTAGACTATTTGACCTTGGGAATAATTGCATTGAACTGAACCTCTGTTGAAGGAAGCCAAAATTTTCTTAAATTTTTTTGGTTGCTGTGTTTGGTGGAAGACCTCAGACATTACGTATTTTTTTAAAGAACTGCAGGAATTAAAATTAATATGGTCTTAATGTGAGTTTTGCTATTACACTATGAGAACAATAGGTCTTTGCAGAATAGTTATATAAGTTCACATCTGACCGGTGTTTCTCTCTTCACCAAAAGGCTTTGACTGGACTTTTTTGATTCACTTTGTTTTGGTTTAGTGCTTCTTTATGCTATAGAATGAAAGCTGTTTCCAATCTAATCTTTTCTGTGTCATACATCCATCTGTAATGGATAATGGAAGTAGAGCAATTTTTTTTTTTTTTATATTTCCCCCAAATTACAGTAGATTTATTTGTTGTGCTGCCCTACTGCAGTAAAACATTATTTTCAATCATCTAATGTAGCAAAACTTGTATTTAATCTATGACTTGTTGTTGTCTATTACCGGTACCATTCCATCTATGAAAGTGGTCGTTAGTTCTGTACTTAGGTTTTTTTATGCTCTCCTGTTCTTCATCAGTAATAGTCTATTTAAACCAGAACCTTGAAGTAAATTTGCCATAGCCTAACAGTTCAAGATTAGATACTTTTTAAAACCATATGGTGTGGAAGGTGAATAGCATCTGTGATAAATGGTCTTGCTTTAAACTTCATTAGTTTAAATAAAAATAAGAATAATTAAAACAAACAAACCAACCAAAACAGGAAAGGCTGACAAAGCAAACTGTGAGGGTATAATATATAATGCCTTTGATTGATATAATGATTGATATAATGCCTAGAGACAAACTTTTACAGGTATTCTTTCAATTCAATTACAATCTTTTCTTTCAGTTGCATACCCCAATATACAGAAAGGTAGCAGAGAAAGGGTTATAGGTAACAGCTTAATTGAAAAGTTAAAATGTTCCTATCTTTCTTGAAATTTGGCAGGGCTATGCCCCCCTTGTGCTGCATGATCCTTTTGCTATTCCCTTGGTTACTTGTTAGGCTCATTAGACTCTGGCTGTTAAGTGTCCACAAAATACCTGCAGCGCTGCTCAGGCGCTACACAGCTGTGGCTGCCAGCTGGGTCGTATGACGCAAGTTCCCCGGCAGAGCAAGGCTGTCCCCTGCCCTCGACTCACAGTTCCCAAGGGCTGCACAAGGGCAAAGACTAAGTTTTTCCTGGATGGTTCTCCTGTGTGCTCAGCACATCCATACTCTGCCAAACACCTGTCTGTGTAACAAAGATGACATTCCACTGCCATATTTTACATCAATTCATATTCATTTTCAAACTTACACAAATCCACTTAAATAAGAAACACAGTGTATCTGGTCCAGACTTAATCATTTAATCTCCAAATACTTCAGTTTCTGAAGCTTCCAGAAAGTCTGTGAGTAGTTTTGGAGATCTAATCAATTACATCCTGTTGTTATTGAATAACATTGATTTAAATGTACCATTTTTCATTTTGGTGTCACGGACACTATAAACTATGGGAAGTAAGAATGACTGCAGACTGTGAAGTTTGGTGGCATCTCTGGTATGACTAAGTTAACCTGGTAGTTACAGAAAAAAATAAACATTAATGTTCAATTACACGACTTCAGGTTTAGTGTGCAGTTAGCTGAGGGATACCACTATTGAAGTTGACAACAATTTTCTTCAAAGTATTAGCTGTAGCCTGGAAGCTTGAGCAGTTGTTTAGCCAGCTCAGCTTTACTCCTGAATCAGCTGAAGAAGATGATCCCTGAAAATGTAATCTTTGCCCCAAAAGCTGTTTGTTTCTTTTTGTTTTGTTTTGTTTGCTTATTTGTTTAGGTTTTTTCTTAAAGAAAGGTCAAAACACAGGAGTGTACAGGAATTCCTGAACTGACATAAAAAAATCGAAGATTGACAAGACTACTTCAGAAAATGTTGTCCTTCCTACACATACGTAATGGTGCATACGTAAGGGTGACTTCTTAAAACGAGGCAGAAGAGACAGTAGAGACAAAGGCTGGGCTGACATTGTCAGGGGGCCAGTGATGTGGCCAGGCCAAGGCCAGGGGGGATGTCAGGCCACATGTGGGGGTCAGGATCAGGCCAGGTGAGGGCAATTAGAGTCCAACACAGTTTTATTTTCTCGAGATAAACTACAAATATGCATATGTATCTCTTGTTCACATAAAATGAAGTAACTGCCAATGAGGCCTTCCTGAGTACCTTTAATGGGGTGTGAAAAGCAAAAGTGACATCCCTGATTTGGATTTCTATCTAAGAGGGTCTGGTCTTTTCATAAGTGAGGATTTCTAAGCTATTGAAATGTCAGTAATTCACTAATTATTTTACAAAAATTTAAATTGAATCAGAAAGGTCCCCCTGACTGGCTCATTCCACTGAAAGGAGACACATTCAGTAAAGATACGGCAGTTACCCAGTTAAAAAATATTGGGAAAGTGTTGTTTAATGTTAGGGAGAATCCAAAAGGGAAGTATACATTGTTGTTGGGAAGAAAGAATCAAACAATATGTGTGTTTGATTCTTCCGGCATAAATGACATGCCTCTTTATGACTTAGAATATCTTGCAGTTGCTCTCTGTGTACTTAAATTAGATCAATTTACTAAAATCATTAGAAACCCAAGACCTTCTCTTGAAGAAATCCAGATACAATTAGATGGCTTGAACAACTCCAAAACCGTATCCCAGTGTGCCCCCTACTGGAAAATAAGTCAACAGTAATGGATGAGAGGGCCAACCTGAAGAACTCAGAGACACTGAAATCCAGAGTTAAGAGACTGGGAGGACTGGATGGGCCCTACTGGAGTAGATATGCCTGCTATTGATGTTGCAGATATAGAAGTCATGGCTAACAAGCTTTCTTATGCTACCAGAGTAGTAGGAAAATTGGATACCCCTAACCAGCTATTTCAACCAGTTGAGCACTGGGCAGCAGGGTATGAGAAAAATTATTCCAACATGGGAAAATATTGTAGAATATGGTGAATTAGTTATGTTTTCGACCGTGATTATTCATAATCCTAATTTCAGTTGTTGACATAGTGACTGTCTTTCCTGTGATCTGCTTGGTTTTGCAAGTAAAGGAGAATATAGTAATGTATTCTAGAGAGATGAACTACCTTGCATACCCAGAAGGGAACAGCTTCAAAACTGTAAATTTTGAAGGTTGTAAAGAATATGACAGTCTTGGTTTTCTTGGTGAAGATCAAGGCTTAGAAATTCATAATCCTTGTTTGTCACCACACCTACTGATTCTTCTTCCTTGAAGAAGATGAATCCTTCTTTCTTCTTTGATTTAGTTAAGGAGAATAACTTTGCTATTGCTTATGTATGTAAAGACTGTATATCAGAACTGCTTGTACTTATATTCTTGTTAATTTTAGGAGAATTGAACGCATGGGCCCTTATCTCACAATACATGTCTTTATAATATCTCAGTGCTACACAGATTTCATTTCCGATTTTATCCCCACTCCATTTAAACAGTACAGTATCTTAAACTGTACTCTTCACTTTACCAATCTTTATCCCTTATTTTATTAGATGTAGGTCTCGCCTTCCTAAAAGCCTTATTCCACCATGACAGCTTACACCAAGAGTTAGATAGGTTAAAGCAGATGGAATAAGTGAAGACTTGTTCAGATTGCAACGTTCACCACCTGGAAGGTACTTGACCAGCATGGTGGGTGTTGTAACGCAGAGCTTCCAGTTTACATTTTGGCAAGCCACTGACTCAGCTGGCTGAAGCAGACCAGATCTGAAGCTGCAAGGGTTAAGCTGTTAGATTTGCCCAGCCATGCCTAAATGTGAGTTGAGCAGGAACTGTTGGTAATAAAGAGGAATAGGTGGGCTTGATCAGCAGTCGATCTCAAATGCTTCTAAATCAAATGGACACTCCCGTGCCAGTTCAAGGATTGGAAGTATCCTTCCAGACACAGCCTTCTCCTGCGGGCACGTCCCAGTACCTCAAGAGAGCTAGGAAGAGTTTGATTACCTCCATCAAGGTAATGGGGTGGGATTTCCAAGGTAATGGCTCTCTGGTATGTGCCTTTTGTTGCCAACAGAAGAAGCCACCTACCATCCTAAAATTAACAGCAATATTTTGGTCTTTGCCAAGAGCCTCAGGGATGCCTATCTTTAGTCAGCCATACTTGCTCTAAGTTTCTTCAGACTGTACGTGGGTAATCTTCCAAATTCTGGGCGACTCTATTGCCAAAGGAAGTCAATCATAGAATCATAGCATGGTTTGGGTTGGAAGGGACCTTAAAGATCATTTAGTACCAACCCCCTTGAAATGGGCAGGGACACCTCCCACTAGACCAGGTTGCTCAAAGCCCTGTCCAGCATGACCTTGAACAGTTCCAGGGATGGGGCTTTTACACCTTCTCTGGGCAACCATCTTGCAGTGCCTCACCACTCTCATTGTGAAAAATTTTTTCCTGATACCTGATCTAAATCTACCCTCTTCTAGTTTGAAGCCGTTACCCCTCATCCTATCACTACATGTCCTTGTAAAAAGTCCCTCTCCACCTTTCTTGTAGGCCCCGTTCAGATACAGGAAGGCTTCTATAAGGTCTCCTCACAACCTTTTTTTCTACAGGATGAACAACCACAACTGTCTCAGCCTATCCTTACAGGAGAGGTTCTCCAGTCCTCTGATAATCTTTGTCCTGGGGATATAGTTCCTGTGTGATGAAATCAGGAGTAGCTAAATCCTTAACAACAGACTGACTACAGGTATGATCATTCATAGTAGAAATCCTCTTTTACCACAAACTGTTTTTAAGGAAACTTATAAGAAAATATGTATGTTTGTACATTTATGTACCTGTATTTTATTTTCTGTCAAATTAGACTGTGAGTTTATGAACATTGTGATCTGTGTGTATGTCTCACTGAGAACTCGTATCTTAGCCCATGTATCTTAGCCCACTGCCCTCAACCTTAGAAATCCCAAACACATAAGTAGCACTTGAACGAATTCCCCAAATTAGTCCAATTTTTGTACACTCTTGGAGTATATACGTAGCTCTTAGCCACATACAAAACCCCTATGTGGGATACTGTCCTGGGCACTGGGAATCTGGCCCCAAGCACATAGTTGAAGATTGAGGCAATCACCGGGGCTGCTCCTGAGGTGTTGCAATGGCAACAGGACAGGAGGGGCAGTCCCAAGCCAAGGGCTGTCCCGAGTGACAACACTGACAACCAGTGAGAGATGGCAGGCTGGGGGGACAATGGGGACCAGGAGGTGGAGCGTTAGTGCGAGTAACCCCCTCTTAGTGTGCTTAGTGTTCTTGAAGCCATTGTAGGCTTCAGCGGGCTGGAGGGGCCTTGTAGTACATGAAGGACAACCATGGCAGGAAATCAGCCCCCCTGCAGCTGTTGGGAAGTGGGAGTGTGGGTAGGCATCCCCAGGGGTGGGCTCAGGGCTGATGGGCACTGAGCTTACCATGGATTGGCTGTTTCAGGTTGCCCAGAGAGATGGTAGATGTCCCATCCCTGGAAACATACAAGGTCAGGTTGGACAGGGTTCTGAGCAACCTGATCTAGTTGAAGATGTCCCAGCTTATGGCAGGGGGGGTGGACTAGATGGCCCTTAAAGGTCCATTCCAACCCAAACCGTTCTATGATTCTGGCCAGGGACCAGCAACCTCAGAGGAAGAGAAGGACTCTGTGTTGACAGTAACTTTAAGAAAAGAAGTTAGAAAGGGTAGACTGTTTTTACTATCAGAGTGATGCTAAAACATTGTTAGTGAAGCCATGTAATAGAGTCTAAAGAAGGCAACTTCCCTTGAATACGGGCACTCTCCTTGTGTACTATTAACATGATTCTTAGGATGCATTTTATGTTCAAATTTAGAAACAATTAATTAAAGCATGATTCAGGTAATTCACTTATGACCAAGACAGACAATTAGACATTCCTTCTTGCATCTAAGCATCATTTGTGCTTTTTTCCAGGAACCCACATAACATGTGTCAATTGTAGTTGGAGAGCTGCACCCATTGGCACCATTTCTGAGAAAACAATCTTAATTTATTCACAGTACATAGGCAAATTTATTCTAATCTGTTCAGTTCTTTAAAAGGCCAGGCATAAAGCAGTTCAATACTAAACAGTGAAATAAAATGGAGATTTACAAATGCTGTTTTACTTTCTTCTAAGTATAGTGTTGAGGGAATTACGTCACCTGCAGGAATTCTGCCACTGTCAACAGGGCTCAGCCCTAGGTTCCTGCTCAAAAAAGATAAGTCACCAATCCACTGAGTAAATTAGTGATTAATTTATCTGACACGCAGAGCAGCTCGAGCCAGGTGCCTCCGAAAAGGAACCCCAAACAAAGAAATACTTGGACAATTATTCCCTTACAATCTAAACTCCCCACCCCTCACATGACAGTTCTGACCTGTAGTAATACTAGGTTCTGGGGTCTTTCTGTTCTTCCTTGGATCTCTTCCTTGTTTCTAGATGGGTCATTCCTTCTCTTATTTCTAAAGTTTCTCTGTCAGCTGATGACTGTAGCAGCCTTCCTTGCTTCCTTATCTTCCAGCTCAAACCAATTCTGGGGCCTTCTTTTACTTATCTAGGTGCATATCTGTCTGAAAGTTCGCAACTTCAGAAAATTAACTACTAAGCAAGTTCTTGCAGCAATGGTAGAAGATAACGGCAGTCAGCACCAGGAACAGAAGAAAGACAACTATGAGGGCCATATTTTGCAGCTGGGTACGGTGGGACCTGTGGCCCAGACTTCATCATTGAGGTTCCCCAGAAAGCCTGTAAAATCAGATAGGATGGGAAAATAATGAACTAGGTCGGCGCCCTAGAAAAGTCCCAGGGTATCTAACTTCATTCACCACCAACAGATGGGCCCCCTAGGCTGGACGATGCTGCTTGGACCATCATCTCCCCTTGTCCTGGTATCCAAGGTCTGCAATATGCTACTGCACCTAAAAATCCTTGCAATTGCTTTTCTGTTACCCGTCAAGGCACAGAAGAAAATTGACAGAGAATGAGGAATGAGAGACAAAAATATTTAAACTCTGGTTGCTGTCTAAAATTTAATCTTTGATACGGAAGCATAAGTATTGTCAACTCTGGACTATGCTGAACAGTACAGGGCTTTTTTGATGATTTAAGTATTGCCTTTTTTCACAGAGAAACCTCATCAGGGCCATGGTTTTTCTTGCCTTTCACATCTGTTACCTGATAAAGCTGTGGAACAGCACATACGTATGTGCAGTCATTTTGAAGTTGCATAAAACTTTAACTCTTCGATGTCCAGGAGTTTGCTTTGATTTTTGTACTGCATTAGGTTGAAGACTTTGTTGGGTGAAAAAAATCTGAAAGTACTCAGGCTTTCAAGTGAAAAGTATATTACTATAAAAAGCATGACATAGAAATAATATTACTGAGCATGAAATACACTGCTTATCTTGCTCTGTCAGAATTCAGGTGCTGAGAAAATTTGTCCATTCCATATATTTATTGTTAAAAAAAGTATTCTGATCATAAAAATACTATGGGTCTTTGGTGACACTGAAGCTTAATGTTGCAAAATATGGCTATTTGAAATGCATTGAAACTGTTGTCTGCCTTTATTTGTCCATTCTTTTACTTCCTCTCCCTGTAGGAACTAATTTTGTTTAGTAAGATCAAGTTGGAAAGCAAATATTTATTAAATGCATATTCAAACCCTGCAGTCGTAGGCGAACTGCTGCAGTGCCCACATATTGCAGCTTGGCTACTGTAGGTGCCTTTGTATTAGAAGCTACTTTTCCCAAGGGCTGCCTATAATGAAGAAGTCAATGACCTGTAAATTACAACTAAAATTCTCAAGCTGGTCTTGCAGATGAATGCTTTTGATTATGGTCTACAGTATGAAGAGTTCAATTTCTATTTAAAGCAAAGAGCTTTGGGTTTATATATGTGTTGTGGGGTTTTTTTGTTCAAAGGTTTGATATTAAAGGATGTTAAAGAAAACCTTCTGATTTAAAATTTTATTGAGCACTTAAATACAAAGAATTACACATATACAGTTACTATTTGCTATTTCCAAAACTGTAACCATATGAAAAACAGTAGAAAAAATTAGACTAGATCCAAAGTTATCGTTTAATATTGCTTACTATTATACATAAACTGATAAAAAGAATCTACTTCTTAGCATAATAATAAAAGTTTAGGCAGATAAGAAAAAACTCCACTTTCTTAAGAAATTATGATTAGGTTGTTTCTGAACCCATTAAAATCAAAATACTTCCAGAAGTAATTTTTACATTTTTTGGGGACAGGGGTTGGGAGGGCAGGATTCAGAAAGGGGAAAGATATTTGTTTGAGTGGCGGACTCCTTTTTCTAGTCTACTGATGATGACAATAACAACCCTGGTCTTTACAAATCTGAGTTTATGTGATTCCCAAATTAAAAACTCCTTCCTGTACCCTGACCATCTTGTTCTCTTAGCTCAAAAAGGCTCTACCTTCCAAAATGAAGAAAGTGACATTTTTAAATGTCAAGCAAAAAGAAATACACAGGAAGAACTTCAAAAAACATTCCAAGTAGTTTAGTTTCCAGGACAGAACAAACCAAAGTCTTGAGATCTTAAAGTGAAATGGAATTGCTTCTTTCAGTCGCCTCTTCCTGTACGTTTACCTTTTTATATTAGATTAATTTTTTTAGAAGTTGAATCTTTCTTTTGGACAGTAATTACTCAGGTCATGTGCATGAAATTCAGGAAACGTCTCAAACTGATTCCTAAAAACGCATGTTCTTGACTGGTATAAACATGAAGACAGTCTTTCAAAATGCATGGCAAAAGAAATACATTTCACAAAGAAAGATTCAAATTTAAAAATACCTCAATATCATAGTTAACAAATATTTCCTATTATCTGGTAAACCCCGGATTACTTTTTATGTTGTTAGTTTTCATGTTACTGGGAAACACAGAAGGTGAAAGAAGTTGAAAGATTGTCTAGGCTTGTTAGCCTTATTAGACAGAAAATAAATGTTTGGAATTGTATAGTAGATATTACATTTATACTTCGTCTATTTTGATAAGAGTATGAACCAGTGAAGCTGCAGAACGCATCTTAAAACATTTAAGGATAATTTATGTCATGCCCATATTAAATCTCACTATCTTTACTGGTGACTCCTAGCCTTTAGAAAGTAAGTGCAAAGTAACTACTTGTGCTTTTGATCTGTTTTCTAATTTAATTAAAAATTCATGACCATCAGAAGAGAACATCTTCTGAGAAGAGCACAAGAAGCTACATGCAAGTCAGCACCATTTTTTCTCCAGCTTGTGTAAAGAGAATCATGTATGTATACAGCAGAATACCCAGAAGGTAAAATGTGGTTAAAACCCAGCCCATTACAAACAAGGGAGAAAGAAAGGAAGATTCATGGAGGAATAAAGGAGTAGAAGAGGCAGGACCTAGAAGATGTCAGGACCAGAGAAACTTACAGAACCAGAAAAAACTGTCTCTGAGACTGGAGAGCACTAGTGGTTTAGAGATGTTCTGAATTTGACTGAACAGCACACCAGAAGAAAACAAATGCACTGACAAATAAAAAGTACTTTTTATATGCTGCTTCTTTTTAAAATGTTTTTTAAATTAGTTCAGAAGAAAACATTTGGATAATGTTATGTCGTAATAGTGGGATAAGGATGGGTGGGAGAAGCTGCAGGAGAGGCTTTGAAAATGCTTTATAGCTTCTTTTGATAATGGCAAATATGAGTGCCTAATAATGGTGAGCAAAATGTCAATCTCTTGTATCAGTGTCCATTAGGAAACATGCTTATAATCTTCAACAAGTATTCTCTTAGTATTTTCGTGTTGTTAATATCTTACTAAGACATTTTCTGTCATTGACATTTTCTTTCAGTTAGTCTTAAAAAATTTTGAAAGGGAAGTACAGGACAAACAAAAGGTGACAGATTGAAAGTCCCCAGGGAACAAATATCCTTTTGGCACAGAACAGGGGCAGCTGAATGTAAAAAAAATCAGGAAGTGTTTAGTGCAATGGGGTGTTGTACTGTGGTAAACAAAATTTATTAGTGGTCTGGAGAAAGAAGAGGTGACAGCAAAGGACTGATAGAGTGAAAGAAGGATGAATAATACAGGAGCAGAAAAGCACAGATGATAGGCTGTCATCAGGATCTGGAGGATAAGGAACTCACATGGGAGCCTGAACAGAGATCTGGCAGATACTCTTATATCTGTTAGTGAAATATTTTGTTAGTTTAACCCTTTGCCAGGATCCTCTGTTCCCTTCCTGTGCTATGTTTCCCAGAAAATACTTCAGGAGAGACTTTTCATTTGGTATATATGTGAAAGAATATAATCAAAACACTAGGGAAGAAAAGGGGACTTTCAAAATCAAAGTCAGAATCTCTTAATGCTTTGCCTAAACCCATTAACAGGTCCTATCCTAATTGTTTAGGTGAAGAAAAAAACACCTTAGCTTACATTCATACATATATTTAAGAGCATATACTTGGTCTGGTCAAAAGAAATTCTTGATCAACTGAGGCACCTCATTCTGATTGGTAACAAAGTTTGCTTTTGTATGAAAAGAGTCATTTTTCAATGTTAAAAAGAGGTGTTTTTCTGGAATAATTATACATACCTTAAATTTTATTTATTTTTTCCTAATGAAGGATTTAGGAGGAAAATTATGTTTTTAATATTAGTACCTTGTTTTGTTGTTGAGTTTTGTGTGTGTTTAATTAAGAACAAAAGATACGATTCAGTAATGATGAGAGGAATTTGAAGTGTTCCTCTAACACTGACAAGTCTCTATAAAATAAATCTTACATAGTTTTATATTGTACGGTTGGGCCAAAATATGTAATGGAAAACAGTCTGTCTGTATTTGAAAAGATGACTAGCTGGGCATTCCATTGCATTGCTGAGCAATCTCAACTTATGAAGTAATACAAGCAGCTCAACATGTGTAATTTATAAAGCCAGCTTAAAAAAAAAAAAAATGAAGGAAATTTGTATTCTCAGGAGTTTGGGCAAAAGGAATCCATATTTTCTGTGACTTTACAATTCTGTCCTTTACACTGCAACCCACAGATTCCCTAAGATGAAATAGGGTGAAGCTAAACCATTAGCCTTTCATAAACTTCACAATAAGAAGTGAATCCATATCTGTTCCCCAAAGAACACAAATCTGGAATGAATTAGGATGCGTTTTCTTTGCTGCATGTTGTGCTTCAAGCGACTCCCTCATCCCTTTGTGGTGGGAACATTTTCCAACATTAGGCATACCTAGAAACTGCAGAGTAGAGGGATGGACAGTATTTTATTTTCTCTTCATCCAAGCTGATTTTGGTCACATTTTTGTTCATTCCTTACTTGCTTTCTTTAGTCTATTGTAGTGTGGCACAAATTACATTCTCTATTGTGCTTGTCTTTCAACAGACATATTTCATTATTTTTTTACTGTATTTCATGTGGTAGAATATATTTTTTAGAAAAACTGTTAAAGTAATGCAGTTTTTCTCTCCTTGCTATTTTTGAACTGCTCAGATAAAGAACAGCTGAATTTATCCTGGTACCAAATATATATAAGCTGGGGTGGAAAAAAGTAAGCTTTTTGAGTCAATTTCCCTTCACTGCATTATTGAACACTTACAGGTTAGAATTTTAGATTAAAAAAGAGAGCTTTGATTATATAAAGAAAGTTTTTTCTTTTGGTAACAGCAAAGACAGCAAATAACTGAATTACATGAACTCAGCATGCTGAAACAAGTCCGTGTGTGGTCCAAACAGCAGCCAGCAGGATTCCTTGGAAGCACTTCTTTTTCTTGGGGTTGATAGAGAATAGCTCTTTGAACACTGAAGTCTGTATTTCCTCTGGCTTTTGTCTCAGTACAGATGACATTGACGGTGCTAGTAAAAGCCTCTGCTACTTTGAGGGTGGCAGTGCACCGGCACAGGCTGCCCAGAGAGGTGGTGGAGTCTCCTTTTCTGGAGACATTCAAAACCCACCTGGACGTGTTCCTGTGCAACCTGCTCTAAGGTGGCCCTGCTCTGGCAGGGGGGTTGGACTAGATGATCTCCAGAGGTCCCTTCCAACCCCTACCACTCTGTGGTTTTCTGATGAACTTGACTGCAGGTCTCAGGAGTTACTCAGGCTTGTGTTAGCCTAAGCTGACTTCACCTTATTTTAGTTGTAACTAGAAGTGGCTAGGAGGCACCTCACTATTGTTTAACTTGTTTTAGCTTAGCTCTGTGTGGACCATATACAGTAAAGTTCTATCAAACCTACCTAGTCACTAGGTAACAAACGTTAACTTTATGTCAATTCTGGGAGGCTAATGTGTAATTTCAGTAACAGTCAACGAGTGAAGGTAGTCAAACAGCAGCTAGGAACCAAAAATGGAGGAATCAAGACGACTGTCTCTATTAGAACACACTTCAAAATAACCCCAAACTGGTCCAGGGCTGAGGTGGAGGAAATCTGTACCATGAAAAGCACACATCTGATGATGTTCTTATGATGCTGATGAGTTGTCCTAGTTGCTACCACCATCACCACCACCAGGCATCCTCTGGAGGAAAGTGGGTGCTGGTCAGAACTGGGAGGATGAGCACAGAGTTATAGAAAAAAGGGTATATATTAGAAAGTTTGTGTACATTTGTCTTAACTATCTGTATAACTTGTAAGTGTACATCTTTGTAACTGGGCTAATAATAACTGATGTATTTTGATTTGGCTGTTGAAACATTGGTTGGATTGAGACGACTCTGGACTAACTGACTTGCTGAGATGTCTTCTGAGGTTATGCCACCTGACTGCAACACATCATATTATAGCTGTTCTGTTATAGCTATTATCTGAGACCAAACCATCCTTTCTCCAGTAATGGCAGTGAGGCACACTGCAGAGGGTTGACCCCAGCCAGCATCTCAGCACCCACACAGCTGCTCACTTTCTTTTCCATTTCCTAGCAGGACAGGGGAGAGAACAGGAACAGCAAAAGTGGGAAGATTCCTACATTGAGAGAGTTATGAAACAAGACAGCTTAACAAATAAGGAACGAGGGGAAAATCCCCCAAAACATGCAATTCAAAGGCAATCACTCACCACCTCCTACAAGTGGACAGGTGCGCAGCCACTCTCTGAGTGGAAGCCTTGGAAGATCTCAGAAGACCAAATGTGCCCAGGTTTTATTACTGGGCATGACACTAATGCTGAGTATGCAGATTACATGCAGCATGGCATGTAATATCCCTTTGGCTGGCTCGGGTTAGCGGTCCAAGCTGTGTCCATTCTCAGCTTCGTACATATCTCCAGCCTACTTGCTGAGGTGACAAAGTAGGGAAAACAGAAAGCCTTGGCATCATGCAAGCACTGGTCAGCATCAACCAAAACATTGATACGTTATCAACAGTCTTTTAGTCACAAATTAAAAACATAGAACCACAGGGGCTGCTGTGAAGAACATTGATTCTGTCCCAGCCAGACCCAGTACAAAATACTACAGGAGAATGTAAGAGGACACATCCCCACATATCTACATCCCCATAATACTCTCACATCCAAACATGTTCAGTTTAGGGACTTCCTGAACAACTGTGAGTTAATTTCCATCTTTTGCAGTAGTATAAATTGAATTCTTCTCCTGTATTCTCCTGTAAATATATTCTAGAATTTAAATTGATATGTTATTTTAAGGTAAATCAACACAATTTGATGCTGTCACTCAACTTTGAAGACTAAAAGTAATTTCCATTTGTCTTTGAATTATGAAAATGTTTATTTCTGAAGTAATATCACAGAGTAAAAGCAGATTATATTATCATCACTAAAAGTTTTTTGGTCTAGACCCACAGTTGATATGACTTTTATTTATTATAGAAAGCTATTTTTTTTTTATAATACCACTGAAATCAAAATCATTTTTTGATGATCAATTAATGGATAATAAAAATTAAAAATTAATGATATTACAGTTCATATGAATTTCTCCTGAGAAAAAAATATCTTCTACCTTAACAATTACTTTTGTTTAATGTCACTAGGGGAGCCATTAGAATTCATTTCATGCTGCATCAGGTATGAAATTCCACTATATACGACATGAGTTTACCAAAGTTAGATCATATTAGACCATGTGATATTCTTTTTCTAGACAAAGTAAATGATGTAGATCTAATCTATGTGAACCTTGATAAAAATATAAAATTTAATGTACAGGAAGTCTACTAAACATAGCACTAATATAAATGGGGAACATCTACATCACCCAAAATGGAGGTTATAGGATCCTGAATGAAACACAAACTTTTCAACCTGGAAAAAGTTAATAAAATTAAGGATCGGTGTTGGTACCAATGCTGTGTCAGGAAAATAGAGGGGTGCATCCTGATGAAATTTGCTAATAAGGTAGAGATGTTAATCTTAAATATATGGGGTAGGACTGGAAAATCTGCATCAACTTGGTAAAGGGATAATAGTACTAAGACAAAAAGTAGTTACTAGAAGGCAGGCAGCATCATACTTTGAAGGACAGAGTGGAGAATATTGGTTAGACTCAGCTAATGAGAAAAAAAAAAAGAAAAGACTTGTGTTCACAGAAGACTGAACCATCAGTGGAAAGGCCAACCTATCTCTAGCATTTATCAAGCACATTACAATTCTATTAACCAGTCTCTGAAATAGAGGCATCTTTTCCCATGTGAACACACAGAAAAGCTACTTGTTTTTTATTCTGTTTATCATGCTTTCTTATAATGTAGCCTAAAATACTTGGTTCTCAAAGTAAGCAAAATCAAAGAAGGAGCTGTTAATATAAAAGCAAGTGAATACAAAATGACTGAGTAAATTTGGATTGAAAAAATATCAGTGAGGAGGGGTCTGGAATAGTTTCCAAAAGAAGAAAATCTGCAAGATACTACTGCATTTTAAGATGTAATTTAATTAGTTTCTGACCAAAAAAAATGAGATACAATTGCCTGTAATATAAGACTAGACTTGGAGGGAGAGATTCATCCCAGTCTTATGTTTATAATTTTAATAACTACCAAACCTGAAAACGTTTACATACAAAGTCAAAGCTAGAATTGGCACTTGATGGAGTGTGAATGACACCTGACGACTTTCTTGAAAAAAAAACAGTAGTGTATTCATGTCTTTTCATTAAGTTGGAGTAAGGCAAGTGTAGTTATCATCTTCCTTTAAGCACAATATTCTTGTGACATTGTCCATCCTTCCTATCTCCTGACAACCATAGTAAGAGTTCACACACCTTGATTATAACTATATTTGTATGTATATGTATGTTACATGTGCAGGCAAAGACAGCTTTCTCCAGTATGACATATTAATGAAGAAACCAATGAATCACAGTTGCCTAAGTTATGTGAGACCTCATGACGTGAAATTTCTTTTTTATTGACAGTGAGAAATGGAATATATACTGAACCAATATTTCTTTCAAATAGCTGTTGACAAAGGGCGCCAGTGAACTTTACTGAACATACCAGTTAAGACACTCTTCTACACTGAACAAATCTATGCATTTCAGGTGTTCTGATTGGTTTTTTTCCCCTGTTCTTTTTTT
>VYZM01017510.1:30644-81252 GCA_013398915.1 Dromas ardeola
TTCTCCTTCTGGAACTTTCCAGTAGATCAAGGAGCTATTTTCAGCCCAGGAAAGTACAGTAAGTGAACAGAGAAAGTGTTGTTCCGGGTAACTTGATCGGACTTACCATGTGGACTGCAAAAATCTTACATGATCCACATTTACTTGGCTATTACCAGCAGTTGAACAGAGACTGAGATGAAGAACACACAAAAAGAGCACTTACTGCCCTCTGGGTATAAACAGGATGGAGCGACATACATTATTTGAGTGTAGCAGTGGATTTCATAACGACCTATAGGCAAGAGTGGGTGGTGAAGTACTTCACCTGCATCAGACTTTTCTCAGGCTGATCACAGTGTGATGTGACAGGCAGCAGCTCTTTCTTCCACTGCCCTTATGTAGAATATCCAGCAGGGATTAAGTCTATCCCCTCTCTTCATTAACATATCTAAGAACCCCATGAGAGGACATTTGACACTGGACTGTAATACCTCCAGTAGCTTCATAACCCTTGATTTTGTGTTTGAACAGTGACTCAGCTGACAGGCTGACAGATATTACTATGCTTGATTGACAAGAATTAATCACCTGGGCAACTCCTGGTTTAATATTAACTGTACCAAGATGCAGGAAATGCTTTAAGGAGATAGCAGAGATAATGGCTTTTCCCTCCAACAAAGGAAACTTTTCCTGTGTTGACAACAAGAAAACTTAAAGGCTTGTGACAATGTAATGTCATTGTATTTCATAAAGCAAGAATATTGATAATAACATAAAATTTTCTACCACTCGTCTGTGACAAAGAACTCACAGTGTCTGATCTTTGTATCAGGACTGCTGCTATTTATTTCTACCATTTATTCAAGTAGAAGGCTTTGGTTTCTTCAGTTTCCTAAGAAATTGTCGGGGGTTTAGGCAGAAATCTATTCCTTTTGTGAATACAACAAACCTTATTGTCTGATAGTTTGAGGGTAACTTAGTGTTTCAGAGCAAAAAAAGTAAAACTAGATCTTAAGAAACCTGCCTTATTAAGCATATGTTTATTTGACATAGCAATATATTATGGACATGCTAATGCCATAGTATGTAGACTGTTACTTATAATTAATAATGAGCTTACAAAAAAAATGGTGTTGCGGTGTCAGAATCATTTGTGTTATTTATTGGAATGAAATCTTTCGTTAGTAATATAGGCCGAGATTCAATTGTAATAACTCTATCAGTATGGTATCAGAATAATAGAGTAGTGCTTATGATGATTTGATATGAATTCAGATGAGTAATTTGGGCAGTCTGTAAGAATTATATGCATGACACTTTAACCAGATATAGTTTAGGTGATACTTAGAAATGAATAGGTAAAGAATCTCTATTAAAAAGTGAGTTTAGAAATCTTCGATGCTGTGACAGCTGTTTGCCAGCAAATTATCAGCCTGTTCTTAGGTCAAAAGATAAAGTCTTTAATGCAAATACGGGATTAACAGATTTGGGATAACTTTTTTACATTCCCGTGTATTTTATAATATGATAAGACCCAACAACTTTGACTATATAGTTTTCAAGGCAGAAAAGTAAATTTGTTTTCTTCATTTTCCTATTAGAAAATAAATAAAATGAAAGCATTATATTAAAATATTCCAGGATTTTTTCCTCTTACTGTCTCCAGGAAGTATCTTCTTGGTTGAAGGATTATTGTTGTTTAGGTGATGGTTTGTAATGTCTAGACAGCTACATAGAGAAGTTATCAAAAGGAATAGGTCAGGAAGAAATAGGTACTTGACAAGTACCAAAAGATCTGATGGTTAACCTAAATCACTCAAATCACTTTGAGCTGTTCATTTAAGAACTTAAACAACAAAACCAGAAAATCTTCCTTTGAAGGAAAAAATACCTGTTTTATGAGGACAGATTCAATCATTTTCTTTTGGTGATATTCTGAGAAACAAAGACTAAAACCTCATCAGACACCAAAACACAAATATTCATAGAGTACTGAAAGATTATGGAAAACTTATACCATTAGACCAATCTTTTCAATGGCTCTATCAGTAGGTGATTGCAGCAGTGGAAACTGTTATCTGAACCAAAATAACATTCAGTTATTTTGATAATAAGAAAGTCTTTCAAATAGTAAGGTAAGTGAATATTTTGCATGTGAAGAGTTCTGTGCAGCTAGAAAGATTCAGAACACCAATTTTAAAACAGAATTTAACAGATTTTCTTGGCCTTCCTTATGTTAACAATCTCTTTATTGATTACAGAAAATCTTTAAACCTCATACTGTAAATTATCTTGAGTTTTGACACAGACTAATGTAAAAATTGCCATAGCTTATTCTTCTGAGACGTTTATTCTCAGTGATTTTCGGGACGACGCTTACACCATCACTAGGCGATGATCCTGAAACAATTCAAACAGAATTTGATTTTCCTCCTTAATTCCTTTCTCCTCGTGAGAAATGAATTGAAATAAAATACGACCTCTGAGGTGAACAAACCCTGGTTCTAGAGGCCCAGTTTGTGCTTGGAGATTGCCTTTTTTTCCAAATCCAATTGAAAATAAAACCATCCTTCTTGTGCGCATTTGTTGGTTCACATCCAGCCATAAGCTACTTCATTTGACCTAATCATTGTACACTGTTGTTTTCTTGAGATAGTTGATCTGCAACTGTCATAACATGGCAGGTTTTGTTCAGTATTGCAGAATATTTTTGCAGGCTGCTGGTTGATGATTTCTCAGCATGTTTTCCTGTTACTCCACTCAATTTGATGTGCTGTGTACTTGAGTTTCTTCAGCTTCTTACTTTTTACGTGAGGAGAGCTGAAGCCAATAAAAGAGGTTTGTAATGCATTTTCTAGAGAGTAGCCCATATGAAACATTCTACTATGCTATCATAAAAATATAAATTCTGGAATGATACAGGTAGCCTCAATATTACTTGAATTTTTCTTTTGATCATATCATAGTATACAGACGTGATAAAGACAAGGTGGTGGTTGCCTCTGTTTTCAGGCAGCTGAAAATAATTGTGAAGAGTCCAACTGAAATTACAGAAGAGTACTAGATAGACAACTTAGCAATCAGCTGATTGGATTTATGGTATATGTGACCCATTATCAGCAAAGGGGGCAAAATGAGACACTATTTTTGGTATAAATTGAAAATAAACATCTAGCTTTCCTATTACTGATGCTTCATGTCCCATATTGCCAGAAAGTGTTAACTTTACAGAGCAGAATAAAATCATTGTCAAAAAATTATTAAAACCAACATCATCTTCCAGAACATATACACTGATTAACCTTCCATACTATGATTTTCACTGTCCATAGTGTAGAATATTTCAATCAGAGATGCTGAACATTGTGGAATAATTGAATAAGGAAGGGATAACAGCAAAGGGATTTCAATCAAAAGAACTGATATTTGATTGGACTTCTGTTTTGATATGGGACACAAGTAATAAAGAATATAAGGTGTGTTACAGAACAAATGCCAATCAAAACAAGTGCTTGATGAAAAGATTTTAACAAAGTAATTGAAGATTTTTAATGAAGTTGAAGCTTTGCCTGATGATGTAACGAGGTCTGTGAAAGGCATTTAACTTAGAAAAGTCAAAATTTATATTTCATCAAATCCTAAAATATTTTTTTAAAACCCTCATTTATCACGTATTATTTATGTTAAAATTTATCTAGCCATAGGTCTCAAAATTCAGCTTCAATTGAGGAATTACCATCAAAGAGTTGTATTGATTGTAATAGGGTTCAGAAGAATTGGATAGTATATTTGTAAACAATTTTTTACAAATGGTCTGGAGGAAAACACAAGACCATGATGTACTTTCTAAGTATAAAAATACCTGATGGCAAAACGTTGAAGTCACATGAACATAAATTAGAAATAAATTACCCATAAATTACACATTTTATCACCAATAACTACCATTTTAACCAATCCAGAATGCAATACAGTCCACCAAACCTGTAGTGCATTCTGGATTGGTGAATAATTTTGAACCCATATTGAATTTATTTTTTCTTTCTAAAACTGATACTCTATTTCAATTCAGGAAATGCCATAAGTTTTGATCTCCTGTAGTCATAAAATTTATGAACCACAATAAAGTGTTTCAGTTGAAGAACTCAGTTACTGGAATTTTATTTAGTTTTTTTTGTTTTGTTAAGCTAACTTTAATGCCATGTTGCAGCTCAATAATTTCTTAGACATTTCAGATACACGTGTGGAAAAAAATTGCAGATGTTTTGATGAACTTTTGTTCTTACATCAGAACCATAGTATTACCCTTTTCCAGAAAGGATGAGAAAAATGAATATAATTGATTGCTTGTTACAATTACAGCTAGCTACTCTAATTGCAATATTAAAAATTCCCTTATAAGCATCTCGATGTTAAAAGTACCTTCATCATAACTTTCATTATTATGCCGTAGTGGAATAAATATTCAATAAACTGCAACCAGATTATTAACCAGAACTTAAACAAAACGATTTGTTAATGCAACCAGATGAATCAAACAAATGTTAAGCAAAAGAAGTGAGGCAAACACAGTACCCTGAAGGTCAACAGGTCGCGGGAGGACTGTTACAGAGAGTAAGTTTTCACTTAGTTACCAAAGAGAATTTTCTATTTCAGAGTTTTATCTCAGTGGTTTGAAACAATATCAACTCAGTGTCTGTATTTTGTTGGAGCTGACAATTTTTTCTTCTAACTGAATGATTTGAAACTACAGTTTGATTCTAGAGTAATTTCATTGAAATGGAAATTGAAAATATTAACTAAAACGCTCATAAATTGTTATATTACTAAAAACCCCTGCATAGCACTGACAATGAGCCAGACGAAACTACATTATGTTATCTTAAGAATGTGAATTTACCATATAAGTTGGAATTTGTTTTACTCATACTTCTTCAAGAAATGATGAAGCTGAGAATATTTTAGATCAGATTAGAATTACAAAAATGAGATTCAGAGCACAGCTAAGTTCCCAGTCTGGGGTATATAATACTTCAAAGCATGCTCTGTGGTAAGGAATTATGTTTGTTATGATGAAGACCATAAGAAATCCTTTGTTGTACTGCTTTGGTTTTTTTCCTCTCCTTCCCGTTTAATTTTTTTGCCAAAACTGGAATAAAGAAAGAGTTTTGTTTTGAAGTCAAATCAAACTGCTCTCTTTCTGATCCCATTTCCTTTTCTGACTTCTTTATCAAATAAATTATTTCCTCAGTAAAATAATTTTCAATCTCAAAGAAAGAAACAAAGACTGTCTTCTTTTGAGAAGAAATGGGATAGACTGTAAATTCTTGAAAGAAATCAATTTCTGGTGTAATACATTTAGTTTTACATTAAAAGTAAATGTAGATGTAAAGTCGTGAAAGGAAAGGGAAATAAGACTATGATAAAACATTTCCAGAGCAGAGTGCAACGTTGCATGAAGAAATTAATAGATGTCATTTTGTTTGTATAAAATTAAACTGTAAATATTAAAAAATGCCATTATAAGTAGTAAAAATGTATTTTTTTTTCTTCACAGTAATGTAGCAGTTTAGACTTTGCTGCCATTTTTTCACTTACTGCACAATCAGTTTATACTGTTTTGCACTACTGCCATCACTGATATGATTCTTGTCCCTGAAAGTGGCAGCAAATTTGAGCAGATTCTGAACACTCAAGACTCCATGAAACTGATTTGGGAAGTTACTGGATTTATTTTCAGAAGCTAGAGGGCATAAATCTCAGTCCATACAGCCAGTAGAACATATGTGGTACTGCAAGCTTTTCCACCATACTCCAATTACATGCTAAGTACCTGTGGTGGTTTGGCCCTGGCTGGATGCCCAGTGCCCGCCAAAGCTGCTCTATCATTCCCCTCCTCAGCTGGGCAGGGGAGAGAAAATAAAATGAAAAGCTTTTGGGTCAAGATAAGGACAGGGAGGTCACTCACCCAGTACTGGCAAAACAGACTTGACTTGGGGAAATTAATTTAATTTATTACCAATCAAATCAGAGATGGGTAATTGATAATAAAACCTAAACCTTAAAACACCTTACCTCCATCCCTCCGTTCTTCCCAGGCTCAACTCCACTCCCCATTCCTCTCCCTCCTCCCCCGGAGCAGTGCAGGGGGAAGGGGAGTGGGGGTTGTGGTCAGTTCATCACACCTTGTCTCTGCCACTTCTTCCTCCTCATGCAGAGATCTCCTCACACTCTTCCCCTGCTCCAGTGTGGGGTCCCTCCCATGGGAGACAGTTCTCCANGAGACAGTCTTCCACCAACTTCTCCAACATAAGTCCTTCCCACGGGCTGCAGTTCTTTATAAACTGCTCCAGTCTGGGTCCCTTCCATGGGGTCACAAGTCCTGCCAGCAAACCTGCTCCAGCGTGGGTTCCTCTCTCCATGGGACCACTGGTCCTGCCAGGAACCTGTTCCAGCTTGGTGTCTCCACAGGGTCACTGCCTCCTTCAGGCACCCATGTGCTCCAGTGTGGGGCTGCAGGTGGAGGCCTACTCCATCATGGACCTCCATGGGCTGCAGGTGAACAGCCTGCCTCAACGTGGTCTTCACCACAGGCTGCAGGGCAATCTCTGTTCCAGCACCTGGAGCACCTCCTCTCTTCCTGCTTCACTGACCCTTGTGTCTGTAGAGCTGTTCCTTTCCTATATTCTCACTCTTCTATCTGGCTGCTGTTCCCCAGCAGGTTGTTTTTTCCCCTTCGTAGCTATGTTACCCCAGAAGCACTACGACCGTCACTGATGGGCTCAGACTTGGCCGGTGATGGTTCCGTCTTGGAGCCAGCTGGCGTTGGCTGTGTTGGACGTGGGGGAAGCTTCTGGCAGCTTCTCACAGAAGCCACCTCTGTAGCACCCCCCGCTACCAAAACCTTGCCATGCAAATGCAAAACACTACTTTTGCAATAGATTTTATATAGTATATAGCAGACATTTTGATCTATGATTAAGCACAAAAAGCAACAAAATCCATACTTATTTTAAAGACATTCAGTAATAGCATTACTGTAATAGGCTATTGGTTCTACACTATAAGCTCTGAGATCCAAATTCCTCCAAAACACATTAATTTTACTTCATTGATACTCTTTGGACTTCAGTAGATTATTCTTTTTTCTTTACACTAATATGAAAAAAGTCAATTCTGGAATGAGCCTGCTGTGTAAGTCATTGACTAAAAGATTAATCATCTTCCTCAGATTCTCCCACTGATCAAAACTAAAAAATAAAGAGATTATAAACAACAGAATGTTCAATAAAATCTTGAAGATTATGGCTAATACGATAGGAACAGCAGCAAGCCAGCAGTATTATCCTAAGTTATTTGATTTCCAAATATCCAAAAAGAAATGTCAAAAAGAAATACAAAAAGCAAGACAGGTTTTTTAAAGATCAGCCCTTCAGAATCAAAACTTGAAAAGTGCAAAGGAGTTTGATGCATGTAATATTTCGTGAGAAGTTATCAGAGGATTATCAAAATTTGTACAAGCTTCTACATTTTTTTCTATAGATATTTCCCTTCAAAATAAAATCAGATTTTAAGTTGTTTGGATTTGTTTACTTGAAATGATAAATTTATCAGAAATTGGGTTTAGAGGATATTTGTACTGTGAGTTGTGTTTCAAAAAGTGAAATGTCAAAAATTCAAATTTCAGACATAAGAAATACTTATTTTTGAAAAAGAGATGAAATGAAAGGAACAACGCTGATGGTTATTTTGGATCTCATCTACCAACATAACTGTTTTAAAGATGCATTCAGCTATAATGAGATTATATTTTAATAGGATAGTTTCACAAAATTGCTAGTTGCTTTTTTTAAGTTAACAGGGAAAACATTAGAAAGAATGCTACAATTAAAAGATTAAGATGTTCTTCACTTCCCTCTTTTTGCCATTGAAAAGTAAATATTTTCTTATGTGGAACTCCAGCTGTATTCATGATCTAGGTAACTATCTTATTTTATTTTATTTTATTTTATTTTATTTTATTTTATTTTATTTTATTTTATTTTATTTTATTTTATCTTATGTTGGTTTATGTTGGTTTATGTTGGTTTATGTAATAGAAAATGTGACCATTTGGTAGAGCTTCAAAATACTTGAAGGTCTAGCATTATTACAAAGCTTTTGATACAGAAGCTATATGCATAATATACTACTAATACTGTTTGCTGTCATTCTAGTTTTAATTTCAGTTAAAACAATTCAGAAAGCTTTACTCTTCCTTTCAAAAACTTTCTCATATTTATGTGCTATAGGTCCAAAATCAGGCTAACACACTTTCAAAAAGAGTTAGTGAACACATACCTCTTAGAGTTGAGCATAGAGTTAAGAAGTTGTTGCTTTTCGAAGAATGTATACAATGGAGGTGCCAAGAAAGGGAAGAGTGAATACATGTGAATATTAATTATAAATACTATTTAATTTAGTACTGATTGACAGACTATATCTGATCATTTTCTCAGTTCAGCTGAGCTTCCATGTGGCCTGAAAGCTACAAGGAGTGCCAAGAGTGGGTTGGCAGTTGCTTTACACTGACTCCAGAAGTGAACAAGAGGAGAGTAAGATCTTTTCACTAATGGTTCCAACTCTTTTTCCCTACGACATGGTCCATGTTGCCCAAATTTGGTAACATTCATGATGAAAAGATTTGACTTTAATAGATCTTTTATAAAGAATTGGAAGATGCTTCCCAGAATGGACTAGGTGTTTATTTGTATACTGAGGATTTAGTACTTTTACTCGTGAATTGACGTTTTTCATGCAAGTGAAAAGTAAACTTCATGCTTATGTGCATATACACAGCTACCTTCTTGCACAGATCACTTTTCTAAAATCGTCATTTTATGTAAATATTCTATTTGATGTAATCTACCTTTGCCACCTCACACCAACAGATTAGAGAATGACTAATTCTTGTGCAAGGTTAGAAAATACGAGATTTCTTTTCACTTCTCTATTCACAGCTTGGCAGCCCTGGTCACAGTTTATGTTTATCTCAAAACTACTTCTTAAAATACACAGAATATCAAATTGTGGTAAGTATACTGCTTCTCTTCATTATTTTTCATTCATGTGGTACATGCAAATAGATGGTATGATCAACAGTAATACCGTAGATTTTAAATCCCCGTATTAATCCTATAGGTCTTGATCTACACATTTCCATTTCAAGAGCTGCAGTTTGTATCTAATGTCCTCTACATTTCTGGAATGAGAAACAAGCAGAGAGGCAGTATAGGTCTAATAAAGATCCAATTTCATACAAACAACGCAGGAAGCAGTACATGTATTAGACTGGGATTGACTCTGAAGTTGTAAACCTAATCCATTTTCTCCTAGAGGTAAGAAAGAGGCTTAATGAGTCTATCTCTGACTCTTCCAGAGCAAGAAAGAAAGAAGAAGCGTTTCCATATTTGCAAAAATCATGACAGGGAGAAAAAATAAGGAACTATTTGTCACTAAACGCAGCCATTTGACACCAGTATCAGGCTATATAGTGAAGCCTGCTCATTTAAATTGTTCTTCCTCCTGTAGTATTGCCATAATATTGCAGCCTTACGCAGACATACCGGCACTTTTACACCAAAGCTGGCCTTTTGCAGCACCTCTGGGAGAAAATATAATGATTCAGCTCTTAAAGCAAGAGCTACTCTTCCTGTAAATTTAATTTATTAGTAAAACGTTACACTATCAAATATGGGCATTCCTTGTATCTTAAACAAAAATGTATTTCTGTCCCATCGTTAATATTAAGTTCTGTGAAAATGCACTTGAGCAAATAGTAACATTCTTCTAAAGCTTTCAATGTGAGGGTATTGGAGTGAAGACTAAAAAAAAAACCTGTGTGTTATCCCAAATGCACATCCCCCTGTGGTTAACCTAACCTGTGATGGTAGCTCTTCCATTTAATTTTTTGTGACCTTAGAGTTCATGCAGGCACACAGAACCTCACCAGCTGAGTGCATTATTGAGCATATCCGTGGAACATGCTTTGATATTGATTAAAAAGTCCTGTCTCAGGGCCAGGATTTTTAAACTGAAGGCCTGAAAGACCACCTGCAAGAAAAAAAATCTATAAGACTGAGGGCTTCTGAAGATCCACATTTTTTTCATGCCATTAATGTGCCTGTGTGAACAAATAAAATGTATCAATGCACAAACATTTAATCATATTCACTTTATTTGGACCTACCTTCACAATCATTCAGCCTGCAGAAGTAAGTGCTTAAATGAATATGGACCATATGACCTGCTTAATAAAACAGAAAGAAAAAGAATATCATAGCTTCTTGGCAAAGAATGTAATGATATACTATTCTAAAAGTCTTGGCAAATAATACTACAAATACTGGCATAACTGGTATAAATCACATGAAAAATATTAAGAAAAAGATATTCCTTGAGTCTTTTTGTCGTTTCTGCAAATTAAGAGGGCACATTCTCATATATATGTAAATATATATGTAAAACAAATGTAAGTCCACTGAAGCCTTCGAATCCTCCAAACAAACTGGCATAGCTGACTGAAAAGTAGCCTGGAAGGTACCTAAAATATCCTTATACAAAGGATGGTTAGTTACCATTTGAATAAATTCATACAGATGGAATTTAACTATATTGTTGATACGTACTGTTGTTTTTAAATTATTCTTGAGGCTGTTTTTCAGAAATATTCAAGAAAGACTGTATTGTTTTTGAAATGCCTTAAGAATCTGAAAATGAGATTGGAGGTATTTGGAAACTATAATAACTTCCAAACATTTACTAGCTATTGTGAAAGAAGTTTATCAACGTAGATTTCAGGAAGGTGACAAGCAGAGATCATCTTGTTATTATATTGTCAAAGAAACCATAAATACCGTATTTTCCTATTTCTGCTTTTTTTTATATTTGAGTTGGTTTCTTAGTAATTATTAACCAGTCTCTGTTTATCACTATTTCTCATTCAATAATGACTTCTGATTCTTCACAATTTTACAAATAGATTGAGGTCTCACATGTTATTACACTTTTCAAGTTTTACAGAAATAGGAAGGAGATAAGGGAAGATGGACTGCAAATACTTTAGCTGTGAAGAAAGCTGAGCTCATGTACTGCTCAAAATGAGAGAAAAGGAGACCATATAATTGCATGACCCAGGAGTAAAACTTCAGTCGCACTTTGCAACTGTTAGACATGAAAATCAATCAGCTACAGTACCTCTGTCCTCAGGAAAGCAAGGTTCATTATATCTAGCTTTTGGAGAACATTAATTCTCTGTAAGTGGGATTTACTGGCTGCACCTGTACTAATAAATAAAACAGGTCAAGACTTTTTCTCTGTCCATAAGGGAAAAGTGGCACAGGTCTCATCCATGCAATTAAAATTTCTTTTCTCACAAAACTTGCCCATGTTCGTACCATCTAATGGGACTACCCTGTGCTGTGCCTTCAGCTGTGCCCAGGAAAAGCTTGGGAGAGAGCTGACTGTCATGGAGCAAAGCTGCATCAGAAACCATGTCAACGATTTAACGAAATACACAAGAGCATGCTGCAACTGAGCTGTGTTCTTGACCTTTTCTGTATACTGGTATACAGATTATATCACTGTGTCATCCCAACTTTAGTTATCTTAACATAAATCTTACTTGCGTATGTTCTATCCCTTCTATAGTAGAAGAAAATTAATAACTTTATGTAAAACTTGTTGCCTATAACTCTCCAGTGTTTTTGAACAAGGTTTTGAACACCACCCTGCTGACTAACACTTTTAAGCTTCCTTAAATAAAAGTTGGTAGCATCTTCCTTCCTTACTGTTTTCTGAGCACCAACAAAACACTTCTGTTGTTCCCTCTTCAGCTTTTCAGAAAGTGCTTGAAGTTTAGAGCTAGATCCTTCCCTCCAATACGCTTTTTCCCATGAATTATAGAATTGCTCTGATTTCCTTCTTTCAAGTGAGTTCCAGCTGGCTATATGTGATTAAATGTAACTTTCCCTTTTTCATCTTTTCCCCCTTGTAGCTATAAAAGCCCCTTTTGTCACTTCTTATTTCAAACCCACCAAAAGGCTGTGATCAGTAGCAGTAATTCTCCCTGTTTTGATGGTGTGGCATTAATATTTTAATTTTTTTGGCTTGTATTTGGAAAAGTTTGGTTTTGCAATTCCACACCCAGCAAGAAGGTCAACTCAAGTGTTTTCACCAGTCTTTAGGTACCACTTTGTTCTACAGCGTTTCCATGTCCATGCTCAGTCATTCAGGTTTAAAGGCTTGCAGTTCTGGCTCATCAGCTAAGCCCACAAAAGGAGAGTCTCTAAGTTTATTGTAAGTCATGCCTCATTCAATAATATGGCATCCAACAACTTCATAATGGCACACTGATGAACTGTGTGCTGCTGAGTTCCCTGAATTGCAGCAATTAATGTTGTGTCAAAGGGAGTCCTGAAGTTTCCAGAGGTGAGCTCACTTGCACAATTCTCTGTCCAGGTCCAATTTTAGGCGGTTCCAGGTGTGGAAGCACAGCCAGTCAGTCAGGCTTCCCCTCCCGTTGAAAGCAGAGACTACTCCCGTCTTACAAAGCTGTTATTTGAGTTAAATTTGATTTTTAAATATGTTACCAATTGCTTACACAGTCTGCAGTATATGCATAGTAATTCTTCCACTAAAATCTATCAGATGATTAAAAGGAAGTATTTGTGGTTTTGTTAGCTTTCATCTCTCAGAACTTGTGAAATGGGTACCCTAGTTCATGCAAGTAAGAATGGTATTAGCAGAGTTTCTTATACGTATAGTCTATTTAAATAGTAGATACATTTTAAAATAGGCCACAATGTACATGTAACTTATGTATAGTCACAGTTGATATAATGGGATTATATATATATGATTAGTTGTGCATCTGAATCATTTTGCGGTGCCATGCACAGATGATAAAGTAAGAGGGATTCAGATTACTCCATTTTTCTTTTAAGAAGCACCTTTTCTCAGCCATAAATACATGGTTTAGGAGTAATTGATTTTCTCTGGTAGGGTGCATGGCTTACATCCTAGCAGTAGAAAAGCAGTGTTAAACTGACAGTTATGCTAAATATCAGTTTGTTTACCATAGTAGTATTTCCTCTTCTTGACAAGATGGTTTTAATCAATAAATCAGTAATTTTGCTTTGATCTGCATTTATTAACCTTCTTTTACTTTTTTATTTACCTTCCCATACACTAGCAATGTGACTTCAACTCTGATTTTTATTTTTTTTTTAACTACATTTTAGATAATATTTTACTGGAGAATTTTTTATACAACAGATGCTCTTCTTGCTGTCTGTTGATTAATCATATTTCATTTTATCTGGTCCCCCAAAGCATTTCACACTTTGTGCTCAATAGATACAGTATATGATAAACTACATTATTGGTGCTCAGATAAACATGTCTTTCTTTTACTAGCTATACTATTAACACTTCCATTTGTGTTTCTGCACTTATAGCTGCCATTACAAATATGTTTGCTGTTTTCATAGTAGTACTTTCCTTGTTGTTTTGGTAGCATTTCATTTCAACAAGTTCAGATTACCCTAGAAGTTAGTAGTTTAATGGTTTTTATCTAATTATTTTAAATTGTAATATAGCCTGTCATTTGTAAACATACAACTTCAGTGATCCCTAAACATGGACATTTATTATATTCTTTTTCATGCCTTAATATTTGTATCCTTTAATAATTTTCCTGTTACCTCAGTTTTTAATATTACCAGATTTAGTAGTTTAGTTTTACTGTTTTTCCTTTTAAAATGCCTGGATATGCCAAAGAATCATCTAATATCTGATAGTTAAGGGGGTCTTAACATATTTGTCTAGTAAATAAGTAGAAATACTTCCTTTGTTTAAATCTTGACAGAAATTTTTGTGAGCTTGAGATACCCAATGCAAAATACCCAGGGGATTTGTATTTCTGCTATTGCTTATCCTGTCGGCTCTTTTTAGTCAGAAAGGTTAAAATGTTGCTTGTTTTGCAAAGTTAATTTTTAACATTTGTTTATGATCTATTTATGGGTGAGTCTCCTTCACTTTCAAATCTGCAGGGTCTCACTTTCTTACATTCTCCAGGCTCTGATCTAAAGCCGTTATATCAATGACAGTGTTTTCATGGCTTTCAATAGAGTTTGTCTTGGAAAGTAACCATAGACTTCTCTTTGTGATTCATGTTATTCTCAGGATAAGCATGAGAAGCCTTATTTCTGCAGAAAGGGGGAGAAGGTACTTGTTTGTCTTTGTTTGCTGGCTTTTGTAAAACAGCACTTGATTGCATGTATTTCACTGGAATAGTAACATATAATTTTTCATTGTGGTACGTGTTGTTTGTTGAGCTTTTGCTGCCTCATTTGACATGATAGTATGAACATGATCTAATGCTTGTCGAGGAAAAGCGGTCTTTGGAATGCAATGGTCTTGAATTCAGGTGTCATATAAATAAATATGTGTTTACTAAATTTGCTATAAATTTCTTCGCTCGGATATTCTGCTTACAAAAATCTTCCTCACCCCACCAGTATTTCAAATGCAACTTTTCCACAATTACTTAAAAAGCTAAAGGTCTATCCCAATGTTCATTTTCAGGACTTACTTTCCACATTTTACATTGTGAAACCTCTTGTCTTCTACGTCTTTCTTAAAGAAACTCTTTTATGTTCTAAGTCTTGTTTCATGTTTGAAGTTTATGTCTCTGTGCCACCAGATCATCTTGTTCTTTGCTTGCTTTCCACCTAGATGAGAAGTTTTAACTGCTACACTAAGGTTTCTGGGCTGACTTAGCCTTTGTCATATGGTCTTCTAACTTCTGAGAGAGATACTTGGTTTCTGCTTGGAAATAATGGCCATTTTTAAATGCAGGTATGTATTATGCTGTAGTTGGGTTACTTAAGAGTCACATCAAGAGACAGCAATCACCTTAATTTCTAATCAGGGCCTATGAGTGTTGATAAGAGAATTTTAAGCCTATTTTAAAATTATTTATGCAGATGCTGGTATTACTTTTTATTCTTGTTATCAGTACCTGTTTGATAAAGCATGAGTATATATGATGGTAAAAGTATCAAACAAGTAACATTTCCTGCAAAACTGGAGACTTACACCTTAATGGTGATATTCATGCTGCTCAATAGGCAGAGATAAAAAGTCTGGGATGTAAGATCTGTCTGTTAAAAAACATCCAGGAAGCTTGCCTCCCTCCTGCGGCAAGAGAGACCTTTTCTCTGAGGACTTGTACTGCTTGTCCTGGCTTGCTGGCAGCTTTGTTTCCTTTCTACTCTCTCCACCCGGTTAGGATCAGGTTGGGAAATTGTTATCATTTGTGTAGAAAGTACAATAGCTGCTGGCTCCCCGGTGCCATTAGTCTGCTCCCACGCTGCTCCCCTGGAGCCAGCATGAATTTCCTCAGCAGGACAGTTCTGCTTAGTGTCTCCTAATACAGTGAAAGGAAAGAATACATAGGGCTCTCTATTTTTGCTCTAGAAAATATTAAGTTTCATTGTAGGCGGAAAAAGCTGGTGAACATGGTAAAAAGTACATTCTGGCATACCTTCATAAGGATAACAGTTCCTTTTCTAGCAATACCACTGGCATAAGAAACAGGTTGGAAAACAACTGCTGTGCATGTTTTTTTATATATATAACGCTTGCCAGTGCTCTTCCTTGTCAGTTAAAAATAATTGCTGAAGGGAGAAATACAGTGAAGTGAAGTAAAATCAAATAACTTGTTAAATCAAAAGTAGAGTTATTTAAAAGCCCAGCTGACAGTTGGATTAAACTGAGATTATCTTCATGCAGCCTGACTAATATTTGTTATTTTGACTAAATGAATGAAGTCATTACAAAAACATTTAGGCATATTTCAAAAGCAATCAGTGCTCATAGTTAACATCCTTTTGTGACTAGAATTAATGCTGTGTTTTGCAAAGCAATATTTTGCTAGCTTGCTGTGCATACTATCTTAACGTTTTACAAAAACATGACAAACAAGATCTTGAAAAAATTCATGAGGACATCTCCTAAAAATAAAAGTGCTCTCTGAGAACTCAAACAATCTAATCTGTGTAAATTATATCTCTATATTATCATCCCTCACAAAATCCTATTCAATCAGTTCAGTTACATCATTCCATCATCATTAATGGTCCATTGCCTTTACTGTGTTTTCAAATCATTGGTTTCAGGCAGGCCAACTTCACTATTGGCAAATATGTTATTAAATCATCCTCATCACCCAGTTCAACACATTCCAATCTGACACATTAACACATCAGAAAGTTTTATTGCATTATTATCCAACTAGCAGAAAAAAAATATGTAATTCACACACCCATAGTATGAATTAAATCTAATACTGTGAACTCCTTGCTAGGAAAACCTCCCAAGGGGCTCAGTTTGCTTCTGCTAAAATCTTTCACATATTTGATAGTTGTTAATGTTAGTGATTAAACAGTTCCCTCATTAAAAGTGCCCATACACCTCTTCTCAAAATTATCTAATTATCTTATACTCTTGTGTATATTTATTCTATATAAACAGTAAGAAGGAAAGAGGTCCCGCTTTTCATAGGGCAATGGGGACTGACTTGAATATTATGACCATGCAAAGTAAGGAAAGGGAATTTATCAAACTGTGGTGATGTGATGGCAAGCTGCCTCTTGTGAGTATTTTGAAGCAAGCACTGAAAATGCTTCAGGATCTAGTCTACGTTCAAAAGAAAGAGGGTAGATTTTTTATGTGTTTACTTTTATTGAAACTACCATGAACTAAAAGGCAAAAAATTGTTAAAGATGATCATTTTACTTCACAGTTAAAGATAATTCAGCATCTTTTGCCTTCACTGTTATTGTGTGGCTTGTTTCAAATGTGGAAAAGACAGTTATCTGCTCAATCTCTTACTCTGCTACCCTGGCTGCACGCCTTTTTTTTGATATCTTTCTTGTTCAGTTTCCTCTACAGTCTTCCTATTTTTTCACCTTTCAGTCACATATATTGGAGCAGTTCTTGCTTGACGTTTCCTCCTTGGCTTCTGCTTCCCTCCCTTCATCTTATCTTCTCTTTCATGCCTTTTCCACTCTTCTTTCTTCTTTCATGCAATCTATCTTCTTCTCCTGCGTCAGATCCATAGCTGTGTTCTTTTAAGTCCTTTTTAAGAAAGAGTTCTTTTATAAGCCCTTTTATAGACAGATGCTCTGTTGATTAAGAACTATAATCAAACTTAACTTTCCTCAGCCTTGTTCCTGAAATACCAGTAATTTCCTGTACAGACAATTAAGGTTGAAAGCAGAAGGATCATCTCTCTTTAGGTACTGCTTTGCTGCTTTTTCTTTTTTTTTTTTTTAAAAAAGCCTATTGCTTCTTATATTGCTCATAAATAATTTTATCAATATGGTGCAAAAATTACATAGACTCTGAAAAAGAAGAGTAGATCAGTACACTCCTAATTTATGCCTTGATTAAATAAATGGCAATTTTTCTAGCTCCAGTACAATAATTTATTGAAGATTTCTTCCTTTGTTTTTTCTTCTATTTGTATTTTTCTTCCTGTCCCACACCAATATATAGTCCACTTGATATTTTGTAAACTTCACCTTTTGTATACCTGTATACCAAGAAAAGGTATCATTCGAGACATGTAACCTGGAATCTATTAAAAAAACCCAAACAACCTAGTGCCTCCCAATACAAATTTGTGCCTTCTTATGTGACCTTTGGTAAACTTGTTCAAGGTTTCAGTCTTTAAACTCACACAACTTCTCTTTGTGAGGTATCAAGCTCACAAAATGCTTTGACTATTGCCCACATTGGTGATATTTGGAGCTTACCCAATCTTCTCTGAAGTTTCCTTGCTCCATTACTTCTAATGAAACTAATGCTCGGATGCTGCCTTAAGAAATAGGTATCCCCAATAGCTACAGGTGTCCTTCCTTCCATTTCATTCAGTGATGGATGAGAACATGGGAATGGTAAACAAGGGGTAGAGTTTCCTACAAAAGTTCCAAGCTTAACACAATAAAAAAAAAAATGAAAAGAAAAAAGCAATACCTAGTGAATCTGCTGTGTATGCATACAACATTGTAAAATTTATGTCCTTGAATATATTTGCACGTTAGACATTATTTTCAGTAAGAAAAAAATAAGGCCTGTTCTTCTGTTCTCCAGTCCTAGGTGCAGAAAATGCAGGCAGGGCAGCCCACTGTTTCTTTGGAGGCACAACAGTCCTAATGTGGTGTGGATGGTTGAGAGCTGCCGGCTTTCCTCACAGTCTGCAAGTAGATCATGCCAGGGTTTAGGGACGGCAATAAGCACGTGGTATACAGAGTCATTAGTGAGCAACAGGGTGGTCAAATGATTTGGTTTATGTTATGAGATGATATAAGAGGGAGAAGGCAGTTCTTACAGCTCCTCGTTTCTTCCAGTCCTCCTTCTCTTAACTGTACCAAAATCATACAAGACCGTCTGAGGAACTAAGTCATAAGGGCTTAACCTGTCTGTGTTTTCACAGAAATAATGTAATATGTTCTTTAAAACGGTCAAAAGTACAAGTCTATACCTAAGAGTTGTTTAATTTCTCTTTCAGTTCACACAATTTTCATGAATAGAATTAAAGATAGACAAAATAATTGCCTAACATATATTCCAGAGTTACAGATTCTTTCAAGATAACTTGCAGAAACACAAAAATGGCAGGGTTAGGGGCAGAGGAGGAGTACAAGGAAAGAGAGGATGAAAGACAAGTGATGTGTGGAAGGTGAACTAATGACAACGGATTTCTGCGCTTCCATAACATTTCAGTAACCATAGCTATGTCTGAGATTTGGACCTGCGCTGTTCCTGGCTCCTCAGGGCAAGGCTGCATTTCCTGTATTCAAAAACATCTTCAGCACACATGGTCCCATCCTTGAGATCTGGTTTCCTCAAGAAGAAAAAATATGCCTCTAGGCTGGGAAAAGTTAGTATGAAACATACAGAGTCAGATTTTCTTTTTGAACTAAACTAATACATGTCAGTGGTATTGGAACAGAACACATCTGCCAGGAGCCTCCAAAAGTTCAACTAATTTTTTTTGAATTTGTAAAAATCACCTACTGACTAATCCAATCTCCCGTCAAATTTTCTCAGAGTCTTAATGCTCAGGTCTCCGAGTGGTGGAACCCTGACTTCATCTCTTCAATCTGTTTCATGTATGTGTGCACATGGACTCCAGCTCTATGTTTTAAACTCAAGATAGGATGTGTCAGTAGAATTGCATGTTGAATTTATTTACCGGGTTGGACTTGCTGAACGATGTGCCAAGTAAGTTTTGAGTAAACACTTCTAATTTGTATTCCCACGTAAATTAAACTTTCAGTACTTCAAATTTCTCCACTCAGCAACATTTTTACTAATCCATGATCGAACTTTGCAAAAATAATTAATTTTTCTGTAATATAATTGCTGTTCTTGCAGGTTTCTATGAAATGTGTCTCTTTTTTAAAATCATCTTTAAAAGGTGTACTTGCAACTAAGTATAAGTGGTCATTATATAGAATGTGTCTGAAAACAACAAATCTCCATGATTGACATTCATAGGTTTCATCTGCTGAATGACACACTCAACAGGCTATGAGCTTCACTTTTTTCCACTTTTGTTTTTTATAGCATAGCCAACAACTCAGTGATGCAAAGCTTTTCAGACTGGTGAAAGGGGAAAAAGAATGCAAATTACCATGCCTGACATCCTTGATAAAATTGAAAACTAGTAGCATATAATTGTTTGAGAGAAACTGCAAAAGGTGCAACTCTGGACTTCTTTTAGGTATAAGGTAAGAGAGAAGTAGCTAAAATACCCAGCACATGCTTTAAGCTTTTCAGCTGGGGATTTGAAATGAACAAACTTGTAGCTCAGAGCTTTGGGGAGAAAAGCGGTTTATCTCAATGAATACTGAAGACTTGTATGAACCTTACCACAGGTGAAGAGTGTTCACTTAAACACGTGGGCAGCAGGAAGGATTGTGTTGATATTTGTTTCTTTTCCATTAGGGATTTTTGTTGGAGGTTGAAGTGCCTACAAAATTTATTATTTTTCATTAGAGGACTGCAGTGCGGGGGCTGAATTTGTAAGCAGAACAGAGGTTTCTGGAGGCATTTTAAATCTTGAATCCTTTTCTCTCTTATATAAGAATCTTATTATTTACTATCCCTGAGCAACAAGGCTACAGATTTTGTTTCTTGTCCGAAGAGATGCTTATTTCAGTTTTATAAAATTAAAATAAAAATCCTATAAAAAGCATAAAGTGTATGCAATAATAAGGCTGGAACTTAAATTTGCTTGTTCCTTCTTATGTTTTGTTAACAGCAGCAAACCAGAAACTTGCTGGTAGTTTTAAAGAAAGATAATTTATTAAGCATAAGTGGTAATGGTACATATCATGCCTGGAAGAAAGAATCCAGACACATAAAAATGCAGACATGGACAGATGGGTTTGTAACCAGAGTGCTTATGGCAATAACAATGCTCTAGTGCTGGTTTTGTTTAGAGAACAGCCACAGTATTTATAAACCCTTAAAAAAAGCCAGATGAATCAGTAAGTGTTTATGCATCAAAATATTCCGCTTGGTGGATGGAACATCAGAGCCCACCTTGAAGTACATCGACCTGAGCGCTCAGGTCGTACCAGGCACTAAATGAAATGGCAGATGATGGTTTTGTGACCGATTGAGACCTTTTGCAACAACAAAGCGGAGAGTCAGGGTTGTAAAAAGAAATACAACTTAGCAAATCCAATTTTCAGTAAATAAAAAATTGTAGTACTTGTCTAGATGTTCCACTTTAAGAATAGTGTTTTAAGTCTTTTGGAATTTGGATTCTTTATGGTTGTTTTGTTGGGTTCTTTTTATATATTTTTTGTGTATTTGTGTATACAAAGGAAGATATATGCCAAGGAAGATAATACCAGAAAATAGCTAAGGTGAGTTACTGTGTTGTGTTCTGGAAGGCTACAAAGGTATGAAGAGGTAAAACAGACAAAAACAGACAAAAAGAAAGACAATTTACAAGGAATATAATACAAGACCTAGATAAAGGCCTTTTTTTTTCACTCTCCTCAGGTTCATTTCTTATGGGACTTTTTATACTGTGTTTATTTCTCAATATGGAAATAGATCTCTGTCTTAAGAAACACATGCACTGACAGGTGTCACAAAGAGACTACCTGGAAGGTTAATATCTGCTTTCATATGAGCAAAGAAAATGAACTACCTGAGGTCTATAGGCTCAGAAAAACTAATGCCAGTTCCTGCCACTTTTTTACCAGCTTCTAGGGAGGGTTTTTAAAGCATCAATTTGCCTTTTTTCATCCTGCCTTCGATACTAGAAGTATCACAATCTCTAACTCCTGAGTCAATTTTACCCCTCTTCATTGCATGCCAACAGCACGAGTAGCGCCCAGCTTTCTATCTACAAGTAAGTGAGGCTGCTGCTAATTTGAGACCTGCTCCTGAAAGGACCTGGCACTTGCAACTCCCATTAATATCAAATGAGATAGAAAGAACACAGAGCTTTGAAACCTCGCCATTGCCATTTTGCAATGGACTCTTAAAAGGCCTGTCACATCCCATCTGCTATGCTTTAATCATTAGGATTTTCTTCTAGCAATTATCATCCTTTTTACCGTGTTCATGCCCCAAAATATCAAAAGAGCACATTCTTCTGGGTACACAAAAGTCCAGACATCACCAGAATCCCTGAAATATCTTTCACATTTTTTCTTCTTTGTGCATGGGCTAAGCAGCCTTTTGTGCTTCAACTGTTTTATTTTAGTCCACGTCTCTGCAACTAACTGACATTTTGATAAGCATGGCAATACTTTTCAAAAGAAGCAATATGTACCATGGAAAAAAAATAACCTCCTAACCTAAGCTAGCTAATGTGTTTCACTGTTTTGGGGAAGACATATACTTAAATTTCTAGTTTCTTATGGTTCCTTATTTTGGGATTTCAACCTATCATAGGCTGGGATGATGCAATCTCTGCCGATGCCTATAATTTTCTAGCTTTTTAGTAGGGTTTATTGAGATGAAAGTGACTGGGAGAGATGTATCACCAGATGTACTTTCTGCGGAACTTGAAGTGTTATATATACTTCTCTGACCTTCAGAATATAATTGTGCTCAATGTTGTATAACATGATTACCTATATTTTTCAACATGTTATGGGGAGAAGGAAGGTTTCTTGGCATCTTTTAAACCATGTCCTTCGTTGAAGAGAATTCTACACAGCCCATTAGGGAAAAAGGGTAAAATTGGTTTTAAAAAAAAAACAAAAACAACAAAAAATTACCCTCAATCAAGTTGCCATAAAAAATGAGGACAAATACAATAGTTTCCTATTGATATATTCAGAAATAATTAAGGAAATGAGCAGGAAAAAGCAGTTTTCTGTATACAATTTCAGCAAAGTTCTGGGGAAAGACCCTTAATTTTCCCTCTTTAATTAAATAGGAACAATATACAATCCTTTGTCCTTATTTTCATCCTGCTATTCAAGGAAATCCTTCATTAACATATAGTACTGCTGTGACTGAAAAAAAAAAATGTGCTAAACATGTAAATTTACATCCGTAAAAAACACTAGAGAACATTCACAATGAAAGCACCTGTTTCTATTTATAAAGAAATTATACCTATACATATAATGTAATATGACTATAAAGTATAGTCATAGTATATAAAGCAATGAGTATATAATACGTCTTGAAGTAGACATATATATGTAGAAATATGTGTTACAATCTTTCTAATATATACATTAAACACACAGGTGCCTTAACCAGTATTTTCAAGAATGCTTTGCAATAATATAATGTACAATTTTAATAAGCAAAAGAAAGCTAAACTCAGAAGGGCTATGATTTCCTTATGGTAAAAGGCCAGAACCAGCATTAGAAATCCAGAGTTTCTAATTCTCAGACCACAGCTTGATCCATGAGATTGAATTGTCTCAAAAAGCCACTCAAACAAATTCATTAAACCCAATATTATGTTCTGCACTTCAGAGGTACAGTTTCTGTGGTTACACAGTGCACTATGGTATGAGGAAAAGCACTTTTAGGTTAAAATGTTTATGCTCTGTTCATTTGCATATAGGTCGATCTATTGAATAATGCATATTCTCTTAGACTTATTATCATGAATTACCTGGAGTCTGAATCTGGATAAATTAAGCACATCTTGAAAGCCCACAGAAGGAAAAGATTAGGCAGCTGCTCTAAAACTTTTTTCCCCAAGAATTCTTTTGGGGAAGAATAAAAATTAATGTGTTAGATGCCTCAAAGTGTTTCCCATCAGAAGATAAACTGTTTTACATTCCAGTATAGATTGTTCTGAAATTTGTTATATGATTCTAATTTATATATTGTTGTAGTGGGGTGAATAATAATTCCACACAGTTACACACAGTTTGTTCATTGATCATTGCAAGTAAACACCTTCAAAATAAAGTTTTGCAAATGTACTTTGGAGTACACAGTCTATGTTTGTATAAATATAAAAGGGAAACATACAGGTATAAGTAAACACATATATACAACTGTAAAACCACTCCTGAATTATGTATTATATAGAAGTTACTTCAGTGAAGCCTTATACTGAAGATCTTTGCTGGCGTGATAATTAATGTAAAGCTGAAGTCAAAAATAAATAATATCTTGGTTGTATTAGTCAAATTGGTTCCCTGAAGGTGTTAGATGTTTGACCTGAATAGTACAATTTGCTTGTTCTGCTGGGAGTAAATAAATAAATAAATCTTCTATGAGGAGAAGAGCCTCTGTAATTAATATGAGATTACAGATTCTCCATAAACCCGTGTGCTGGTTTTGGCTATAGTAGTTTTTTCCATAGTAGCTAGTTCGGCGATCTGTTTTGTGTTTGTGCTGAAAACAGTGTTGCAAACACAGGGATGTTTTATTTACTGCTGAGCAGTGCTTACACAGAGTTAAGACTTTTCTGCTCCTCCCACCACCCAACCAGTGAGCAGGCTTGGGGGGCGCAAGAAGTTGGGAGGGGACACAGCTGTGACAGTGGACCCCAACTGACCAAAGGGATATTCCATGCCATATGATGCCATGCTCAACATATAAACCTGGGGGAAGAAGAAGTAAGGGAGAGATGTTCGGGGTGATGGCATTTGTCTTCCCAAGTAACCATTACGAGTGATGGAGATTCCTGGAGATGCGTCACATGTTTCCTGGAGGTGGCTGAACACCTGCCTGCCGATGGGAAACAGTGAATGAATTCCTTCTTTTGCTTTGATTGCATGCATGGCTTTTGCTTTACCTATTAAACTGTCTTTATGTCCAACCATGGATTATTTCCTCACTTTTACACTTCCTATTCTCTCCCCCATCCTGCTGCGGGGATGAGTGAGTGAGCAGTTGTGTGGGGCTCAGTTGTCAGCTGGGGTTAAACCATGACAACTCAAAATTTCTGGGCATTTTCACAACAGTGATCGTTTACTGAAATGACTATCAGAGATAGATTTGCTGTCTCTGTTATGACTGCAGCATTAACGTCCTGTTGATACACAACAGGGAAGAGACTATTGCCTTTAGCTATGGGTCAGAACATCATTTTGAAACTTTCCCTACCAGCTCTTCAAGCACCCTTATAGGAATCTGCATGGTTTGCTTTCACCCCTCAGATTGACCAGGAAAAAAAAATAAAACAAACCAACCCACTTCCAGGGAAATCTCTTTCCTTTCTCTAATTACACTTTGTTGTTGCTAAAGACCATTTGTTATCCAAAAGCTAATCAGTATTTCCTTATCAACTAAAATTCCAGTTCATGGAATGGCATCAATAAGGTTTTCTATCCTCAGCTGGTCAACAAACTTGTACTAAAAAATATATTTAAGAGAAAGAAGTAATTTTGTTGTGGACATTATATAAGTAAGGGTGTGGGGTTTTTTTGGTTTGTTTGTTTGTTTTCTTATGGAGAATCTTTTTTGTTTGTGGTTTTTTTTTTTTATTTATTTGTTTGTTTTTTTGTTTTCATTACTACCTACATTCAAGTTATCTATTTCTTCTTACTACATACATTAATGTGTGATGTCTCTCAAACTTGATAATCTTCTAATAGAGAACTTTGGATATCACAGGGTACATCTTTACTCTGAATGATGACACATTCACCCAAACATTTCGTTATTAGTGCTATCACAACACCATAACTAACACCTGTGCCAGTTAACAGCTGCTGTGGATTTTAACCATCAGGCTATAACGTTTTCCTGAAAGGAAGGAATCCAGTATTTTGGAAACAGCTTGATTTTTTTATGTTAACAAAAAATCTTTATGCCTGTCATTTCCCTAAAAGCACGGGTTTTAGAAATACTAAACATTAGGATACTGGTGTCATCCACTTAAGGTGCAAAAATCTGTTTTATCTTGGAGAAAGATGGAGAAGAAAGGTGTAAAAGTGTATACAAAACATACATAAACATTCTGCATACTCTCATAGTAAAAAAACTAAATGAGGAGAATATAAGAGAAAATATGGTCATTTAATTATGCTGTAGAATAAGTCTAATCAGTGGCATTCCCTAGCTTGGCAGCATTGCACTGTTGTGCAATTGGACTTGAGTTGTGTGTCAAAGCTGTCTTTGAAGTATTCCAGACAGAACAATAAAATAAACTCCCAGAAATGTGTAGTTAGGCTACGTCAGTGATTAAAAAGAATTTATGGAGCAAAATGTTTTGTTCTTTGTAGTACATTGCTGAAACCTGTTGAGAATCAAATAACTCTAGATTAAAGCTCATCAATTTAAAATATAAAAAAATAGTGAATAAAGATAATCTCATTTTTTGATATTTTAGGTGTTCTTAGATTTCATTAATACTTCACCCCATACCCTGCATTCTGACTTATCCATCCCAAAATAGCCTTCCTGCTTGTATAAGACTGATTCCTTAAATGTAATTTAAAAAAAAAAAAAAAAAATCCTGAAAAATAAACGCTTACAAATCTCTAAAACCTTTGATGACTTTTTTAAAACATAGAGGTAGCATAATGGGTTACTGTACATAATCTGGAAGATTTATGAAGAAATATTTTGGTTACTTATTAAATGTTTGTAGCAGGCATGTGTGCAAGAATTTTCATGCACATTTTTTTTAGCATTTCAAAAATTCTAAAAAATGCGATGAGAGCATGAAAATATGTTAATTTGGCCTTTAACGTGCATGGACTGCCCCCTCTTGTATCACATGCTAGCACTTCAGACTGAATTTCCAGAATTTTGGGCTTGTCTTCAGTAGATTAGCAATTACAAAGTATCAGTACCTCGGTCAAAACCAAACCTGCTCCAGGTATTTACAGAACCCAAAAGTAGGGCAGCGATTTCAATATTGACAAACTATTATTGTTCCCAGTTTTGCTGCTTGTATGCTAGCCACCCTGAAGCTGTGTAACAATAGATCCACTTCTAAAATTACTATATTTTACAGCCTGTCCTCTGAGCTATATAGAAAAAGGCTGGGGTGAGGTGGGGGTGGAAGAAAATAAAATGACATGTCAGCTTCACACGGTAATCCATACCAGTATGGTCTCTCCTACCCTCAAGAGTGATCTTGCCAGACGTGCACTGACTTAAAACATCTGTCACCGGAAAGATCCTTCCTGAATGAGTAAGCTGTTGCTAAAAAATCTATCTTTCAAAAATGTACAAATCAGCAAGCTGGCTGCTTCCTGCTTCTTGGGTAGGATGCTTTTTGGTGATAAAATAGGTAGACGGCTGTTAGTTATTTTGTTTAACATCTTCATGCACATGATCTCCCAGCTAGACATCTGCTTTCATCTGTTATAAAATCCTTGATTCTGATCAACTCTTTGCCACTTTGCAGCTGAGTAGAAGCCCTAAAGAAGAACATTAGGCGGAGATAATCAATTCACAGGCTGTGCACATACTTGAAAAAGACACTGCTCACCATGAATACTCAGCTAGAATATTTATCAAACTGTAAACTCTGTTGCCATGCTCAAGTAGATTTCCCTCTAATACTCAGTAATCCCTGATTTACACTTGGATTGTCAAACCCAGGAAGTTAAAAGCATATTGAGGGCTTGATAAACGTCCGCCCTGTGTCTCAGCTGCCTAATTAAATTTGGGGTTGTGATGTTCAGCCTCAGTGAAATTACATGACTTCTTTGTCTTTCTTTGAGATTTTATTAATTTAACTCTTTTTTGTTTGCACTCATAATTATGGCTCCAAAGATAGCCACGCTGCTCTTCAGTGGTGGCATAGTTGCACCTGTTTTTTCCAATAGGTGTATGAGGCATTCTGGTTTCTTTGCATAAAGCGCTGCTCTCATTCTTTCCTTGCTACTGTCTCAAAACCATCATCATTGCTCACTCATTTGTACAGCTTCCTCTAGTATTTGCTCCAGTGACCTTTTCCTTGTGGATCTCTCATAGTCCAGCCTCTGTGGGATTCACCCACAAGATGCTTGCCCTTTCGTACTCTTAAAGTTGTAAAACAAGAAAACGAACCTCATGCTTCTGTCATTCAGATCATAAAAGCATGAGTAAGGCTTGAAAAAAAAGAAAAATGGTAAGAGCTTGCCCTTAGAGATCAAGGGTCTTGGACTGAGGGTAGTCACACTCATCTTTCTCAGACATGACATTTATGTGATACGCCAAAATAGAGATCTTTAATGTTCCTGTGTAGTTCTCCCAATATGTGAAGACAGTTTAAGTTAAACGATGCTGTAATTCTCAATTCCCACATGAAAAATCTCAAGATTTTAGTTCCTCCTGATAAAAAATACAATGGTAACAGAGATGCTTTATAGCTCTGCCTAACAGAGAACTAAGACAAAAATCTGGGTAGCCAAAAATAAAATATCTTTCAGTAGATGACTCTGGAAAACTGAGGTGGCTGCACAGAAGCTTAAATAAGTTGCTTGTGGGCGTCAAATCAGCGTATTCAGAACATGACAGATACCCACGGTTGGCATGACATTAAGGAGGGCAAGCAGATATTCTTGCTGAGAGGATGGGGTCAGATCTGACGATATTGTTGTCCATAATACTGTATATGTTAGAGAAGTGACTTGAAGGCTGAAGGTTTTGACATGAGGAGACTTGGCCTGTCTCCCATTTTCCATTTACATTCACACTTACAGGTCAAATCCTACAATTAGGAGCCAGGCCCTGGAATCTAGGGACCTGCATCCTCTTGTAGCAACAGACCCCAGAGTGAAGAAGTCCTGGAGTTACAACTAGACTTTATGAACCTTGCAATCAGGGTAATGGGAAATCAAGCTCTGAAGAATATTTTTAAGGTATTTTAAGAATTAGCATGAGGTGACTGTTGGATTAAACCCTGAGAATTCAGTTCTGTTTTTTTCCAGAAGAGTGGGAATGTCTAAATTTCTTATATTTACTTGTTCTCTCCTAGCTCTTCTAGTAGCAACACTGTTAGTTGCACCACTCTAACAGGAAGAATACCGTACTTAAGATGGTCTCTTTAAACGAGCAATTTATGCTCATTTAGTCATCTCCCATGAGAAGGGAATTTAGCTGATCTGAATTCCAGCTTCTAGAGATGCCGACACCACTGGGCCTGAGGCAAGACTGTGTTTCTGCTGCCTGCAGCAGCCAGAATTTAATTTGAGCCTGCCTGCATACTAGTGAGTATATAAGCAAGGATTTGCGCTGCTTTTTTTTCAGCTTTGAGAAAAAAGGGGGGACCTTATCATCACGTTCCAGTATCTAAAGGGTGAATACAAATAAGATAGGCACTCCACTTTTACAAGGAAAGGACAAGGGCTAATGGGTACAAGTTACTTCTGGGGAGATTCCGATTGGACACAAGGGGAAAATTTTTCACACGAAGAACAATAAGCCATTGGAATAATCTCCCCAGGGAAGTGGTGGATTCCCCACTTTTAAGATTCATCTGGACACGGTGCTGGGCCATCTTGTCTAGCCTGTGCTTTTGCCAAGAAAGTTTGGACCAGATGATCCTTGAGGTCCATTCCAAACTGGTATGCTATGATTGTACAATTCTGTGATTTATCCTGCTTATACATGCTCTGTTGCTATGGATGGATATTTATACATAGAGAAACACGGCTTGTTTGCTTACAAAATCAGTAGGTACAGTCAGAGACTGCGGGTCACTCAGACATATCCTCCTCTAAACCATATACCTCTAAAGCACAACTTTAATCTCAGCATTTTTTAGAGCATACGTTTAAGAGCAGGCAAATCGTTTCCATTACTTACAAATGCCATGGAAAACTTGCTTTAGCAGTAACTAGCTCAAGAGTCTTTTTTGTCTCATTGTGCTTTGCAAGAGCAATAGAAAAACAGCCTGCGAATGTTATGCATTTGTTAATATTGTGAAATCCAGAGGAAAATCCTCACAAACCTGTGACTCACTTGTCTGTATATTTCATGTCATCATACAGCCAGATACACAGTATAACTGCAATTTTTAAAGGCATTTAAAAAGTAAGGTCTTACTAGAGCTTTCAGCAGTGGTATTAAATCAGAGCAAAAGACTAAGATGCTGTAGCTACAGAAAATGAGTAAAACATAAATAAATAACACTAGTTTTTCATTACTATATTAAAATACCAGCTTCAAATAAATCTCAAGTAGTTCAACATTTCATCAAAGAACAGAAGGGAATCAAGTATTCCTGACTTTCTATGTTACTAAATATCAGTGAAAAAATGAATGTTTTTCATCTTTCGTTTTCAGAACTCATTAAAATCATTAAAACCAGTTCTAGGCTAAACCCACAATCTGTGTCAAATGATATGCCTTCAGCATTTGTGATTAAAGGAAATTTCTTCATACGAGGGTACTATGAGTTCAAGCTCTCAAACTGTGAAATTGTAATCCAAAATTTATATGGATTTTGTGGCATTGTAAATTCAATTTAGACCTTCATGGGTAAAATTACAGACAGATATATCTACTATACTGTGATGAGCAAATGTAAATGATTTTCTGACAGATTTGTCATGAAAACTTCGTACAGTATTCTTCCTAGAATCTTACTAGAAAGGAAGCCACAGTTTGGTGACTTCTGCTTCATGGCTTAAATACTTACGTGAGCAGTTGATTAGCATGGTTAATTTTCATTGATATCAAATATTAAACTCTGAACAAATAAACCACCTGGCATTTGCTTTACTGCCCTAAAGTTAATTGATTAGTCAGGTTTTCTATTTGCTACAAATCACTAAATATTAAACATGAGACTAAGGTGGAATATGGTATTGGAAAATTCCCTTCTAAAACAAACATGGTAGGTAGATTTCATGGGAGAGTACAAACGTGCACTGACAAATATACTGTCTTCAAACTCTGCACAAGTGTTGTTGCATATATACGCAGTAGTCCCATCTAAAATGTTGTTTAAATATTTTTGTTCATTTAGTGACACAACCCTTATCTCCTAATCTTAATTAAAGTTTTATTGTGAGAATATTGCTTCCATCTCTGTCCCAAATTAATGCTACGTATCTGCACATTAAGGGTAACCTAATATTGAAGTGAACAGAAATACTGCCAGGCAAAAAATAAACAGGAAATTAGGTGGGGCAGTTTGGATTTTCATCTTGTGAAAACACCAGCACTCAACTGAAGGGACTATCAGTAAAATCAAACTGCAACAAATAAGAAACTGTTAAGAGAAATTATATTTTATACATTGTTAAATGTCAAACTCATTAGGACATGGAAGTGGTAAATGCAAGTATTCAGAGGAACTCAAGCTTGGATCAGGCGATCACAAGCATAACACTTTACGCACAACTTAAATAATAAATGCACTGTTGTACTTCAAGAAAACCCAGGAAATTTTTAGTATCTATAAATACATAGCAAATGCAGATAATCTCTTCTCATTTTACCATTTATGGAGGATCTTGCACCTTCCATGTATACCTCTGTTAACCCAGTTTGAAAAGACAATAAATCAGAAGACAGAGCTTGTACTGTGTACAGATGTCCCTTTTCAATGTTCCAGGTAGCTTCAGAGACACTTTGACTCTCTCCTTGGATAGACTGACTCACTTTCAGACCCAAAAAAGTTTCTTGAAACAGCTTGTGCACAAAAATAAAGGTCTGTATCTTATTAGCACCTTAGATCTAACACTTGAGCTCTTTAGTTCCATTTATACCAGTTGCTTTCTCACAGGTATGTGAAAGTACTTGGAAATGTTACAGTTTCACACCACGTGAATTTATGTCCTGGAACAATGTATCAGATCATTTTTAAGACTTTTAATTTAAAAAAAAAAATGCCATATTTGTATATATCTCATTCCTTCTGCTTTTAAGGTGCCATCAGGAGCAGCTGTCAGCAATCCATTCTGTGGAAAGGTGAGGGAAGACGACTGCTGATGTGAAGACAGCACTTGCTCTAAAATAGAGATGACATCTAAAGTGAATTTGGGTGTACCCCCAGACAGAACTTGGGTTCAATCACTTACACGCATGTCACTGTAGTAAAATGTTTTAGGACAAATTATAGTGTATTATGCCTTCGAACTTCTAAAACTTCCACAAGTTTTGTAATCTACAATAGGAGAGATGAACTTTTCAAATTTGCCATATATATATAGTTACATGCCTACCCCTTGACATATATTCCCAATCAGCATTTTGAGCTATAATTTCCCATGAGAGGTATTATACTTAGAAACTGCAGAAATAAAGAATGGTCAGGATCTCACTAGTGGAAGAGGTGTAGAAAAATGTTTTACATAATGACTTCTTGCACATAGAGGACGAGTCAACCTTTTCACACCATTAAAATAGACAGAAACTATACCGAGACAAAAACAGGAATAGGGACTGCTAGATAGGAGAAATGGACGTGCTGTTCAACTTGGTCAATTTCGGCTGAAGCACGGTGTCATGCCATGGGCCAAATCAAAATGGGCCAAATTAAATAAATTAATCTAGAGAGAGCAGCAAGGGTGATGAGATACCAATAAACTGATGCACAGGGAATCACAGAATCATACAAATCATAAAAATGCAAGAGTTGGATGCAACCTTAAAGATCATCTAGTTCCAATCCCCCCGCCATGGCCAGAGACACCTTCGACTACTCATCTAGCCTGGCCTTAACCACTCTGGGATGAGGCATCAACTTCTTTGAGCAACCTGTTCTAGTATCTCACCACTACCACAGTAAAGAATTTCTTCCTAATGTTTAATGTAAACCTACTTTCTTTCAATTTAAAACCATTACCCCTCATCCTATAACCTCACTCCCTGACAAAAACTCCCTCTTCATCTTTTCCTGTAGGACCCCTTTTGGTACTGGAAGGCCTTTATAAGATCTCACCGGAGCCTTCTCTTCTCTAGGCTGAACAACCCCAACTCTCTCAGCCTGTCCTCATAGCAGAGGTTCTCCAGACCTCTCATCATCTTCGTGGTCTCCTCTGGACTCTCTCCAACAGGCCCTTCTTATGTTGTGGGCCCCAGAGCTGGATACAGTTTTCAAGGTGAGGTCTCACAAGAACGGAGTAGAGGGGCAGAATCACCTCTCTCACCCTGCTGGCCACGCTGCTTTTGATGCAGCCCAGGATGCAGGTGGCTTTCTGGGCTCTGAGCACACATTGCCAGCTCACGTTGAGCTTCTCATCCACACACACCCCCAGGTCCTTCTCCCTAGGGCTGCTGTCAATCCATTCTCCACCACATGTGTATTTGTGCTTGGGATTGCTCCAATCCAAATGACTGAAAGCATCAAGACTTTTCAGGTGAAAGAGGACAGAGAGGAGATAAATCTTGCCTTTGCAAACACCTGCTCATGGCAAATCAAAGATCAAACCCCAGAAGGTAGTGAGGGGTATTCACAATACACATTTAAGGGAGGGAATGAAAGTCTTCTGAGGGTATCACTGGGGCAGCATTGAACGAGGTAGGGAGTGGCTGAGCAGCTCTTATCACTGGAGTCATCAGGAGATATAAAGAAAGCTGAGTTGGCCTCAGACAAAGAGCCAGCTGTCGTCTCTGTTTTTCTGAGATTTCATAATAATATTGGGTAGAAAGCCAAGAGGAATGGAGTGCGCTTCCTTGTTCTACTTTTATTAAATTAGCATATACTTAAAATTACTCTGGCATTCTCTGCTAATTACTTTAAGTCTTATTGCACATAGTAAGATAATACTATATTACTTTATAAGACAGAGGAAATCAGCTCACTCTTTTTCCACATACAAATCTTTATTTCTTGGTCACAGCCTTTTTCACAAACAGTTTACTTTTTCAAGGAGAAAAGATGGAAAAAATAGACAAAGTATATAGTGATGATACTGAAATTATCAAAGTTTGGTGTTAAAGTAAGTAAAATAAAGTAAGTCATGCTTACATATATAGTTATAAAAATTCCTTTCTGTATTTTTCCCTATATGCTAGATGTGATTAGGACATACCATAATAATCCTCTTTCATTCTATTCTATTTTGTCTCACTATTTAGATGGTTTGATTAGAAATATGTATTTTTTTTATGCAGAAAGAGACTAAGGAGTCCTAAATAATGTCTGCATTTATGCTTGGGGAAGAAGGAAGAACCTTACCCTTTCCCCTAAAATTCTCCTGCATAACAGATACAATGCTCTGGGGCTGGCTAATAGAGAGCATGTGAGGAATGGAGAAGCCAACCATGCAAAGCTGATCCAACCACCCACCAGCAGAAAAGCACATAAAGAATTAGGTATTGGAGATTCCTTAGTGTGATACACCGAAGCACCCATTTGCTGTCCAGACAATTTCTTTACAGAAGTTTGCTGCCTGCCAGGAACTTGCGTTCATGATGTCACTGAGAGACTGCTGAGGCTCGTGAACCCTGCAGATTATAATTTACCTCTCTTATTCCACATAGGTCTCAACAATTCCTCAACGATGCAATTTAGAATTATCAAAAGATACTATATGTCCCTTCAAGCAATTTTAAAAGGATCTGGAGTGCTGGTGGTGTTCTCTCTATCCTCCCAATCAGAATAAGGACTTTAGGAAAAAGGAGACAAATTGAACAGGGGAATGCATGGCTGGTGCCATGCTCAACATTTTGGCTTCTATGATCATGGATCTACCTTTGAGAAGCTGGGTCTGTTGGGAGCTGATGGTGTACCTGACTAAGTGGGGCAAAAGGGTCTTCGTCAACAAGCTGGCAAGACTTATACAGAGATCTTTAAATTAGATTTAGGGACAAGGAGATGGAGTTTTGATCAACAGAGAGGAGCCAGGAGCTGCTGATGTATTAGGAACTAAAAGCGAAACACTTATGGTAGCGGGGCTTATAAAAGTGTCATAAAAAGGTGACATGGTCAATAGGCCAGCTGAAGTGCCTCTATACCAATGCACAGAACACAGGTAACAAGCAGGAGGAGATGGAAGCCATTGTGCATCTAGAAAACTAAAATCTAATTGCTGTCACAGAAACATAAGGGGATGAATCACATGATTCGAGCACTGCCATCAATGGCAATGAACCTTTCAGAAGGGACAGGCAAGAAAGGAGAGATAGGGCAAGGGGGGTTTGCCCTCTATGTAAAAGAATGGATTGACTGCGAAAAACAGTGATGAAGAGCTTGAGAGCTTATCGGTAAAAATTAGGGGCCAAGCCAACAGAGAAAACCTTTTAGTTGGTGTTTACTACAGGCTGGCCCACCTGGTGGGGTGTCCCAGGTGGCAGCCTGGTGACCATGCCGTAGTCAATTCACAATCCTGACGTATATGGGCCAGGTGAAGAGTAGAATCAGGACACTGAATTTTAGAAGAGCAAACTTAGAGTTGTTTAAGCAGCTAGTGGACGGGATTTCCTGGGAAACTGGCCTCGGGGACAAAGTAGGTGAACAAAGCTTCCAGCTCTTTAAGGACATTTTTCTTAGAGCACCAAAGCTTTTAATTGTCACAAGTAAGAAATTGAGCAAAAAAGGCAGGAGACAGGCATGGCTCAGCAAGGACCTCCTGGTCAAACTGAAGTGTAAGAAGGAAATGCACAGGCAATAGAACCAGGTGTGTGTATCCTGGGAGTAATACAGGGACACTACCTGGATGTATAGGGAAGGGATTAAGAAAGATAAGGCTTTGGACAGTTGGAGCTGAATTTGGCAAGGAATGCAAAGAATAATAAGATTTTTTACAGATATGTTGGCCAGAAAAGGAAGATTAAAATAAAGGCATCCCCCTTGGTAAATAAGGCAGGAGCGATGGTGACAATCAACGTGGAGAAGGCTGTACTCAACCATTTTTTCAGTCTCAGTTTTCATGGTAATCTGTCTTCCCACATCTTCCCACATCCCACATCCGTCCCTGAAAATCAAGACAGGAACTGAAAGAATGGAGTCCCTCTCATCACAGAAGATCAGGTTTGAGATCTGAGGAACCTGAATTTATGCAAGCCATGGGACCTGATGAGATGCATCCCAAAGTCCTCAGGGAATTGGCTGATGTAGTTGCCAAGCCACTCTCCATGATAGTTGAAAAGTCATGGCAGTCAGATGAAGTCCCTGGTAACTGGAAAAAGGGAAACATTGCACCTATTTTTAAAAGCAGTAGAAAGGAGGACCCTGGGAACTAACAACCTGTCAGCCTCACCTCTGTGCCTGGGAAGATACGGAACAGATCCTCCTAGAAGCTATGCTAAGGTGCATGGAGGAGAGGGAGGTGATTTGAGAAAGCTAGCATGGCTTTCCCAAGAGCAAATTGTGTCTGACTGATATAGCAGTCTTCTACAATGGAGGAACTACATCAGTGGACAAGGGAAGAACTGCAGATGTTATCTACCTGAACTTCTGGACTGTTGGATAAGGAATTGAATTGATGGCCACATCCAAAGAGTTATAGTCAATGTCTCAGTGTCCAAGTGGAAACTGGTAATGAGTGGTGTCCTTTAGGGGTTCATACTGGGATCAGTACTATTTAATAGCTTCATCAATGACATAGACAGTGGGATTGAGTGCACCCTCAGCAAGTTTGCAGGTGACACCAAGCTGAGTGGTGCAATTGATTCATTAGGGGGGAGGGATGCCATCCGGAGGGACCTTGACAGGCTTGAGTAGTGGTCCCATGCAAACCTCATGAAGTTCAACAAGGCCAAGTGCAAGATCCTGCATCTGGGTTGGTGAAATCCCCAAGTTCAATACAGGCTGGGGAATGAATGGATTGAGAGCAGCCCTGCAGAGGACTTGGGGGTACTGGGAGATGAAAAATTCTATGTGAGTTGGCAATGGGGTCCTGCAGCCCTGGAAGTATCCTGGGCTGCATGAAAGAAAACATGGCCAGCAGGTCGAAGGAGGCAGTTCCCTGCTTCTACTCTGCTCTTATGAGACCCTAACTGGAGTATTGCATCCAGCTATAGGGTCCCCAGCATGAGAGAGACATGGACCCGTTAGAGCGGGTCCAGAGGAGGGCCATGAGAATGGTCAGAGGTCTGGAACACCTCTGCTGTGAAGACAGGCTGAGAGAGTTGGGGTTGTTCAGCCTGGAGAAGAGAAGGCTCCGGGGCGACCTTATTGTGGCCTTTCAATAAATAAAGGGCGCTTATAAGAAAGATGGAGAAAGGCTTTTTACTGAGTCCTGTAGTGTAAGGGCAAGTGACAATGGTTTTACACTGAAAGAGGGTCAATTTAGATGGGACAAAAAGAAGATAACTTTTATGGCAGTGAGACACTGGAAAGGTTTCCCAGAGTAGTTGTGGATGCCCCATCATTGGAAGTGTTCAAGGTCAGGTTTTGTAGGGCTTTGAGCAACCTGATCTAGTGGTAGATGTCCCTGTTTATGGAAGGGGGACTGGACTAGATGATCTTTAAAGGTCCCTTCCAACCCAAACCATTCTTTGATTCTAAGAAACTGGAGGGGAAAGACATTACATGTTTATATGGTAGTGTCCTCGTCATCTCCTTCTTGGGAACATGAGTGCTTTAGACATCTACATAATTTAGGACTATTCAAAAGTGATTAGAAAGTGGATTGGAAGGGTTTTTTTCACAAGAAAGATGGAGCCCAGGATACTTGCCTTCATTCCAAAATAACTTGTTCAAACCACAGAGACTCACTGGAAGTAGGAGTTGTTACTAGCTTTGTCTACCCATGAAATTCTCTCATGTCAGAAGAATCCGTGGTTGCCTCAAAGAGCACCTTCCTAGTAGCTTTGTATTGCTTTGTTGACTCTGTTTGGTAGTTGGGTTTTTTTTGTTTGTTTCTGAGCCTTCTTCCTGCTCTGTTTATTATTGCAATAAAGGACTACGAAGCCTGAAATCATTGCCTTCCTTTCACAGTGTCTTCAAGCAACACTGGTAAAATCACAGCATTCTTTGAACAGGCTATGTGAATGTTTGTAATTAATCATATTTTTTGAAAGATTTCATAGTTCTGAGAACTCTGTAATTATGTGTTTAACAAAAGAAGTTATATTTATTAGCTGTATACACTGACTAATGTGAGGCATTTCTCAGATATTTCTTCATTTTATAGCTGATGTAGCTGATTTGAAAGTAAATATTCTTATTCTTCCCCTTTTCCACCTTTAAAATAGCTAAAAGACAGACTTAAATAGGGTTCCTACTGTGAGTTCAAAGAAAAGATCAGTATTTCCATTCTTCTGAAAGGGGAATTTAGAAAATAGAAAAGGAAAATAGAATAGGCTTCAACTTTCTCTTCTAAATGTCTATTTTTCTCCTGCAGATAACTCTTCCAAAAAATGTAGGAAATACAAAAAATTGTTCCTGCATCGTTGTAAAGGTGTGAATTAAGATGCAGAAAAAAGCAATCATCCATTATGGATGGAAACTGGATAAGATTAGTAATACTTAAGAATGATATATTTCTCTATAAATTGTATAGTCTCTTTTTCACCATGGAGGGTGAGTAAAATAATTATGGAGTAGAAAACAGGTGTTCCTGTAACTGCCCTGCAATTACAGAGTGTTTGAATTGGAGGTAATATCAGAATCACAGAATCATAAAGTATGTTGGGTTGGAAGGGACCTTTAAAGGTCATTCAGTCCAACCCCCCTGCGGTAAGCAGGGATATCTTTAACTAGATCAGGGTGTAGAGCTTCATGGTTTTCATACTATTTTATGATAAATTGTAATTCCCATGCTCTTGATTATTACTATCATTATTTTCATTTTCTTGTATTATAATTTTACCTGTAAGTCTTCAATAATGAACTCTTCTTACTTGTGAGACCCTATCCCCATGCAGCAGAGAGAGCCCCCACATGTCTGTGAGTAATCATGTTGTATTGGGATTGCATGGCAAGGTTTTGGTAGCATGGGGGCAAAAAGGGTGGCTTCTGTGAGAAGCTGCTAGAAGCTTCCCCCGCGTCTGACACAGCCAATGCCAGCTGGCTCCAACAAACCTGCCGCTGGCCAAGGTCAAGCCCATCAGCAACGATGGTTGTGCCTCTGCGATAACATAGTTAAGAAGGGGAAAAAAAACCTGTACAACAGCAACTGCAGCCAGGAGAGAAGAGTGAGAATATGTGAGGGCAACAACCCTGCAGCCCATGGAGGTCCATGGTGGAGCAGATATACACCTGCAGACCCTGGAGGACCCACGCTAGAGCAGGTAGATGCACAAAGGAGGCTGTGACACCATGGAGAGTCCACGCTAGATCAGGTTTGCTGGCAGGACTTGTGACCCCATGAGGGACCCATGCTGCAGCAGTCTGTTCTTGAAGGACTGCACCCTGTGGAAGGGACCCACACTGGAGCAGATGGTGAAGAACTGCAGCCCATGGGAAGGACTTTTGTTGGAGAAGTTAATAGAGAACTGCCTTCCGTGGGAGGGACCCCATGCTGGCGGTGGGGAAGAGTCTGGGAGTCTTCCTCCTGAGGAGGAAGGAGCAGCAGAGACAATGTATGATGAACTGACCACAGCCCCATTTCCCGTCCCCCTGCACTGCCTGGGGGGAGAAGGGAGAGAACTGGGGAGTAAACTTGAGCCTGGGAAAAGGGAGGGGTGGGGGGAAGATCAAGTTTTTGTTTCTCATTTACCCCACTTTGATTGGATTGTTAATAAATTAAATTAATTTCCCCAAGTCAAGACAGTAAAGGGTGAGTGATCTCTCTGTCTTTATCTCAACCCATGAGCCTTTTATTATATTTTCTGTCCTCTGTCTAGCTGAGGAGGGGAGTGACAGAGCAGCTTTGGTGGGCACTGGGCATCCAGCCAGGGTCAACCACCAAACACATTTAAATTATTACTTTTCTCTGCCTTTGCCTGCCATGTCGCAAAGCTTTCCCTATTCACTACAAATGAATGAAGTGAAATTGGTAGACTGAAATTCATGCATATAAGAAATCCATGAAATTCATGTGGAAATAATAATTAAATGTTGGTTATAACTTCGCATATTGCACTTACTCTCCAAATGCGATCAAGTAAAAAAATTAATTTGTTTAGCTGATTCACACTTTTTCTATTTCAGGGAAAAAAAACTACAGCTTTTCTGTCGCCCAGTCTTTTTTTCCTGTAAATAATTCATTGGACTAAGTCCTTATTCTAGTATGTAACATTATTTTCCTGTTTTTGTTCAGAAAAAAATAAATTCCAAAGGGTTTTGGTGTGGTTTATGAGGAGCAGTTAGTTGCTTGGCACAGTTAAAACTAAAGCTTGAGCAGACTCATCAAAACTTTCTACCATGCCATAAAGCATAATTTAACATTGTCAGAGACTGGAGTCTCTTCTGAAGTAGATATATTCATGCAGTTACAGGTCCGTGATGGACCAGCAAGGTCAGTGGAAATTTACCAGTTGAGGACAGGATGCATGATTTGTTGAACAGCAAAAATAAAATTTGTTTTATTCTTTCCAAATCAGAAATACTGAATTCAAGACCTTCTGGCCTGAGAAAGGATTTTGACATCCTTCATAGAAGCAGATTTTAAAAAAATTAAAGTTTCAGTTCCTTCTGTAAAACAGGAGGTACTTCCAGACAAGTGGAAATTTTGAAAAGAATATTATGCTTCAGCTACAAAGATAGTACTGAAATGACCAAAACAGATGTTGAAGTATTGGAAATAAAGCAGAAATGAATATTTATTTATTTTAACTTGCTCCTCTTCAATTTCTGCTATTTCTGTCAATATTTACATGTATTAACTACTTAAATATTTATAAAATGTGTTGCTATTGCTCATCACCTCATAGGTTCATCCAAATGTTTTAATAATTGTCTTTGGTAAAGTGTTATAAATTCAACTGTGTCAGCAGCACAGACTCAGTTACCATGTGGCACAAGCATTACTAGACCTATATCCTCAAAACAGAAGAGAAATTATTGTCTTTAAATATGCACTTTGATAAAGTAATGATTGCAATTGATCATCATCTAGGGTCCCAGAACCAATTATCAATATATTACTATTCTGAATGTTCTCCTGAGAGGCGTGGTACAGCATTATAGACTGCAAACTTTTTTCGAAGTCAGGTGTGGTGTGTAAGGTGAAGGCAAGGAGTCAGTTTCCAGCTGACATGTGAACTTTGGTCCATTGAAATCACAGGGCCTGTCCACTAGTCTTTTTTAGATGATTTTGCCACGGTTGTCTCAGTGTAATTTTCAACATGCAATTTCCATGCTTTCTTGCTATGTGTTGTGATATCAAACAGCCCCTGATGCAATGTTAGTTGAATGATATGCATTTATGTGTTTAAGTTAAAGTCTAGGCAGCACAGAGAAGTCAGTGGTCCCTAAGAATCCACAGATCCCGATAAAATAGCTTGTTGTAGACAAGCTCCACTCTTAATTCAAGGCTTCATCCCACGAATCTAAGTAATATACTTTTTTCTTCAAAATCTAGAAAATAAGTTTTCATGTTCAAGGGTACCACATACTAACAGGAAAAATGCCTTAAATGCCCCAAATATTTCCATAGCTGTTCCTGTTGAATCCTGGAAATATGTTTGTTGGGAAGAGGCAGTACGTGTTGTCTTTTACATGTATTAACAACCCTTGTCCATACAAATGATGCCCTAATAAATGACCAAATCCAAAAATTATTTCATGTCATTTTGGCTTTTAACTACATTTATTAAGTAACTTAGTTCATTAATAAGGAATGCTTTTTCTCCTTTTACCTCATTTGATAATTTTCGAAAGCTATAATGTCTGTGAACTGTGTGACCTCTTGAACCCTGCAAGTGATGTTACTACAATACCATTTTCTCATTAGTAAAAGTACCGTTGCTTTGAAACTGGTTTATTTTTCCCCTTTGTTTGACTTTATTTCAGAGTCTTCATTAGCTGAAAAACAAAACAAAACAAAATATTAATTTGAGTTGCATGTATATTACCATCTTTATTCCCATTTCAAGCATAACAGCCACAGATAAATGTTTGATACATTAAACAATCCTAAATTACAAATATTTAGGTGGCAGCCTCAAGACAATGCCTTTGTTAATGAAGAAGACTTTGAGTCAGAAGTATTCAAACGCTGGAAATAAACAGGATCTCTTTGAACTAAAACTCTGTTTTATTGAGGAAGATATTATGTCAAACAGCTGTCTACATATATTCTAGGCATTCATTTTATGAATCATCATTTCATATAATGGATATTTTACTATCATATCCATAGGATTTTTAAGTTGTTTTTTTCATGTAATAAAGTTAAGTTTTGGTAGATTTTTTTGCAAAGCCATTCAGTCTTTTTTTGCATAGATAGAGGTTAATCTTGATTTACAACCCATGTTATGAGTCAGTAAAACACTTCTGTTTCCATGCAGAGGAGTCCAAGGGATGGATGAAAACCACTGAGGTTATGGTTTAAAGGGCAATGGTCTAGATGCAAACAGGGAATGCCAATAAATGTTTTTGTAACAAATGTGTGGATTTCATGGCAATGAAAGAAGGTTCTTCTGTAGCTTCCCCATTAGAAGGATGTTAAGAAATACCTTATGCTCCATCATCATTAACATACCTCATAAAAATCTAGCACAAAAAGAACTTGCTATGCTGCATGTTTTCAGAATGTTAAGATGTACTAAGTACATTTCAATGAACAGAAGTTTTACACGCCTTGAAATGTTTTAAATCTGACATTATGGTAACACTCCATTTAAAAAAAAATAACAAAAACAAACAAACAACAAAAAACCAGCAAACAACAACAAAATAAAGACAAAAATCAACACTTAATGTCTGAAATATTAAAATCAAATTAAATTGACAAGAATAATATTGGTATTATTCTCACTTTTTGAATCATTCTCCTTCTTTAATCACTTTGATTTCATGGCACATGGACATATCACCAAACCTTTATCTCCTAAAACTTAGCAATATCATATTTTTTCTGTTTGAACGGATCTCAAAGTTATCCCCAAATGTTTTTAATAGGCTGGTGTTAAACTGAAGTACATTATACTAAACTCATCCTGTGATTTAATGGTGTCAGGAAGACATTATTTCTCTTGCCTGTGTTTGTAAAAAGGAGCAAAATATGACACACTGTTTCTTCCTCAGGATTCTCATGTGCCGTACAGGGAAGGTTGGAAACCATTGCTTCATACCCTTCTTTCAAATTTTTACTGACCTGTGGTTAGAAAAAGTGATTTCTATTGCTGACTTTGCATTTAGGGCCTGATCCAATAAACACATTTTTTCTTCCATTGGCTTTCATGTACTTTGAGGCATGTCCCTCTCCAATACGTAGAGTTGTCACAGTTCATCAACTTTTAAACTTTTTTTTTTTTCCTCAGGAAAATCTTCATATTTCAGATAAGAATTTGATACTTAAAGGACTGGATTAGAGGAATTTTGTAAATAATGAGAAAACAAGTAAATACTCTGGTTATTATTCTATATTTTTATTTTGTGTTTTATGAAAAAAACAAACCACCCTAACAAGTAAACTAATAAACTAATAAAAAATCTAATCATCCACACAATCTCCTTGCTAAATAACAAATACTGTTCTGAAAACAATTTGTTTGGCAAGTACTGGTAAAGCTACAATCAATGTTTTAATTTCTTCCCAGAAAGAAGTATTTACCTAGGAGATTGTGAGGTAAACTTCTTTGCCTCTCAGAGATACATAAAAAATTTTATATAGCTCCTTATCTTTGCAGAAAAGGATGTGACAAATTTTTACATGCATAAAACAACATAAGACAACAAAGACTGGAAAGCATTCGGGGTGTCATTTTCTTATCCTGGATCAGATGGAATAGGAAGCTGAGACTCTTTTATATTACATTTTTATCTGTCTTGGTTTTAAGTGCTTTGTAAAATAACATTTATGATTTCTACCAGTAAAGAAATACATTCTGTGGAATGATGATTTCAGAAGAAATGGAAATCAGTTTCCAATTAAGACTAAATGCCGTCACAGACCTCTCCAGAGATGCTCTCTTTGTCTTATTGATGCATTGCAGATGTTCTGCTCAGGCTGAGGAAAGGGTGGAAAATGCAGATAATTTCCCACACTGTTGTTATCCCTTATTTTTCATATTGTTAAGGGCTAACATTGCCTTCTTATTACCTGCATTTCCCATGGAGAAATAGAAAATGTTTTAAGTGTCTTCTTTTAAGAAAGGAGAAAAAAGCAAAAGAAAAGAAAATTTATCATAAGTGAAGAGTTTTTGTCCCAAGAGAGCTTTTACATGTTAAAAGTGACTGTTCTTGCTTTTGAAGTGGAGAAATGTAGCACTGTATTTCAAACTTCACGGTTCATATTTTCTCAAAATCCTGGCAAAGTGCACAAAATCAATATGAAAGGTCAGTGCAGCACTTCTGGGATTAGAATATTTACATTTATGAAATTGGTATTAGGATTCTGCTCTGCAGTGGACACCGAATTATTTTATAATATCTCCCCAAACAATTTTCTTTCAAAAGGATTGCAGGTGCTTCAGCCTCACTTTGAAAACAGCTGCTCCTTAAACTAAGCTACTCAAAATACTGTATTTTCTAAGAGGCCTCATCAAAAATCCAGTATGATCGTAAATTGGCTTGAAAATTCCCTTCTTCATTTGAGATCCTTGGTGATACATGGTACACAATAAAAACCTTGTGCTTTAAAAGTGCCAACTTTCATCCAGATCGATCATACAGGCAAACAAACTGGATTAAATCTGTGGTGTTAGCTCAGTTATTCAAACCCAGAGTCTGGTCCAGTAATTTTCTGGGACAAGATAAAGATTTAGCTATCCACACCTTCATACTGTAGTATTGATATATTACAGCTATTCCAGACAGCCATTAGTTTGGTCCAGCTGGTTTTGGACTGTTTTTTCCAAACCCAGACATTATATAGGTGCCTGTAAAGACAATTCTGATACTTGCAGATTTTTGAAGGGGTTCTACCTGTTTTGTATGTTTTCTTTTGTGCCTTAATTTTTCACTCTTTAATCTAAATTCTGTTCCGTGGTAATCTATCAACTGCTACTACTAAATGAGTCTTTTCTCCAAAGACAGACACCGCCACTAATAAAAGCTAAAGGGTGTCCTGTTCTCTCTGGGTAGCTCTTTGCCTAGATCCAAGCAATGCCATAGTTATGATGTGTCCAGGTTTGGCATTTGCATTGGCCCTGGCCGTAGTCTATGTATGCTACTTGCCCTCACGGCAATGTCACTCAGCCAGTACCAGGCATACAGGTTAGCTATGGGCTGGAATAACAGTGTGCAGACAGAGCCAAAGCCATAGTTTAATATCATAGCTCACCAAAGCAAATTGGAAATTTCTGAACCAAGTAAATGTGGGTTTACTATTTCTATTGCTTCTGATGGTAGTCTACCGTTTCTGGACATCTGACTGTCCAGATGGAGATGCTGGAAACATGGCTAATCCTTATAAACTAACTGTGTGGCATACATGCAATAGGACCAAGTGAAATGGAGCAGCAATGTGAGATGGATTAATGCTTCTTACTGTTGGCAGTTGTGGAAATGGCCTCCTGTTTGTTTTTATTATGCTCAGGAAATTAAAATTCTACATTTCAGAAATGAAAAAAAAAATACAGTGAAGAACATAACTACCTAGGTTTCTTGATTTTTTAGAGTGAAAAGAGTGGTGAAGCACTTTCAGGGAACAATTAATCTCATGCTGAAGTAAAGTAATTAAGGCATTTTCATTTATCATGACTTTAGTCCACAAGGCTGGCATGAAATGTCACTTTATATAATACGGCTTATGCAATGGCAAAGAAAAACACAGCTCACTTTTTTCTTTTATTCTAACTTTCTTTGATCATGTTTCCTACTTACAGTTTCATCTGTTCTGTGAAACCTGAGAATCCACGTATTAACTCAATAGCTTTCTACAAAATCTGGGAAAAATAAAAACCAGGTGGTACTTAACAAGTTAAGACCACATCCAGATGAGAAGCATTCTCTGTCTGGTAATTACATGTGCATTAGTAGTGATTAACATTGGATTATTAGCTCAGGCAAATTTATATATAAGATGACTTGTTTTAAACCAGTATTTTTGTCCTGATTTAATGTTCATGGTGAAACAGAAATTAAGGAAAAGACATTATTTTTAAACAAAAAAATTGCTTTCTGAGAGTGTTCCAGTCCCCCTTTAAAATAAGTTCCACTAATTTGTCCAAATTTTGAACTAAACCAGGAGAATAGAATGCATTTAAAAAATTTCCTTGAATTTTGAGAAAACTTCACTCAACTATACATAGAAACTTCTCAAGACCTACTGTCTACGAATGCCTAGTCTCCTCTCCTGCAGCTGTGAGATATTTTGCCACAGACCTGCACATGGCTTGGTCTGAGTTGGTGATCTTGAGAAAAGAGACCAATTTGGCTTGAAAAAACTGGAACAAACATGCGCACTGATGGAGGCTGATAGCCAAATACAAACTGGTTTACAGTTTATCACAAATGCGTTGCCAAAATGTTAGCTGCCAAGACATATAAATTGTGTTCCAGGCTCAGCTGATGAATTTTTATGTTGGGCTAGGCCAGATGTCTTAGTGAAAAGTCCTAACTCTGTGCGATGCCCAAATCATCATTCCCGAAGGACTGAGTGTTGACATACATAAAGGCCGTCAAAGCTTGGCGAAGTGCTGTGAGTGAAACTGTATCTCTGGATGGTGATACAGCATGTTGTCGCCTGCAAAATAGCCTGAATTAGCAAAGTCTTCCTTCAGGCCTTCTTGCAACACCACAAGAGGCAATGAATGCCAGTGACTCATTTCCAGATGAGTATCTATATCCTGATTGGTATTTTAAGAAACAGTAAAAGCGTCATATTGTTTATACTATGCTAGACTGAAAGTCCATCCAGCCCAGTATCCCCTCTCCAGAACTGATTGCTGGCAGATGCCAGGAAGAGGACATAAAACAGGTCAGATGTTAAGCAGTACAGGTATTAGGTGGATTTTTCTTCCACAAGGTAATCTAGTAACTTTTTCAATCCATGTCCACTTTTATCATCCCCAAGATATTGTTTCAGGGAAATGAATAGTTTCATTGCGTACTGCTGGAAATATCTCCTTTTTGTGGTCATTTAAAAATATTTATGCCTGGTTCCATTTGATAAAACTTTTCTCACTAAAAAACAATTTAATTGGAGTTTACTACAAAAAAAGGGTCTGGATTTACTAGTTTTCACTTTGCAACATTGTAGAATGAAATTTAGAGTTCAGACTTAGTCTGTTATACTCTGTACTAGAACTTCAAAAGTTAGACCTACAGCTGTAGACATTTGAAGCATCAGAGCATTAGTTGCGTTGTTGTTGGGTTTTTTTCCTTTTATTTATGATCAGTTCTTCAAACCCGGGTTTAAATTATAATAATAATGAATCCGTAACATGTTTTTTTATTGAACATGAACTCTGTTCTTAGGTTTTATTGTCCTTGTACTGTACCTGATTAAGGTTATAGAAAGAGTTGTTTCCCTGCTCACTTTAATACCTAACACATGACACTTAACACATCATGTAAATTAGAAATACCCAACATGACCGCTCAGTAAAATCACCTACAAGTACAAAAAGAAGAAAGAAAATAGCTATGAAGGCATTTGAGTGGATGATGGAAATTTGTGTCTCCTTTCCACCATTTGAGGAACATTGATGAATCTACCATGAGAGGTTGCCCGCTAAGATTCAGAGAAAACCACAGTGAGGATGAACACTGGCTTTCAGAAATGTTTTAGTGTCTGATCACATAAGCCATGTAAACAAGTCAGACCTTTGATAGGTTGAGGGCCCAGATCAAAAAAAAGGCTTGAATGACTGAGGCCGTGTGCTCATGAGCGAAACATGTCTTTAACTAACTTTGAGCTGATGCCTGTTCTAATTCCAAGAGGTTTTTTTGTTATGTTAAAAGCAGTATGTGTTATGCCTCATCAGTATGCAGTACAACAGGGTCTTCATGAAATAGCGTATCTTCTTCTCACCACGTCTTCCCTAGAAATTCAACAGCTGCACTGAATATAAACTTGCGTGGGTACCGCCCTGCAGCTTCCAATATTCTCATATCTCTTATTTATTACATGCTATACAGCCTGGTGTGCAAAGCTGTGAGTTTTTAGGTATTAATAGCAATATTATTTTGCAAAGTGGTAAAACAATGTACACTCTTCTTGTGCTTCATCTTCCATAATTCCTGTAAGTACATATAATAAATTCTTTTATTTTTTTTTCTTGAGAAAAAACCCAAAAAGCAAATCCATGTTCCTGGTGATATCATGACAGCTATGTGTATGCTATTCCTGAGAGTTCCTTGAAACAACATTGGTTAGAATCACACCTTCCACCTTGCTAAGTGCTACCAAAGATGATAAGCTATGCACATGAAATCCCCTAAGTGAGTTTCCTTAATCAGTTTTTAGATTATCTTTCCACATCTGAATTAAAATGTGCTTATTGTAAATAAAAGCTCCCCTGCCTTTCCTGGGCAAAGCAGACAGTGTTTTTAATTTAATTCAATCAAAGCTGAAACAAGCATGGATATGAAAGCTGCTGTTTAGAAGAGGTAGGATCACTCCGGATACTCAATGAACAACACCAAGAAAAGGTGTTGTTTTGCCAGCCTTTCTTTGACTAATCTGATAGCAAAGCACTTCAAGCCAGCAGATGTGTTTGTTATAAGAGGGGAAATTATTTTTTTTCACACAGTGATGTCATTTTAAGTATCTTTACTTTTGGTTTGGTTTAGTTTTACTAGCCCTGTTTGTAATTAATTATATTCCATGCCAATTTTTTTATGGGGTTGAGTAAAAGAAATACTAAGGACTGCATCCTAGAAGGTCTCTAGCAGACATGTTGAGGAAATGGTGTAGGGAAGATCAACAATATCAGATGCTGGTGAGATATACTTTAATTTTGTCCTGATCTCAATGACCACTGGGATACCCAAGGAAGGAAAAGGTTCGTGTACTCCAGTAGGACACTGTGATTTAAGAGCAGAGATGCTATATATAGTAACAAGACAGTTGGTAGCTGACTTCGACAGATATTGGGAAGTACAGTAAGAGGGAAGATAAAGTAGGATCCCTAGATTCTGCTTGGAAAGACCCCCAACAGGAAGCTGTAGACAAGGCGATAAACATGAATTAACAAGAATAAAATCAAGCCATTCACCTTATAATATGTCTTTTCTAAAATTTTATAAAATTTTCTCAAATATTCTATCACCAATTTCAGAAAGTATCTTTTTTAAATGCATCATTTTTAAATGCTGCAGATTTACATGCAAATAAACCACAACAAGTCTAAGACTACGGCTATAAGTCACTGTTTAATTTTAACATTGCATTTACTTGTGTAGACATTTATTTCAAAATATACATACATTATTATCTTCAAAAGGGAAAAGAAACACTTACATGTGTGTATATATGCACATAATAGTAGTCTATAAGCATACCTGAAAACAAAAAGATTAATGAAGTACCTCTTATCTTTAGCATGAGATAAAATATTGCAGGAAAATTTAAACTGGCTCATGGGGAAATGAGGAAATTTAGTCTATCTTGCAACAACTTTCTACGTGCTTCATGGAAATTACGCTGCAAAAAAATGTATCCTAAAGCACTGATGTTTTAGCATCAGATTACTCTCTGTTGATTGCTTTTCATACTAACATTACAACTATTGATATATAATTAAAAGAGTCTTGTTCCAGTTTTGGTTAAAAATTTAACACTCTCTTTCTTTCTTAAAGGTTAATATTAAACGCTTTTTCTTGATTATTTTGTTTTAAAAGTTCACTTCAATAAAACCTATGAAGTGTAGACTGGCCTTTTTCTTCTTTTCCACTTTTTCCCTCAAGGAAATAAAAGTATTTTTATTCTGTACTAAACTCTATTGGAAGTGGAGGTATCAGATACATCAATCAAGGTCACGTAAAGCAATGTTCCTCTGCTCATATATTCAGTGAAATGTGTTGAAGTGACAGATACTTCACAGTGACCAACCTTTCTGAAGAATCTGTTCTTACACATACAGCAGTGTTCCTTGAGGTTTGTATGTGACACTTGCCTGTGCCTGAAGATAGGAGCTTCTTAAGTAAAGCTTTATTGACTGTATAATATTTATCACCGCTCACCCAGGACCAAATTGAATCTGTGTTTGTGTCCTGTATATGACATGTCATATAATCGAGCTGCTTCGCAATGCCTTAACCTGACACAATGCTAAAATTACAGTCTTATCCTCATGACAGTTGTACATGCCATCATTACTTCAAATGCTAATATTTGCAACTGTTGTTTATTGCCTGGAAATCAAAGCCTGTTGGACATGGCTCTATATGTTCAGTAATGTTTCTCGACAAACTACAAGTATGAAAATACCAAAGCACGGTAGCATATGTTAAATAAGCTCTGTATTTTCCTGTGTGTTGTTCCATCTGGTATATGTATACATGACTCAGACAACTCTCTGCAGCTTTAGAAAAGATAAGCCCCTTCATCAGCACATCAGATCACCGAGCAACTCTGTATCTGTGAAGAATTGCTTGGGTAAAATGCCTGCAGAACAAGGGATTTGAGACTAGCCTTTCCAAGCTGTACGTGGCCTTTGGGTACATCTTAGACATACATCTGTCACACAAGAATCCCCATTGCAATCTTGTTTTTGATAAAACTAATTGGGAACAAATGGATATAGCACTGCAAACACGGATGATGAGAAAATCATACCTGCAGATTTTAAAAGAATCTATTAAGTTTTTGCTATTACTTTTCTCCATTAGCACAATAAACAATAATATTTGGCATGGTATCACCAGTAACATGTACTTGCTTTTTTTTTTCTTACTAATTAAATATTTTTAAAGCATTTATTATATATTCTTACATGAATTATAGAAAATGAAAACAAATTTAAAAATTAAAGTATGTAATGATGTCCTTGCAAATCTTCCCATCATTAATCCCATTTATATTCCCTTTCGTACTTGAAGAAATACAGAAGCCTACATGCAGGTTACCAAATGGGAAACAGCAAAGCGCTGAAGTATTACATCTGCCCTGGTAGTTAAGAAAGATATTTTTGGAGCAGACAGTGACTGGGCAAAGTTACAGATATAGATAAGATACTGGTATTCCTGAGACGATTTAGTATTTTCTTTATATTTTTACTGTCAGGAGCCTGT